>QRDG01000316.1:3557041-3745072 GCA_012064385.1 Puccinellia tenuiflora
GGCTAGTGCTCCTATTCATGTTTGTGATTGGGTACTTGTCATTATTTGGTGGTGAAGTATTTATTTCAGATTGTGCTGTACCCTTTATGCCACTGATTATGATCATGTTTGCATGTTGTGAGTAGTTCCCATATGTTCATGAGGGCATAGGATGAATTGGCAATGATTTATATATAACATGTGTTGGTATTTTGTCAAGAGTTTATCTTTTATGTGATTCTATGATGGTGTTGTGCGAACGTCGACTGCACAACACTTCACCTTTAAAGGGCTCATAGGAGAACAACGTAGTGTAATGAATTGAGGAAGACTTGGGAGGACAACTAAGCCCAAGGTAGAGTCATGCAGTTATATTATGTGGGTAGTAGTGTCGGGGACCTTAGAGTGTAATGCTATGGTGGGGACTTTATGTCTTAATAATTCTTGTGCAAGTCATTAAATTGGCCACATGATCCATCATAAGGGGTAGTTCAATTATTTAGCTATGCCTAGTTATGGCTCTGCCCCAAGAAGATTAAAACTTGACAAGATATGCAACGTGTTGTTTAATAAATCTCTATGCCTAGTGATATCCATGCCGCCCTCGGGAACGTTTTCCACATATAAGACACACATCACTTGAGCTTGTCCTCTAGCCACATAGAGGATTGGGCTTTCTCTCTCTTTGAGAGCTTTCTACTTGCTACTATTTATTTTAACCATTTTTATTCTTTTGCATTTATACAACCAAAAATCCCAAAAACACTTGCATCTTTTATTGTTTTATTTATCATTCTTTCTAACCAATACCTTCAGCTCCTCGTGGGTTCGACAACCTTTTCTCATTGAAAGGTACTACAATTGATCTCCTGCACTTGGGAGTCATCAGTTGTCCATGTGTTGCTGTCAGAATAAGAAGGATTACTGTTCCTCGAAAATCCTTCACAGCCACCTGCTTCGGACTGGTTTCATGCCCAACTATAATTGTTGGACCAAGCACGGAGAAAGAGGGGTTATGATGGAAGAAAATGAATAAGAAGAAGATGGTGACAACTATCCTATGTACCCTAAATATGGTGATACTGCAACGGGGGAAGCTGAAGATCAAGAGGCATCAGATGAGCCGGCTGATGATCTTGGTCGTGCCATTGCTGATGCACGGAGAGACTGCGGAACTGATAATGAGAGGTCGAAATTCGCGCGTATGTTAGAGGATCACAACAAACCGTTGTACCCAAATTGCGAAGATGGCCTGAAAAAGCTGGGTAGCACACTGGAATTGCTGCAATGGAAGGCAGAGAACGGTGTGACTGACAAGGGATTTGAAAAGTTGCTGAAAATAATGAAGAAGGACCTTCCAAAGGGTAACGAATTGCCCGCCAGTACGTACGAAGCAAAAAGATTGTCTGCCCTCTAGGATTAGACGTGCAGAAGATACATGCATGCCCTAATGACTGCATCCTCTACCGCGGTGAGGAGTACGAGAATTTGGAGGCATGCCCGGTATGCACCGCATTGCGGTATAAGATCAGACGAGATGACCCTGGTGATGTTGAGGGCGAGCGCCCCGGGAAAGGGTTCCTGCCAAGGTGATGTGGTATGCTCCTATAATACCACGGTTGAAACGTTTGTTCAGAATAAAAGAGCATGCCAGGTTGTTGCGATGGCACAAAGAAGACCGTAAGAAAGACGCGATGTTGAGACACCCCGCTGATGGGTCGCAGTGGAGAAAAATCGAGAGAGAGTTCCCGAACTTTGCAGATGACGCAAGAAACTTAAGGTTTGGTCTAAGTACAGATGGCATGAATCCTTTTGGAGAGCAGAGCTGCAGTCATAGCACGTGGCCTGTGACTCTATGTATCTATAACCTTCCTCCTTGGTTATGCATGAAGCGGAAGTTTATTATGATGCCAGTGCTTATCCAAGGCCCGAAGCAACCCGGCAACGACATTGATGTGTACCTGAGGCCTTTAGTTGAAGAACTTTTACAATTGTGACGTGAAGAAGGTGTGTGTGTCTGGGATGAGCACAAACAGGTGGAATTTGACCTACGAGCGTTGCTATTCGTAACTATCAATGATTGGCCAGCTCTTAGTAACCTTTCAGGATAGACAAACAAGGGATACAATGCATGCACGCACTGTTTAGAGGAGACTGATAGTACATATTTGGAGAAATGTTAAAAGGTTGTGTACCTGGGGCATCGTCAATTTCTTCCGACCAAGCATCCCGTAAGAAAGAAAGGCAAGCATTTCAAAGGTATGCCCGATCATCGGAGGAAGCCTGACCACCGTACTGGTGATGATATATTTGATATGGTCAAGGATCTAGAAGTGATCTTTGGAAAGGGTCCTGGCGGTCAATCTGTTCCGAATGACGGTACCGGACACGCGCCCATGTGGAAGAAGATATCTATATTTTGGGAGCTACCCTATTGGAAAGTCCTAGAGGTCCGCTCTTCAATCGACGTGATGCACGTGACAAAGAATCTTTGCGTGAACCTACTAGGCTTCCTGGGCGTGTATGGGAAGACAAAGATACACCGGAAGCACGGGAGGATCAGCAACGTATGAAAGACCCAAACAACATGCATCCACAGGACAAGACCCGGACCAGCTACGCTCTTACCAAAGCAGAGAAGGAAAACTTTTTTGAATGCCTGAGCAGTATCAAGGTCCCATCTGGCTTCTCGTCGAATATAAAGGGAATAATAAATATGGTAGAGAAAATATTCTAAAACCTAGTCTCATGACTGCCACGTGATTATGACGTAGTTGCTTCCGATTGCATTGAGGGGGATTCTACCGGAAAATGTTCGAGTACCCATTGTGAAGCTATGTGCATTCCTCAATGCAATATCTCAGAAGGTAATCAATCCAGATATTCTGCCAAGGTTACAGAATGATATGGTCCAATGTCTTGTTAGTTTTGAGTTGGTGTTCCCACCATCGTTCTTCAATATTATGACGCATCTCCTGGTTCACCTAGTCGAAGAGATTGCCATTCTCGGTCCTGTATTTCTACACAATATGTTCCCCTTTGAGAGGTTCATGAGAGTTTTAAAGAAATATGTCCATAACCGTGCTAGGCTAGAAGGAAGCATCTCCAAGGGCTATGGAACAGAGGAGGTCATTGAGTTCTGTGTTGACTTTATTCCTGACCTTAAGCCGATTGGTGTTCCACAATCACGGCATGAGGGGAGACTGAGTGAAAAAGGCATGCTAGGAAAGAAAACAAAAATATTTAGGGACGGGCAATCTTTAACTCAAGCACACTACACAGTTCTACAGAGTTCTACCTTGGTGGCTCCGTATATCGAGGAACACATGAATATAGTACGGTCCCAACACCGGGACAGTCTGGCACCTGGATTACACATGAACACATTGAGACTTTTGGTGGTTGGTTGCGAACACATCTCATGAATAACAACATTGTTGGAGATCAGCTGCATTTGTTGGTCAGGTCACCATCTTCGACTGTATTGACTTTCGAAGAGTACGAGATAAATGAGAATACATTTTACACGATCGCCCAAGATAAAAAGAGCACCAACCAAAACAGTGGTGTCCGCTTTGATGCAACAAACAACAATGGGCAAAAGGACATATATTATGGTTACATAGAGGAGATATGGGAACTTGACTATGGACCTTCTTTTAAGGTCCCTTTGTTTCGGTGCAAATGGGTCAAGCTGAATGGAGTCGGGGTTCAGGTAGACAAGCCGTACGGAATGACAACAGTGGATCTCAACAATCTTGGTTACAGAGACGAACCATTCGTCCTAGCCAATGATGTGGCTCAGGTTTTCTATGTGAAGGACATGTCTACCAAACCGAGAAAAAGAAAAAATAAGCAAACGAATACATCACCTGACGAGCCAAAGCGTCACATAGTTCTTTCAGGGAAAAGAAACATCGTGGGAGTGGAGGATAAGACAGACATGTCAGAAGATTATGATAAGTTTCATGAAATTCCGCCCTTGCAGTGAAGGATGACCCAAGTCTCCTGTTAATTAATGAAGATGCACCATGGTTACGGCAGAGAAAAAACCCAAACACTAGATAGGGACGTTGGCGATGTGTAATAATGTATTAAACCTTTTATGTAACTGCACCGTTGGACGTATGCAGGGAATCCGAATGATTTGTATTCGGTTGATGAACTAAATAGAACAAAACACACGGTTTCCCCTGCATACAGCCCAACGGTGGCTCGTGAGTGCCTGCATATCAAATGCACTATTGGACGTATGCAGGGAATCCTAATGATTTGTATTCGGTCGATGAACTGAAGGATTTCTAAATAGAACAAAACACACGGTTTCCCCTGCATACAGCCCAACGGTGGCTCGTGAGTGCCTGCATATCAAATGCACCGTTGGACGTATGCAGGGAATCCGAATGATTTGTATTCGGTCGATGAACTGAAGGATTTCTAAATAGAACAAAACACACGGTTTCCCCTGCATACAGCCCAACGGTGGCTCATGAGTGCCTGCATATCAAATGCACCGTTGGACGTATGCAGGGAATCCGAATGATTTTTATTCTCTTTCTGTTGTTGCCCCGCTCTTGTTCGTCATCTCCTCCTCATGGTGGGTATTTATAGCTAAACGATCATGGCAACTCTTCACCTTAGTCCCGGTTGGTGGCTCGAACCGGGACTAAAGGAGCGTTGATATGTGTGCCTTATCTTCTTCTTGAGATCCAACGGCTCACAAGCGCTCGACAGAAACACACTGCTGATCCAACGACTCACTAGTGTTCGAAGGAAACACATTATCCATGTGCTTCTTCCTGATTGGGCATACTACACCCGGTACTGGCATAAAAAAAGGGGTACAAAATTGAAACAGAAAATATTTATGTTTAATGACCTAATGGAGTTCAAATTCCAAATTTTGTAATTAAATAAATTCACCTCAAATCTCAAACAAAAATGAATTTGTTATAACTATATAGATTACATTTTTATGAATAATTTGATATTTTAATTGCATTTTTCTGATAAACAGATCAAAAGATATTGAATTTATAAGTTTAATAACTTAATGGAGTTCAAATTCCAAATTTTGTAATTAAATAAATTCACCTCAAATCTCAAACAAAAATGAATTTATTATAAATAGATAGATTACATTTTTATGAATTTTTTTATAATTTAATTGCATTTTCTGATAAATAGATCAAAAGATATTGAATTTATAAGTTTAATAACTTAATGGAGTTCAAATTCCAAATTTTGTAATTAAATAAATTCACCTCAAATCTCAAACAAAAATGAATTTATTATAAATAGATAGATTACATTTTTATGAACAATTTGATATTTTAATTGCATTTTTCTGATAAACAGATCAAAAGATATTGAATTTATAAATTTATTAATTTTTTCAAAAAACAAACTAACTGTGGCCTTCGCGCCAGAAAATTTAATTTCCAAAAGACCTTTTGTCCCGGTTCATGGTTGGAACCGGGACCAAAGGGTCCTATAACTGTGCTCTTCTGCCCCACCCCCTCCATTCACGATCTACTCGAGGACTTGGAGCGCGACGGAACCGACGCCATCAGGCTACCAAAATTCCGCCGCCGTCCTCCTCTCCTCCATGTACCGCCGCCGGCCGTCGCCACCGCCACCTCCCTCCTCCCCGAGCGTCCAGGCCGTCGCCACCGCCCTCTCCCTCTCCTCTCCTAGCCCCCGCCGCGCGCCCTCTCCCTCTCCTCCGGTCGCCATCGCCCGAGCCCCCGCCGCGCGCCCTCTCCTCCTCCGCCGGCCGCCCTCGACGCCAGCAACTGCTCCTCCGCCGCCCGACGCCGCCGCCCTCCTGACTCCTCTCCTCTGGTCGCCGCCAGCAGGTACGTCGCCACCACCCGAATTAGTTAGCAATTTTATTTTTCTAGCAATTTTATTTTATTAGCAATTTTAGCTAGGTTAATTTTGTTAGCAATTTTAGTTAGGTTAATTTTGTTAGCAATTTTATTTTGTTAGCAATTTTAGCTAGGTTAATTTTATTAGAAATTTTATTTTGTTAGCAATTTTAGCTAGGTTAATTTTGTTAGCAATTTTAGTTATGTTAATTTTGTTATCAATTTTATTTTGTTAGCAATTTTAGCTAGGTTAATTTTGTTAGCAATTTTAGCTAGGTTAATTTTGTTAGCAATTTTATTTTGTTAGCAATTTTCTTTAGCTAGGTTAATTTTGTTAGCAATATTTTGTTAGCAATTTATTAGCTAGGTTAATTTTGTTAGCAATTTTACTAGGTAGGTTAGCTAGGTTAAACACTAACTCTTTGCCATTTTAGCTAGGTTAATTTTGTTAGCAATTTTAGTTAGGTTAATTTTGTTAGCAATTTTATTTTGTTAGCAATTTTAGCTAGGTTAATTTTGTTAGCAATTTTAGCTAGGTTAATTTTGTTATCAATTTTATTTTGTTAGCAATTTTATTTTGTTAGCAATTTATTTAGCTAGGTTAATTTTGTTAGCAATTTATTAGCTAGGTTACTCATGTTTTTGCCATTTGTCTTTGCAGAAACTATGGATCACGACAGATACGAAGATCAGGAAAACATATTGGAGGATATGATCCGCGGTGATGATGACGTCGATATCGCCTCGAGCTTTTTGAACGCTCTGGTGAGGGGGTGGACATAGAAGCTGACGGCTCCGGTTCTCGAACCTTAATTACTACAGGGTCCGGCGAGGTATATTAATTAACCGTATGTTGACTAAATGCATTATTTGATTTGTATTTACATATATTAACGCTCTTTCTTCTTTTAGCCCTCCGGATCGAGCAAATCTTCTGACAGCAAACGAGGCCCAGCCAAAAGGTTGGGGAGTGAAGAAAGGTACAAGATCGAAGTCATCACTGAAGATGGCAGACCGATTCTTCCCGTGACGCATGCCATAGTATTTATAAGTCAATGCGGAGTTGTTGTTAGGGACAACATCCCGATCACCGTTCAAGACTGGAATAAGCCAAATACGGATGGACGACGCTCAGCTGCTAGTTTTGTCGATGATAGAGCCAAAGAAAATCTTTGGAAAACGCTCATGGCTAATTTCACGCTACCTCGTCAAAATGAAGAGGACGATGCTCATCCGTTAGAGAGGGGTGAAAATATTAAGGATTCCATAGAGGAAAAGGTCAAGGAGTGGGCACTTAAGAAGATGTTCAAACAATTTATCAACTGGAAGAAAAGATTGAACAGGGATTATGTCCAGAAAGGAAAGACTACAGAATTCACCGGAGCATATGAGAAGGTAAAAGATCACTGGGACGAATTTGTCGAGTACAAGAAATCGGAGGAGGCTAAGAAAAGGTCAGCAATAAATAAGAAAAATGCTGCAAAGAAAGAATATCACCATAGCATGGGGTCAGGTGGCTACAGGGCTATCAAGCCTAAGTTGGAGAAAGATGAGAACGACCTGCTTCAAAAAGGGATAATTCCCGAGACGCTGGAGTGGGCTGAACGGGCAAAGCTTTGGTTCTACGGGCATGGGGGTAAGTTGCACCCAGAAACAGGGAAGTGCATTTTTACAAAAGCACAACTTGCAACCCCCCTCGCTGAACTTCAAAAGATAATGAAGGAGTTAGAAGCCGGGGAGTTCCATCCAGATAGAGAGAAGGAAGAGCTATCACGCGCCCTCGGGAATCCAGAACACAGTGGACGAACACGAGGCACAGAAGGCTCCGTTCCGTGGAAGTATGGGTTTCCCGACTGCAGTGACACTTATAGAAGCCGGGGGAGGAAAAAGAAAGAGGAGGCAGACCGGCTGAAGCAGATCGAAGAAAAACTAACGAGGCAGCAGGAGATACTAGATGCACTTACCAGCCAGCAAGCTACCGGCCAATCTCAATGGCACGAAGATCCTGCATTGGAAATTAGCGGCCCACCCTCTCAGCGGAAAAGCAGTGTGGCTTCCACGGAGCTCGTTCGGCTAGATATCTCGACTCGTCGCTACCCCGTGGATGATATCACGGAGAGGGAAAATTGTGAGCTACATGCTCCATTGATGAACCTAACCGTGAAGGTGGCGGTCGCCATAGTCTTACCTCCTGCACCTAATGGAACTTACCATTCCTCTCCGATTCCAGATGTCTATGTTGTTGTCGCAGTGGATGAAGTTATAAAGGGATTTGAGGACCTCGAACTTGACTGCCCTACAGGTGAAGGGGAGACTGCATTGAGAGATGGCAGAAAAACTACTATTCTGTGGCGGAAGGAACACATTGTGCTTCCAAATTGGAAGCCAAGGCCACCGTCTCCGCCACCTCCACCGCGTCAGCCATCTCCGCCGCTTCAGCCATCTCCACCACGTCCGCCATCTCCGCCGCGTCAGCCATCTCCACCGCATCAGCCATCTCCACCGCGTCAGCAGAAACAACCATCTCCGCCGCCTCTACAGAAAGAGCCATCTCCGCCGCCTCAGCTGAAACAACCATCTCCGCCGCCTCAGCTGAAACAGCCATCTCCGCCGCCTCAACCACGGGTTCTAAAGCGGCAGAGCACCGCTGGCGCCGCTCCAGCGGCTAGTGCTACAGCTCCGATTAAATCCTCAAAGAAGAAAGCGAAGGATGCTCCTGCCAAGTTATCTTACGAGAAGACTCAAGAGGAACTTGAGCTATCAGTAAAGGAAGATGTGGCACGCCAGTTAGCACCGAAACGGCCCCCGCCTGAGCCGAAATTAGATCCGGCAAAAGTGTAGAGAACATTGGAAAACCTGAGGCGACCAACGGCTGAGGAAACGCTACCAGACTACGACCGCTCTATTATTAAGTCACGTACATCTCAGAACGAGCGGGCGCGTGCAAGCGGGAGAAAAGTTCCCCAGCTCGGAGAATAGAAAAACCAATCGTGCCCCCCGCTCAACGTGTTTTCCGATATCCCGGTTGATTCGGAATATACGAAACTAATGAGAGAAGCGGCCGATAATCTTTGGATCTCTTTGGTTGAATACTTAGGCTCTATGCAAGAGTATCCCATGGCTAAGTCGTGCAAATACAAATACAAGCACGGGAAGCCTCTTGTCAGAACGGAGGAGGTCCGGAATCTTCCTACCAAAATGCGAAGATTGCATCAGTGGTACATGGAAGAAGCAAAGAAAGGGACAAACTGGCTCATTTTGGGAATTAAAGATGAGCATTTCTTGCGTGGAAAAGCCGAGGTCCATATTGAATTTGAAGGATTATTTCAGTTATTCAATCAAGACGCCATCGCCAAATCTATCGTCAGTGCCTATTGTCTGTAAGTATTTCTTCTATAACTAAGTCTGTAGCTCAGCTCGTTCATTGCATGTATAATTATCCTCACTCTATAATGCAGATTGAAGATTCTTGAATGCAAACAAGGACGAATCTATAACATTGGGTTCGTTGACCCAGATGTCGTTCATGGACATAATCTAAAATATAAACCCAAGGAAATGGAGGACGCATTGGTACATGCATTAAGGAGACAGGAAACCAAAAGGGAAATACTATTTCCTTACAACTTCGGGTGAGTGTTACTGTGTTATACACATTCTATTTGCTTACTCGATGTTAAGTGTAATTGACGAGTTATGCATGCGCAGGTTCCACTATGTTCTGCTAATCATTACTCCTGACAAAGGACTAGTACAAGTCATGGACCCGCTACGTAATGAATCTGAGAAGTGGGCAGACATGGCTGAAATGCTCCAGAGGTAATTTCAATCATTATGGCACTATATCGGCAACTTTCGTTCATTTCCTGGTATCTAGTAATTAATAAGTCCTTTATTCATTTTCTTTGCCTGCTAGGGCTTGGAAACGGTTCACCGGTAGGGCTCGGGGTGAGTGGAAAGAGCAGCTTGAATTTGAAAAACTAAGTGTAAGTAGTACTAGATAGACCCACGCATCTGTTTGATTCTATTTTGAATAACATTATCATGCTTGATTATTATTTCGATTGAACTCTGTTCTCGTAAAGTGCCCGAGGCAGGGATCCGGGAATAATTTATGTGGATTTTACGTCTGCGAGTTCATTCGCGAGACGACCTGTGAGAGGGGCAGAATCTTAGAACAACTTCGAGTACGTTCACAATATTTTTTTATTATCATCAATTGTGTTGAGATTCATTCATATATATATTGACCCCCTTCTTTAAATTAGATCGAACGGATGTGGGACGGGCTCCTACCAAAGGAACGCCTGCGAGCAATTCAAAAGGAGTTGGCGGCATTCTTCTTAGATCATTGCATATCTAAATAAGGAGAATATTATCGCTACTAGTAGTAATCGTAAGAGATATTGTATATATTGTATATATATGGTACACATATGTAATAGGTTCGACTGCAAGAGGACGAAGAAATAGGTCACACTTTGATCTTATATTTATGACGATGTTGTGTAATGATTACTTCTTTGTTGTATATATGTAGTACCGTCGAATTGAATGCACAACCTTAACCCTAAAAAGGAAAACAATAAATGAAAAAAATTGAAACGAAAAATAGTAAAAGAACCCCTAAACCGGGTCTCCGACCCCGACGCCCGACAGCGGCCCATGTGGAGACCCTTTAGTCCCGGTTCGTAACCCGGTTCGTAACAGAACCGGGACTAAAGGTTTGGGCCTTTAGTCCCGATTGCGCAGTCCCGGTTGAGCAACCAGGACTAAAGGCCCTATGGACCCGGGACAAAAGGGCTTTTTTCTACTAGTGGTAGTTGCTTCTGGATCGTAATGTTCAGATCGTGCAACGCAACAACACCCATCGAGATGGCTTACCAGATCTAAAGCCGGCATCGTGAAGGCATTGATGCAAAATTGCAAATGGGTGGAACTTGGAAGGAAGGGTGATGATGATGATGCGGCCGGTGTACGCCACGAGCTGATCTGAATTCTGATCTGATCCTACTAACCAATGTCGTTGAAAATCAAAACAGACCCGATAACGGAAAACCCTTTTGCATTTCACGTCTCGGCAACCGAGGCCCGCGGTCGGCACCCTGCGCGTCCAGTTTGCAAACACAACACACCCCACGCTTTGGGTCGCCTGGTGCAGAACCTGGCAGACCGGAGATTCCGTCCACCGGGGGCCGGATACTCCGGATTCCTTACGGTGTTCCTCCGGACAGGGCACCAGGGGCTCTCCGTGCTTTGTCACTTGGCAGGGAAATCCTGAGACCGGAGACTCCGGTCCAGACAGGCCGGAGACTCCGGCCTGGAGTTTCCTGCAACAATGATTCCTTTGCCTTTTCTTCCTTTTTGGGGATCGATGCTGATAAGGATTAATTACCTAAAAGTATGCATCACTCAACTTCATATTAAAATGTCACTAGTATTGTTAACTAACACACAAAACCAACTTAGGAAGGGAAATGTTCTTTCAACTTCTTTCTGCCTTTTTTGCTGGTTTAGATTCACTTGACATTGTCTCCCTCCACATGGCAGGTCGGGTGGTATCCTAATTGGTGTTAAGTCAAACTTGTTAGATGTGTTGACCTTTTCAGATGAGGAGTTTCCAATTAAATTCCATCTCTGATATAAGGCTGACAATTTCACATGAAGTTTGTTGACTGTGTAATATGGTGCTGCCTAGGATGAGCATAAAATTTCTTGCTTCCGTAAACTGGTTACCCTTGGGAAGGATAATCCATACTCTATTCTCATAGGGGGTAATTTTAATATGCTAAGATTCCATCACGAAAAAAATTAAGGGCTCCTTTGATTCATAGGATAGGAAAACTATAGGAATAGGAAACTTGTAGGAATGAGATGTCATGCCCAATTGAATCCTATAGGAAGAGTCACTCCCTTTGATTGTGTGCAGGAATTTTTCTATGATTTTTCCTATAGGATTTGCACTAGTTTTATAGGAAAATTTCCTATGGGATTAATTCCTATAGGATATGATCCTATGAATCAAACAACCTCTATAGGAAAATTTCCTATAGGATCCAATCCTTCAAAATTCCTATACTATTCCTTTGAATCAAAGGAGCCCAAGATCGATTTGATACACGTTGGCCTTTTTATTCAAAATGGTCATGTTGACCATGGTCGAGGCATCTCTAAAAGAGCTTGAAGCCACTAAAAAGAACTTTAAAACGTCTCTAGAAGAGTAAAATACATTTGAAGCACTTCCGTCACTTGAAAAATATGTATCAGATATATAGTTTACTAATGGATTTAAGGTAAATTAACACCATGGAAAATGTTGAAATAAAACATCCAATGGAAGAGTTGACCTAACGAAGGGTGACTAGTTTCATCATATTATTGAAGTTGGCGTAGAAGACACCATGGCTAAAGATGTATTTTTGTTCTATTTTCCATGTAGCTATAATCACACGCTCTTGAAGCCTCTGCTAGCTCTAGATCTCTCTACTAAGATATTTAATGATACTAAAAGAAGTATGAACACATGCACATACTTGTACTTCATGACTTCATGTAACACTAATCTACAAAGATATGCAGCATAGAAGAATTTAGTTTATCCATAAAATGAAGAAACAATGTCTCGAACTGTCATTTTATTTGTGATATATTATGTAAATTTAGCACAAGTGCATTTTTAGCATTGACATTATGAAACCATTGTACCTTGGTATTTAGCAATATTTTTATGTGATTAATTTTGGTAATATAATAGTATAGATTATATGAGTTAAGACCGAAGTAATTTTTTTAATATAAATTATACTAGTATACCACCAACATCGAAGAAGCAAGATGTTGTCATCTCCACAGACTCGGAGTAGGGGTAGTATATGTTTAGTCCAATATTTCCATGTTCTATGTTAATTATTATGTTTCCACGAAATATTTTTAGTTGAACTATGTGGTCCAACTTTTCGTGGTGAACGAGCAGAGCAAGGGCTCGACGAGTGTGGAATGCATGACATGTCTACATGTCATGCCATCTTACCCCTGTCCAGCTCGCGAAAGCACTATCTCTTGCTGATGTTGTGTGTTTGCCTTATGCTTCCGCCGCCGGCTGCTCTGTTTTGCCATCGTCATGATTGTACGTAGCATTGCTAACAAATTTGGAAACTGGTTCGGAGCCGTTCAGAGCCGTTCCGGGCGCATAGACTCCTCCTCCGTTGCGGCGTCTGCGGACGTGTCTTTCTCCACTGTCTTCTCTACGTCTCCTCTTCCGACGATGACATATTCGACTTAGGTGACTACTACGGCATCGGCTATTTTTAAGGTTTTATTAGGATTTAGTTTGAAATTTCGTCCAAATTATTGTAAAATATGAATGAATTTCAAACTTTATTGATTTTGAATGCCACAATTTTTTTACAGCATATCGTTTGGGATTGTCGTTGGGACAGCCACCCCGACAGCGGACACATTTTAAATCGCCCGGTGGAGATGCTATCACGCCCCGAATCCTCATGTCCAAAGGACTGAAAAGAAAATAGCACGCTATAACGTGTTGAGCATTGTCTCGCTAAATAAATCAATATGCAATAACCTATATATCACGCTAATAAGATATTTTAACGTCGGCGTTGTAGCCACACCTTGGTTTCGTACGCACGCTGCCGGCTGCGGCCCGCTCACGGATGTCATCGATCGGCAGGGTATGGCCCCCGGTCGGTTCGTGGGAGCCACGCCGCGCGCGCGCTCGTGGAGCTGGCGGGGATAAGTCGCGGCGCACAAGGCGTGTTTCCACGTCAGGAGCGCGTCCTACTCGTGCTTATCATCACACTCGAGAGTCGAAACTCCACACACACCGCCAGGTTCAGTGTCCCGTGCGCCTTTCCACGAAAACGTCCGATAATAATCTCGTTCAGTTTGCTTGTTCCTCGAAACAGGCTTTCGCCCCGCTTTATACATAAAGCAACAATCAGTTTGCTTGTTAGACCGGAGAAAGTTTTAGAATGCGAAGTGCACCGTAACACAGACAATGCGCCTACAACCTGTGACTAAGAACAATTGATTAATTAACCCTAACATATGCACCATGTTTTCCCTGACCTGATTGAGCTAGAACTTTTCTTTGCAAAAAAATAAAGAGGAGAAATTCAGCTAAATTAATCTAATGCGATAGAAAATTAGTTGATTGGTTTCCGGCACCCTTCTTACCTTTCTACCAGAAATATGCAGCGCAAAGTTTGTGTGTACTGTACTCATGCATTGTTAACCAGTTCTTAATACGCGTGTTAGTTAGGTCCAACAAACGCCGATGTCCCCTTCGGTCAGTCCATAAGCACCTGACAAATCTACATAGATAGATAATTAACTACGACACCCACTTAGACTAAGATCTTGCTCCAACCGGCGATGCAGCCGGGCAGGCAGTGGATCTAGCTGCTACTGTATGTCCAAACCCGGATTGGAGTAGTACGCTTTGGCATCAGATCTGCTTTTTCCTCATGTGGATCTCTGATCCCCGCACTTCCGTTTTCCTCTCCGGTTCAGGCCTGCACCGCCAAATTTGGAAGCATGACTCTAGGCAAACCAAACTCTATGTTCCCGGCCTCGTGGGTCTGTCCCAGATGATGCAGTTAGTTCAAATCAACTAAACATAACATGTTTAAATGTGGAAGTGGAAAGTCTTGACACGAGACTGTTAGAAGTAATATCAGATTAGTTGTATAAGGACGTAGATGTAGCAATTTTACAATAATATCGTCAATTTAGAATTTTAGATGAATGGTATCATTGTTGAGCTTATATTAAAAAGCGTTATAGTTTTCATGCGCAACTCTTTGGACATGGTATATAACACACATGTGCTCTTGCCACCTAAACAAACACACAAAATGTATTCAAACGACTTTTTTTTTTTGATAAAGGGATTTTATTACTTAAAGAGTAGTAAGCATTACACCCTGCATAACTGAGATGCACACAGCCCAAAAACCATCCCAAATATCCAAAGTAGCAGAAAAAATAAAAGGCGGGTTACATATCATTATGAGAAATTGTAAAGCCGCCTAAGGTGATGAAGTGCCGATCCGGAGGTTATGCGACCATCCATGGCGGGAGAATAACTCCCTGGCCGCCGCCTCCAAACGCGACGAAACCTCCAAGAACAGCTCCCGGTGCTCCACACGCTGTAGGACCGACCATAATCGGAGTGTAGCTGTACATCGGTAGATAACCTGCAGAATAGAAGAATTTTTGTCATTAAAAACCTTGTCATTTCTACACAGCCAAAGCGACCACATAACGGCAATCGCTCCCACCCTAATAAGTAGTTTAAACCTAGGATCCACCCCGTTTAGCCAGTTGCCAAAAATATTTGCAACGCTACTCGGTGGATATAAGGTAGAACCTATTTGGACAGCTGACCATATAGACCTAGCAAACTCGCACTGGAAGAAAAGGTGTTTAATAGACTCATCGTGAGTACAGAAAACACACTTTTTACTCCCATGCCAATTGCGTTTGGCAAGGTTGTCTTTTGTAAGAATTACTCCACGACGAAGATACCACGCAAACACCTTCGTTTTGAGCGGTATCTTCATCTTCCAAATTTTCTTATTTGAATCGACAGGGACAATAGACTGGATAAGAACTCTATACATGGAATCAACCGAGAAAATACCATTCTTAGTTGGGATCCATCGAATTTCATCAGGGCCTTCCAATAGCTGGACAGATTCCAACCGTAGAAGCAAAGCATTCCAAGATGCTTCTCGAGGCCCTAATAGCGTTCTTCTGAACGATACATTTGGTGGGGAAGAACCCAACACCTTAGCCAGTGTATCACCTTTGTAACGCACAACATCATATAGAGCCGGAAACTATTCACGAAGAGGAGTTTGGCCAAGCCACCTATCTTCCCAGAACCGAATTTCCGATCCATTCTTAATGGAGAAAGAAGCATGTGGGAAGAAATACTTCTTTGTGGCCATAAGACCAGCCCAGAAGTGTGAATCACCAGGCTTCCAAACAACCTGGGATACCGCTTTGTCCCCCACATACTTCCTCCTTATGAGTGTCTGCCAAATTCCTTCTTCAGAAAGAAGTTTGAATAACCATTTACCAAGCAAGGCTCTATTCTTGACTTCAAGATCATGAACACCAAGCCCTCCTTAGTCTTTTGGCCGGCAAACCACACTCCATTTAGTCAGTCGATACTTCTTCTTTTCACTATCCCCTTGCCAAAAGAACCTTGAACGGAAATAATCCAATCTTTTCAAGACCCCTTTGGGTAGATGGAAGAAGGAAATCATATACTGCACCATATTTGTCAGTACTGAATTAATGAGAACCAGTCTTCCTCCGAGGGATAGGAGTTTACCTTTCCAACTATTTAATCGTAACTGAAGTCTTTCCTCCACCAACTTCCATTCAGCATTTGTGAGCCTCCGATAATGAATCGGGATCCCCAAATAGTTGATAGGAAATTGACCTTGTGCACACCCAAAAAGCTCGGCATACACGGAGGCTTCATCCTGGGCCTCGCCAAAACAAAACAATTCACTTTTATGTAAATTTATTTTTAGACCCGATACTTGCTCAAATGCCGAGAGAATTAACTTTAGGTTTCGAGCTTTTTCGATGTCATGTTCCATAAAAAGGATTGTATCGTCGGCATATTGAAGTATCGATAATCCACCATCAACCAAATGGGGAATCACACCTTCAATTTGACCCTCAGACCTAGCGCGCTCGATCAAGATGGCCAACATATCATCCACTATATTA
This sequence comes from Puccinellia tenuiflora, assembly GCA_012064385.1. NCBI lineage: Eukaryota > Viridiplantae > Streptophyta > Magnoliopsida > Poales > Poaceae > Puccinellia > Puccinellia tenuiflora. The sequence goes on from QRDG01000316.1 coordinate 3,573,661, forward strand.
AATAGTATTGGCGATAGTGGGTCTCCTTGTCTGAGACCTTTTTTGTTTGAAAGTATCTACCAGTGTCATCGTTGACTTTAATGGCCACACTTCCACCCAAAACAAAGGAATCAATAAGCGCACACCACTCAGAAGAAAAACCTTTCATTCTGAGTGTCTGCTGAAGGAAAGACCAGTTAACTTTATCATAAGCCTTTTCAAAATCAATTTTTAAAATTACCCCATTCAAATTCTTCCGGTGTAGTTCGTCGACCGTTTCATGCAAGATTGCCACCCCATCAAGGATATTGCGGCCTTGCATAAAAGACGTCTGAGAAGGCCAAACTACATGATCCGCCACACTGTTCAGCCGAATCGTTGCAACTTTAGTGAATATTTTGAAACTGACATTAAGGAGGCAGATAGGTCTATACTGTTGGATCCTCTCTGCTTCCTTAATCGTAGGTAACAAAATAATCTCACCAAAATTGACGCAAAATAATTCCAGTTGACCAGCATGGAGGGAAGCAAACATATTAAGCAAATCAGACTTGATTACATCCCAGAAATTCTGATAGAACTCCGCTGGGAAATCATCCGGTCCAGGTGCTTTGTTATGTTCCATTTGGAAAACTGCCATACGCACTTCTTCCTCCGAATAGGAGTTAGTGAGCAGAAAATTCTCCTGAACTGAAACCTGGGGAATATCAGCTGTTCTAGACTCATCCAGAGTGAAGTTCCCTTCCTCTGTAGCTCCGAACAACCCCTTGTAATAATTAGTAATATACGACTTAAGTTGCTCCTGGCCCTCAATCGTTCCTTCTTCCTGTACTAGGGAATGAATACACTTTTTCCTGTGTCTGCCATTGGCAATACTATGGAAATAGCGAGTATTCGAGTCCCCTTGAAGGATGAATTGTGATTTGGAACGTTGATACCATTTCAACTCCTCCTCGCGCAGAAGTTTGGCTATTTCCGCATTGGATTGGCTTTTCAGCTCAATTTCCTGTGGGGACAATAGCCGCACCTCTGCTAAAGCCTCCAAAGCATCGATAATCGAGGATAGACGTATCTTTTCTTTTTTAAGCAAACCCGTAGTATGACGTGCCCACCCAACAAGATAAGTGCGCAGAGCCCGTATCTTGTTATTCCATATCTGGATTGGAGAGGCACCCACAACCGGTCTGTCCCAAATCTTTTTGACCATCTCATGAAATCCCTCCCGCAACAGCCAGCCAAGTTCAAACTTGAACCGCGGTTTGCATGGAGGTGTAGACTACATAAATAAAATCGGTTTCTAGGCCGGCACTAAGATGGACCTGGAAGTTAGCTGCATTTGTTATCCTCTACTCGCCTCCTCATCAATACGGCCTATGTTAGACACATCACATTGTCCGTACACAGAATGAGAATGGCATGTTCAAAAAAGATATTGAGCACGATGTTCAATACATCTAATGTTAGATTACTTGGTGCAAAATGCAGTTTGCCTTTTCCCCTTCCAAATAGAGTTATACATTTAAGTACTCCACTAAACTATATGTATGTATGTATGTATGTATGTATGTATGTATGTATGTATGTATGTATGTATGAGTTTTAAAGGCGAAGCATAAAGAGTCATGCAGTCTAGATGGAAGCTGCCCATGCATATATGGTTGACCAAACAATCTCCGTGAAAATGAAAGGCGTCTCCGAGAGACATTATGGATGCATCACACACTTGTGTCCTTGATTATGCACGAAGAACCAATGACCAATCATGTGTCGTCTAAAGAATTGGCATTGTTCAGATCACCACAAGTCAATGCGGCTGCATACAGATCGAGTTTTTTTATGCAGGCATGTACGGATCAACTTACTTCAACACAATGGTGACCACGACGTAAAAGAAACTCGATCCGTATGCAGGTACGGATCGAGTTGCTTAAACACGATGATGTCCAGATCGTGCAACAACATGGATATGAAACCGACATAGTAATGCAAAGGGGTGGAAGAAGAAGGAAAGGGTGGGTGTGATGATGCGGCCGGTGTACGCCACGAGCTGATCTGATCTGATCCTACTAACCACTGTCGTTGAAAACAGACCCGATAACGGAAAACCCTTTTGCATTTCACGTCTCGGCAACCGAGGCCCGCGGTCGGCACCCCGCGTCCAATTTGCACACACACAACACACCCAACCGGGGCGTGCTCGCCGGCAGGCCACCCCCAATCCGACCCGCCCGCCAGCCAAATCCTGCACCGTCGCTCGCCGGCTTCGTTCCGGCAGCAGGCCAGGTCAGGTGAGGTGAGCAGGGCAGCCACCCTCCCCACCTGCCGCGCCATTTCCTTCCGGATCCCTCCCGCCCTCCGCGCCGCGCGGCATTTGGCGTTCCGGGACGTGGAGCAGCTCCGCCCGGCGGGCGATGCCGGCGGCAGCCTCCTCGCTGTCGTTGTAGGCGGAGGAAGGGGATCTCTTCTCTCTCTCTCTATCTCTCTTCGCGTTCCAGGAGGAGGCGGCATGCCCGAGGCGGACGCGGACGCCGGCGCCGCCCTGGCCGCCGCGGCGGCCGAGGTCGTGTCCCCGCGATCCGGCTACTTCCGCCAGCGGAGCATGCACGCCCCGGATCTGGACCGCAAGGCGTTCGACGTGGAGAACCCGCCGGCGCCCTCCGGGGGCGGTGGCGGGCCGGCGCTGGGGCTGGGGCTGCGGCCCAGCGAGTCCGTCGCCAAGCTGGAGTCGCTGGAGCGGGCGGAGCGCGCGGCCCTGGCGCCGGCGGTCGTGCTCAAGACCGGCTTCTACATCCTCGTCTGGTACACCTTCAGCACCTGCCTCACCCTGTGAGTCCCTCCTCCGGATCTCCCTCTCACACTCTGTTTCGTCTCGCTCGCCGTGGGGAACCTCGAAATGATCTGGTTCATTCCTCCTTGTCGTTGGGTCCTCCCTAGATACAATAAGACGCTGCTGGGGGACAAGCTGGGCAAGTTCCCGGCGCCGCTGCTGATGAACACTGTGCACTTCGCGCTGCAGGCCGCGCTCTCCAAGATCATCGTGCTCTTCCAGGCCAAGGGGCTGGACGGTGCCGTGGAGATGAGCTGGAAGGATTACTTCATGAGAGGTGCCCGTCTTCTTGGTCTCAGCATATCTCCGTTTACTACTGTACTACACCATTGTTAGCACAAATTATGGTTGTTCATGCTTCTGTTCGTTCTTTGCCTTTCTGCAGTCGTCCCAACTGCTCTGGGGACCGCGCTGGACATAAACCTCAGCAACGCGTCTCTGGTGTTCATCACGGTCACATTCGCTACCATGGTCAGTTAGACGATAAAAGATTTAGTCCACTTTACCATTTTGGTTCATTCTGAATTGGGTTCAGCTGCCTGGATAGCTAACTTGAGTTTTGAATTTGGCCTTTTGCAGTGTAAATCAGCCTCGCCGATATTTCTTCTGCTATTCGCTTTTGCATTTAGGTGAGTATTGAAACTGGATACTGCTATAGCATAGCTTTTTCGTATTAATGTTAATTGGGTAGTTTTAGCTGTGATGTCCATTCTGGTTGCACTGAATATTGTTTATTCAGCTTGCTAGTTAGTTGTAGATTTCACTTATCCATATTACTAGCATAGCACATCATGCACTTTTACTAATTTCACGTATAACATCTTTTTTACTTTTAATTTTATATGGGTCTAAAAATTGCATCTTGGTTTGCAAGGTTGGAGAGCCCCAGCATCAAGCTTCTAGGAATCATAGTTGTCATTTCTATCGGGGTTCTGTTGACAGGTATGTAGCCTCAGAGGGTTTTAATGCATAGAGGCTTATTATGGTCAGCTGCTGAGCAAATAGTTTCTTCAGTATCAGCTAGCTTACTATTAAGATTGGAGAAATTGATGTTTTTGTTGTTGTCCATCTCCGTAATGTTCCACTTCGGTTGATAGCTACAGCTTGTATAGTATGGTTTCCACATTGGCCAAGTAAACTACTTTCAAGGCATTCAAAATTCACCTAGTGATTGCCAAATCCAGGTGGATTGTTTTGCGTTGACCACAAAAAGAAAAGAAAAACAACGCCCTTTTCGTAAAAATAGTTGATAAGCCAGCATATGTTCCAACACTGGCAGTTGTATGGAGAACTGAGATGTTCTGGAAATTAGTCTTACCACTGGCGATCATTTTAATTTTCTTCTTAAACATTTGGATGACTAGTTGTTTTGGGATATTACACATAGCGAAGTGTTTAGCATACTAATTTTAGTGAGTTGACTGCCTCACTAGGTGGAAAGTATTGTTCTTGTAGGCAGTTTTCAATCCAGTACTGAGCTGAAGCTGCCGCGTGAAGGATCTGTGGTTGTACTTTTTCGAGCAACCATCTGTGTGGTTGTATATATTCTGCTCCATCTATACGTCGAACTTGCCAAATAATTCCAGTTTTGTAGCTGAATGTTTTTCTTGTCTAAGTCACTGAAATTGTTGCCATTCAATTTGCTCTCCTTTTTGAATGCTTCAGACAATATGCATCTTGGACTTTTCTTTTGTCATTTATAATAACATAAATTTCATCAGTTGCCAGGGAGACTGACTTCGACTTCTGGGGCTTCATTTTTGTGACGCTTGCTGCTGTTATGTCAGGATTCCGCTGGTCCATGACTCAGATTCTGTTGCAAGTAAGTTTAATAACTAGTGTATTCAAATGCTTTAAGAGTTATCACCACCTCGCATCTTTCCTTTTCTCTTGTACACTTCCTGTGCTAATGATTTGTTTTCTTTATGTGCATGTGGATTTTGATATTTCAAGAAAGATAGTTACGGTATGTTATGTTTGCTTCATGCCCAGTTCAATGCTTCTAATGCCCAACAGTTTTATTACATTTTTTTGCATATCGATGAAACCATCTATATAATTGAATTAAGGCATTTTCCATGGGTTTAGCTCCTATTTCCTCAGTGAAGAAGCTTTGGTTATTGCAATTCTATCTCTACTGAATGAGGCGGTGGACTTGAAAAGTTGGTTCCTTGAGGGTGTTGGATGAGATCATGAGAGCTCTATCCTTGCTTTTCCAGAGCCTCTGTACATTTCTGACCATGAAGAGAGAATCAAGTGGTCTAACAATTAAGAACATAATATAATTGATACCCATATTTGCTGTAGAATCTGAATTATGGGTTTCATGATATTGATCTTAAGTCTTCGAAGTATCAGGAACATGGCTCCTATTTCGCACTACCTCCGTTCCTAAATATAAGACGTTTTCGTAGGCTGAAATGGCCTACTAAAACGTCTTATATTTTTGGAACGGAGGTAATAGATATTAGCTATAGCTTCTGCTGGATCCACCCTGTTTGTCCTAGTAGCTCTCGCTCCTGCTTTTCATCTGGAGTCCAGAGCTTGGATAAATGAGGGGCAAATGTTGTAGTAAACTTCACAATCCTGATTTGTCTATTAGGAGTTCATGAGTTCAATAATTCATCTTCCTTTGGCAGGCCTAAAAGATCCAATTACCCTGATGAGTCAGGTTACCCCAGTGATGGCCATAGCCACCATGGTACTATCTCTCCTTTTGGATCCTTGGAGTGATTTTCGGAAGAACACGTACTTTGATAACCCGTGGCACATCATGCGAAGTATCTTACTGATGCTGATTGGAGGAAGCCTGGCCTTTTTCATGGTAACGAGTGTTTATTTGATTACAAAACAAACTTGTCAGAAATAGCATAATGATTGGATATTTGGATGTCATGATATATTATTTGAAATGCAGGTGTTGACGGAGTATATACTTGTTTCAGCAACCAGTGCTATAACCGTGACAATAGCTGGAGTAGTTAAAGAAGCTGTAACCATCTTGGTAATATTGAAATTTGATTTTTCATAAAAGAATAATTGCTGTATATTTACTTGCATCTGCATCGGAATGTGAATTGTCAAACACCTTCCAAAGTAGTATCTTTCTACATTAGCTGGTATTAATGTGAATAATGTTATTTAACATAAATGACACCTCATTTAAAATAAAGGATGAGATAGGTGATTAGGTAATTGATAACTCATGTCAAGGAAGAATTAAATTCTGAACCACAAAATGGAAATGATCTGTTGTTCGTTCAAAAGGTAAGAAGCATCAAAGGAAAAAGTTCCAGTCAATAGTTTCTTCATTTTTGGCATATACTAGCAGAGGCATGAGCTATCAGTAGTTTTATGCAAAAGTCCAACACCACATCTTTTGTATGCTCCTCTGCTAGACTGCTGGTTCTAACATGAAAGATAGGTGCTGTACTTGGTACCATAACCTGACAAGGATGTGGTTCATACATTGTTCTTAGATTCCATATGATTCAGAACATACTTCTTTTCAAGGTTCAAAAAAGCGCTAAGCGCTAAGCGAGCGTTTTTCTGCCGCTTTTTCACACAACGAAGGCTTAAGCGCTAAGCGCACGCTTAAAGCGCAATTAAGCGATTAAGCGGCCTGAGCGGTTGCCCTCCGCTCAGCACTTAAGCGCGCTTAAGCGACCGCTTAATTACGCTTTTTTGAACCTTGCTTCTTTTAGTAATTGTTGTCTGTTACGAAAGAACTTTTTATCTTGGCCTTTCAGGTTGCAGTATTTTATTTCCATGATGAATTTACTTGGCTGAAAGGGTTTGGTCTTATCACTATTATGGTTGGTGTTAGCTTATTCAATTGGTACAAGTAAGTGACTTTTCCAGTTTTCCTATGTTATTAGCAATATTAGTTCATGGTCAGCACAATCAGAGACGATATTATAATATTACATATTCTTCGTGGGGATGCAATGGAGCAGTATGTGTTCGCTGAGTCAAGCTGAAGTGCTAGGCAAATAAATTTCTTTCATCAGCATTTCGCCAAGTTATAATATTTATTTTCTTCTCGAAAGGAAATAATTTTAGATGGCTCTTATGATGTTTGGTTAGGATTAACCATGATACCATTCAGACACGCTTAGCATGGAGGCATGAATATTGAACTGGTGAAAACCAAAATAAATCAACCATGAAGTTCATTTGTTTTGACTTGTTGAATAGTATTAGTCCCATGATTTTTCTGGCTAAACATTTAGCATCTGCTACAGTGCTATCATGCGCATAGAGCCAGACATTTATGAAACCATTTTCAATTGTATAGCCTATGCCAAAATAGTTGAGATTCAAATTCACATTCATCTTCAAAATGACAATTTCTTGATATTGCGGCGAATCGACTACCCGGAATTTGGCATACTATATTATTTTTTCTTGGTGTCATAATAATTGGGGATATTTATGGCTAATGACAGGTATGACAAATTCAAAAGGGGTCAGATAAATGAGGATGGAGTTACTTCACCTTCATTTAGTGGAGATGCCAAATACATTATTCTAGATGACTCGGAATATGAGGATGAGTTTCTGGATGAAGATACATAACTTTGGAATGTGGCAACATTTTAACTGCCACCGGGTAAGGGTCCCTTGCATATGTTGTAAAACAACAACTGCTTGCATGATTGAGAAGACTTTGGCACACAGACGTCACCCGTGCTTGTAGGCCACTATGAAACTGACTAGTACATGTTGCCTGTGTCCAAGTAAACGTAGTTACTCAAACATAATGATTATGATTGCGTAGATTGATTTTGTACTATATTGTTTGTGCACAAACAGTTCAACCTCCTACTTCTCCAATTCTGGAAAGGGGTGAAACTGAAAGGTGGAAGACGGGACTTTTTTGGCATAAAAAATAGCCATATTATATAGTCTGAGTAGTATCTGAATGACGAATACCAGAACATGAAAATAGGCATGGTTCTGTGATGTCTGACAAAGTTTGACAAAGAGAAATCAAATATTTGGACTTGTGGAGGAATCCGACATACTTGGCCACTTGGGAGTTCCATTCCTGGCATATGGAAATAATGTTTGTTAAGATTATTCAGCTCTTGCGCTTGCACTTACTGATGGCTTAATCAATCTGATTTTGGCAGGAATGAGGCTGCCTGTCGAAATAAATACTCATGGAGGTTTTCCACTTAAGACACACAGAACACAGGCAATCTTCGTGAGCTTGATCCATCTCAAATCGAGAATGGACGCTCAATTCTCACTGTTGATCGAAAAGCCATGCGAATTACAGTATCATACCACGAGCTAACTTTATCCGAATTTTTTGAGAGGATTGGCAGCTGGCGCAAATCTGCCTGCTTGTTCATAATGGAAGTTACCAAGATCTGACAAACGCGTGCTCTGATGTTCCTTTGTGTGAGCACAACATGCGCATGCTCATTATTAAACCTCCACATTTTTGGTGCCTAGGTATATTCATCCTCTATGTAGATGGAATTGTAAGCGTGACCACACATACCCCACACATGCTGCTCCCTTGAAAGTTAGGGACAGCCTCTGACTATTTGTAATCTGTAAAACTACAAGTGGAAAGGATTGTTCTTCTCTATTGCATCTTGTACCGTTGTAGTTTGTACTTTAAACACTGGTATCCCATCCCTCTTACTGAAGGAAAATAAAGGGAAACCATTTCAGTCATTCGTTTCCTACTCCACTTAATACTGTTGATAGGTTGTTGAACTCGTGTGCTCAAAACCACAAGAAAACTCATAAATATTTCATTTGGGGAAAGAGGGATCAGATCGCTTGACTCTTTATTTCAAGAAATTGCAACTAAATCCAATTGGTCACAACAGACACTTCTCTCTAACACGAGAGCGCTCAAGTGGAAGAATGAGCTATGCTCAGTTAGGTCACCGAACAACAACTGTTGATTTACTCCATGAACACGAAATTGAGTAATGCTCATGTAGAGTTCATACTTCATTCCAGAAACAGAGTAGCAATTGGTCACCCGCCTTCTCCACGCAGTCGGCTTGGATATCTACCAGGAACAGTTTCCTTCTCCATGCAGTCGGCTTTGATATCTACCAGTAACAGTTTCTTCTCGAGTTCGTGTGCACACAGCACAATCTCAACTTTCAACTCTGCAGTCCAGACAAAAAAACGTAGTACATCAAATACTGATGTCACTGGAATTACGTGGATAAGACATCACAGCTGCTAGCTGGGAAAATATTTGGATGATCGAGCTGCAAACAGTAAAAAAAAAACTTCCAAGCTCTGAAAAAAAAAACAGAAAATTACTGCATGCATTATGGGATGACATTCGCCCATGCAAATTTCGGACCAAAAAGATTCATAGTTCATCCAATGAAGTGATACAGGGTTCTATTCAGATCATTTTAAGTGTACCATATGAACTATTTAATCTTCATTCAGGCCAGAATATCCGCACCACCACAGTAGTACTCATTGGGCGCATTTCATTTGATTAGGGCCCAATGCATATGAAAAACAGGGGTATAATATGTGCAGTCACCATCTTCGGTGTACTCCAGCACTAGTGAGATCTGGATCGTCCAATAAGAACATGTCATCCACAATCCAAACAGAGCCTGGCGGTTAGTGGGCACGTTTGTCCCTCGCAAATTTGGCTGAGACACACTTTCACACATCCAATTTTAAAATTTCGAATAAAGAAAAGCTGTACGATATGTGTACGTCTACGTCTGCATCATAATGCAAAAATATGGGACACTGAAATCTCACTAGCTTTCCTGTAACCTGCCTCCTAGGAGGATTGTAACCAACTCTATCTTTTCAATGAAATGAAACGCAAAGGTCCTTTGCGTTTTCTTGAAAAAATAATGCAAAAATATCAATGCACACCAATGAAATCCATATACTACTATATTTTATTACATGGTACGTTTTTGATACAATATACGGAAAAAAAAACTATTGCAAACCAGTACAACAATGCAAAGTACAAAAAAGGTAATGTCAAAACTTGTGTATCTTTTGAAAGAGGCCGTATGAGTGTTCACTTCCAATATACCATCCCAAGAAAATGCTTAATAAGGATATGTATGAGGTATGGTTCGCCTAAGTGAATGGTGGGTAGTGTGCAATCCTTGCCGTTGAAGAGGACAAGAAATTTGATAATGTAGTGCAAAGCTGCGAAGGTGGTGGGAGTAGCTTGTGCGGCAGCATGAGTCAGGTAGCTGGATCCAGCTGCGACAGGCTCGGGGTGGCTGGATCCGGTGAGGTTTGGTGAGGGAGACAGTTAACGGTGGGAGAAGAGGTGGGGTGGTAGGAGACAGTGATGTGGCAGGGTTGGATTAGCCGGCAGAAATGGGCTATCGCCATTGTGGTGGGGTTACAAGCTGTTCATGGTTGTTCCTGCCCGGTCATGCATTAAGGTCTGCGGCTGGATGAGAGGGTTGCAAATTGGCAAGGCTAGGATGGGCTGGCAGTGTGTCATAGATTGGTGTTCCGCGAGTGGCTTGTCAATCTAGGATCTCCGTTCGTGATGTCCAGATGTCGTGAGTGCCTGAGTACACCTAAGGTACACACATTATCCTCAAGTCAAAAACAGATGGATTTCAAGCATGTGATACCAGACAAGTTAGGACGGAGACAATACCATTGATGAGTCCATTAAATCGGTTCCCAGGTTACCAATATCATTATCTCCGGTGCCAACAACATTGCTAGTATGCTCCTCCTTATTCTCTCTAGCAGCTTCTTCCTGCATGCGAAAAAGTACAATAAGGCAGAAAAAAACAATCATGTTATGCAAACTTGAAAGGCTAGAGATACCTTTGGTGAATTGTTTTCTAGGCTGACGTTACAAGTGCCCTCCATATCATCTGCACTCTTAGCATGCTCCTGCTCATTATCAATAGCACCTTCTTCCTGCATGTGCCAAACAATATTTGTGTCAGATAGTGCAAGAAAGAATTATTATCAATAGCACCTTCTTCCTGCATGTGCTAAACAATATTTGTGTCAGATAGTGCAAGAAAGGATTAATAGTTTAATACACATATGATCAGTTTGTCAGAAATTCAAATCTCTGCACCTACTTGGACTATTTCATACTTTAGACGAACAAAAGAATCAAATCGTAACTCTAAAACACTACTAGATCAAGAGAATCAGCTTCCAAGAATGTTTCCCATTCCTGGGACTAAAATTACTGCAGCTGCAGTCTCTAGCTAGTATTGTATTAAAATGTAATTGCCTGGGTCAATTAACAAGATTCCCATCCAAGGTGAGCTTCTATAAGATGTCATTAAATTTACGTATAAGGAGCCAATATCAGTACTGACCGCCTGGACATATTTACAGAGCTCCATAGGTGTGTCTTTCGAGCTCAGTGGGTCTATATTATTTGCATCCTCCTGCATAACATAGTTTGAAGTTACTCCCTTTAATTCGACATATATAGTGCTGAGGATAAAGAGTTATCCCTCCATAATCAAAGAAATCAATGAGAAAAACATTAAAGGCATTAGAAAGTTCAATAAAAAAACATTGATGAACATCATATGTGAGTTTTAACTTTAATACGGCTAACAATCACTAGTACAAACCTTTTCAGCAGATTCTACTACATTCTCTTGCTCATGAACCTCTCCATCATTACCATTACTTGAAGGGCCATTCTTCATTGTATCAACATCCTCCTAAAAGTAACACCCAAATCAGATCCTAACCAAGCAACAATCTCATCATCAATCAGTAATCATTTAGCATGTCGTAGACCTTTGCTGAAACCCCGTCACTCAAGGGGGCGTCATTCATCTCGCTACCAACATCCTCCTGCAATCAACGACCAAATCAGAGTAACAGACAGTAGTCTGTTGATCTCGAGCGTGATCAATAAAAACACACTGACAAGTTTGCACGCCATGGTTACCTCCTTATCAATCGAGGAGCTGTTCTTCCCCAAACTAACATCCTCCTAAAATCAACAACCAAAACAGATTAACTGACCAGCAATCTCACCAACCGTCAACCAACAATTAATTTAACGTAGTAGGGTGCACACCTTGGCTGCATTCTCGTTGTCATTCTCCCTAGTAAGGCTGGTGTCAACATTCTCCTGCAATCAGCAATCAAATCAGAGTTAAGCAGAGTAGCAGAAAGTCTCGTCAGTGAGCGAACTGCAGTAACGAGTAGCTGAAAACCTTGGCCTCGTGAGAGGTGGCAGCGGCATCCTCCCTGGCGAGGGACTGCCCGAGCGTGCCGCGGGGGTCGATGACGATGCTGGGCAGCCTCTCGATGTCCCAGCCGAGGACGCGGCAGACGGTGGCGGCGAGCGCGCGGTGCGCCCGGCGCCTCCCGCAGCGCGTGGCGGCGCGCGCGTGCTGCACGAGGCTGATGCAGTCCCGGAACCTCCTGGCCCTGCCCCTCCTCGCCTTTCTCCCCGCGCACCCCATGCACACGAACTCCCCTTCCTCGTAGCTCCGCTCGTAGTAGCCCCGGAGCTCGGCGTCCCGCTCGAACAGCCCCACGAAGAACCCCGCCGCCGCCGCCTCCCCGGCGTTCTCCTCGTCCTCCGATTCGGACCCCTCCTTCTCGTCTTCGTCCGAGGCGTGCCCGGAGAAGAACTCCTCTGCTGCGCGAAGGGCGGCGCGCTGCGCGAGCCAGGCGGGGGAAGGCTGCGGCGGCGGAGGCTGCTGCGTGGGGGAGGAGGAGGACGCGTCAGGCCAGGAGCGGGGAGATGGGGAGGCGGGCGGTGAGGGCGCGAGGGGCCACTCGTAGCCGGGGTCTTCGGGCTCGGCGATGCGCTCGAGCCTGCGGCGCTTCCGCCGGTCGGCGCGGACGTGGGTGGCGCGGGATCCGCCCCCGGGGTGCAGGGCGGGGGCCGGTGGGCCGGAGCGCCAGAGGGAGTGAAGGTAGAGGACCTCCTTCGCGAGGATGCGCTCGACGTCGCCGTAATGCGGCGGGGCGGCGGCGCGCTCCTCGCGGCGGGATGCCTCGTCGCGACGTGGGGCGCTTCGTCCTGGGCGTCGGCGCGTCATTAATGCGGTCTCTGGCAGGGGTCGGCTGGCTCGGCGACGGCGCCGCGAGGCGGGGATTCGGGTAGACGGCGAGGCGAGGTGTAGTTTTGGTTGCGGGAGGGAGGGAGACCAGGCGGGGCGTGATGGGCGGCGCCGTGCGTTTCGGCTGCCGGCTGTAGGATGGGATTTGGTTAACCATTTACCTTCCGGATTCAAACCTAAATAACCATTTTGTGTAAAAGGATAAAACAGGTTCACCATTAGGTTAATTAGGTTAGAAAAGGTTAACCATTGGTTATTTAGGTTCAAACCATTATACAACGATGGTAAAAGAATGACAAGCTTGACATGGCATGGACATCACTAAAGAGAGCAAGCAATATATGTTGTAATCAACTGATAATAACCTGCAGCAATCCTAAGTAAAAGAATACAAGAAATATTAGACGATACAACATGATCGATTACAGTATGCAATTCCGTTGCTTCAAAGCTTGGATGGATAGCACACCTAGCATCAAAAGCAGAAACTGCTCCTTGGATGGATACACAGCTAGCATCACATACCGTGGCCAAACTGCCCTGATCAGCTAAGGCAAAACAAAATGCTCATGCACAGTTCAGAACCTGAACTATCGATGTTTACTCATCGTTATCATCATTTACTTTTTCAGCATTATTTCTACAAGACTAACGAAGTTAAAATCAAAATACACAACATGTAGGTGACTATACACACGAAACTTAGTTTTATCTGAACTGATCCAATCAAGAAAGATAGTCACATCTGGATACATCCAGCCATCAATCGAGAAACATACGAAGGGGTCAGAGAGAGGAGACGACTTTTGCCTTTTATCTGAGCTGGTGCCGTCCGCGTCGGGAAAGACGGCCTGAGATCGAGTCTATGTCTTCAAGGTCAGGCCACGGCTGTGGTGCAAGACAAAACTTGTCCGGAAGGAGGGCGTCACCATTGGAGGAGCACCCGGACGCCGGGATGAGGGAAACCGATACCACCGCCTGCGGAGGCCGCCGACGAATCATCCCAAAGGCAGGAGATGGGACCGGGACATCCGGTAGAGGGGAGAGCACACAGAGCGAACGGGCGGGGGCGGGTGGACGGGAGAGAGAAGGGCAATCGATGCGGCGGAGGGGCGGTGAAAGGATCGATGAGGTTAACTAGAGGGGGGGTGAATAGGTTAACTACAAATTTTACTTTTTTTCGTTTTAATATGGTATTGCTCAAATATAAGTTCTCTAGATTATGCAACTAGATGAACAACCCTATATGATGAGCAAATGACTACTAGCACAAGATATAAATATGAGTAAGCTAGTAGCAACAAGTAAAGGAAAGTTGAGGAATAACCAACAAGTTGACGCGGAGATTTATCCCGAAGTTCACTTCCCAATGGAAGCTAATCTCCGTTGAAGCGGCGCGGTGCTCACCAAGGTGAAACACCGAGTAGCCTTGATATGGCACACCGTATCTCCGTTGTGTCTTACCACCGATGTGGCGAGACACTTGTCACTATGTTGTCGTTGAGGTTGACAACTAGAACCTTTACAAGGATGAAGCTCACTCCACAAGTTGGAGGGTCTTCACCAAATGCACCGAGCCGCCAAGACTCTGTTGGGAATATGCCCTAGAGGCAATAATAAAATGGTTTATTAAGCATATTCAAGTTTATGATAATAGTTTATTATCCATGCTATAATTGTATTAAATGGAAACATAATACATGTGTGGAATATAAACACCCGGAGTCCCTAGTGAGCCTCTACAGGACTAGTTCGTTGATCAAGAGATAGTTAGAGTTTCCTAACTATGGACTTGTTATAGTCACTTGATAACGGAGTCATATCATTAGGAGTAATGGTGTGATGGACATGACCCAAATAAAGAGTTGCAATTAATCGTGTCACAAAAGTTTTGTTGTCAACACTTTTAATATGCCAAATATAGTTTCCTTAGACCATGAGATTATATCACTCCCGTTCACCGGAGGAATACTTTGTGGACATCAAACGTCACTTCGTAACTGGGTGATTATAAAGGTGGCTTTCAGGTATCTCCGATGGTGGGTTGTTGGGTGATATGAATCAAGAGTGGAATTTGTCCCTCCATGTGACGGAGAAGATATCTCCAGGCCTTCTCGGTAATATAGCATCAAGAGTCTGCAGACATGTGATTAAGTTGTAATCACCGGGATCCTATATTATGGACGAGTAAAGAGAACTTGCCGGTAACGAGATTAAACTAGACATGGGGATGTCAACGATTATATCTCGGGCAAGTAAAATATCGTGAGACAAAGGGAATCGTATATGAGATTAATTGAATCTCCGGCATCGTGGTTCAATCGAGAAAAGGTTTTCGTTGAGTGTATAGGAATTAATATGGACATCCCGGTCCGCTATTAATTATTGATATGATCATGTCTATGCATTCTCGAACCCGTAGGGTCACACACTTAACGTTCCGATGAAATTAGGTTTTGCGATGAATTAAATGATGACGTGAACGAATGGTGATTCGGAGTCTCGGATGGGATCCCGGACATCACGAGGAGTTCCGGAGGAGTCCGGAGAATAAGATTCATATATGGAAAGTGGTTTCCGGAGGTTTCGGAAAAGTTCCGGAAATTATTTAAAGGGTACCGGAAGGTTCCGGAGTGTTCTAGAAGGGTCTAGAAGTGGGACCGCATAATTTGTATGGGGCCCACATGGTGCAAAGGGGTGCTGCCACCACTTGGTGGGGCGCACCACCTAAGCCCATGGGCTGGTGCGGCATAGGAGGGGAGTCCCACTCCTAGTTGGACTAGGAGGTGGGCTCCCACCCCTTTAGGAAAGGGCCCAAGGAGGAGTCCTTGTTGGACTCCAACTTGGGGGGCAAGCAAGGAGGGGCCGGCCGGCCCCCTCCCCTTGACCTAGCCGCCACCTATATAAGGAGGGGAGGGGGGGGAGGCGCACCACACCTTGGAGGCTGCCCCCCTTAGCCGCACCCCCCTCTCACCCCTCAACCCTAGCCGCACCCCTCTCTCTCCCGGAGGGCTGCCGCCGCCTCACCACCACACCTAGCCGCACCCCCTTGCCCTAGGGGCTGCGCCACCTTGCTCCTCTCCCTCTCCTCTTGCTTGGCTTGGCGAAGCCCTGCTCGCGGAGACGTCATCGTCACCGGCACTACCGTCGTGCTGCTGAGATCATCAAGGCCACGTCGTCTCGCTTGCGGGATCAAGGAGTCGACGTCTTCATCGAGCTGTACGTGTGGACGCCGCGGAGGTGCTGCCCGTTGCTGCACTTCACCGGATTGGATCTCGAGGATAATACATCTCCTCGCGACTAGACGAGTCTAGTTGCGGGGATCGACTAGCCAACCCCTGCACCGACAAAACGCGTTTGTTGATCTTCGAGGGTAAGAGATTGGATCTCATCTTCGCTATCTTCATCTCGTAGATCTAGATCCTTGGGGTTTATTCCGCTTTGCCGCGTAGAAATTTTTGTTTTCCATGCTGCGACCCCATCAGTGGTATCAGAGCCTAGATCTTCGTAGGTGTTGATGCGATTAGAACACAAGGAGTTGTGGGCGTTGATATTTTATGTTGCTACCTTCTCGCGTGCACTTTGCATCTTTGCGGTATTGTGAGATTGAAGCGGCCCGGACCAACCTTACTCGTCCACGCACGAGAGACCGGTTCCACGATTGACATGCAACTTGTTTTGCATAAGTGGCTGGCGGGTGTCTGTTTCTCTTGCTTTAGTGAGGATGCAATTTTCAATGGAAGGCCTTTCAAAAGGATGAGTAAATAAGCAACTATTATATCACCGTTGTGGTTTTTGCGTAGATTAGAACGGTTCTAACTCGTTGACCCAAGCCACGTAAAATTTGCATAAACAAAGTAGAGGCGTCTAACTTGTTTTTGCAGAGGGGGTCAAGTGATGTGATATGGCCAATGTGATTTGTGATAATGTATGCAATGATCATGTTTGTAATATTTCGCGACTTGCATGTCGACGAGTACGGCAACCGGCAGGAGCCATATGGTTGTCTATTATTTTATGTGACCTGCGTGTCAATGAAATCACCATGTAATTGCTTTGCTTTATTGCTAAGAGTAGCATTAGTTGTAGTTGCAATAGTTGGTGGACAACCATGGTGATGGCGCCAAGATGATGGAGATCATGCCGGAGATGGAGATCTTGCCGGTGCTTTGAAGATGGAGATCTAAGAGCATATGAAGAAAGGCCATATCATATCACAATTATGAATTGCATGTGATGTTAATCCCTTTTATGCACCTTATTGTTATGCTTAGATGTGATCGCGACGGTAGCATGATAAGGTGATCTCTCATGTTAATATCAAGATAATTAAGTGTTCTCCCCTAGTATGCGCCGTTGCGAAAGTTCGTCGTTTCGAAGCATCACGTGATGATCGGGTGTGATAGATTCAACGTTCACATACAACGGGTGCAAGCCAGTTTGCACAAGCAGAAATACTACGGTTGTCTTGACGAGCCTAGCATGTACAGACATGGCCTCGGGAACACGGAACCGAAAGGTTAAACACGAGTCATATGAATGATATGATCAACACTGAGTTGTTCACCATTGAAACTACATCATCTCACGTGATGATCGGTGGTGGTGTAGTGGATTTGGATCGTGTGTCACTAATCAACCGGAGAGATGTTGAGTTTAGTGGGAGTTCGTTAATTTGATTAATTTGAACTAAAATTATCATAAACAAGTGTCCTAAAGATGTCTTTGCAAAATCCTTGTAGATCATGGCGACTACAGTAGTATGTTTCTTGCTGAGGAGCTGCGTCTAGATGGGTCCAACTTTGCTGAGTGGTACATGCGTCTGAGAGAAGCCCTTTTCGCCAATGATGAGCTCTACGTGATAGATGAAGCCTTAGAAAAATGCCCTGATGTTACTGTTGACTATGAAGGGTATATGGAGTGGTATGATCAAAAGACCACCTACTTGAGAGTCGAGTGGCTGATATGCGCCTTCATGGATTCTAACCTTGGTAGACAATTTGGAAACTTGAGCGCAATGGAGATTGTCGATGAGCTGAAACAAAGGTTCATAGCACAAGTTAGAGTTGCAAGGTTTGAATGCCTGGATGAATTTCTTTCAACTAAGATGGAAGAAAACACTTGCTTGGAACAGCACCTAAGTAAGATGCACCGGCTGTATTATACTATGGTGGATGTTTGGAACCATGAAATAACTGACGAGATGGCAATAGATGGGGTGCTGCGTTCGCTTCCCCCCAGCTATAAGGATTATGTGAAGAACTATGTCATGGGAAGGGATTCGATCACTTTCTGTGAGTTCATTTCCCAGCTGAGTCAAGTTAAAGTGGAACCCATAGCAGGAGAGGTAGTCAACGCAGAAGGTATATTTTGATATACTAGTTATAAATGTTTAAATGTCCCATTTACACTTATGGTGAGCTAAGTATTTGATACTTGTGCTGTTTTATGAAAACAGGGCCTGCCGTTTGAGAAGTGCATGGAGGGACTGAGTGGATTTCGCGGGAAGATGGCAATCAAGGAGTTGATGCTGGCGTCATTTCACTTCTACATTTATCGTTTTAAATTAGAGGATTTGAATGAGTTTTTGTAATCGAATTAAGTGTGATCTTAAATTAGTGTGTCTCGGTTTGTGAGACGGTCATTCATGTTAAAGACAAGTGGTTGTTCTATTTTCATGAGTAATCCTTTTTGGAGATCACGTTTCGATTATGAGATTATTGTCCTTTGCTAGATTTAAACGATAATTAGTTAAACACTTATAAAATAAAGACATACTAAAATATCCAATACTTAATGATGAGAATTGTTTTAATTGTACTATTAGTGCTGAAGAGCATGTTGATGCGCATCACTAAGTAGTGTGATTAAAAATGCCATTTTCTGAAAATGCCATGAGTTGCTGAAAATAAACACAAGTGTT
Source organism: Puccinellia tenuiflora (assembly GCA_012064385.1). Taxonomy (NCBI): domain Eukaryota; kingdom Viridiplantae; phylum Streptophyta; class Magnoliopsida; order Poales; family Poaceae; genus Puccinellia; species Puccinellia tenuiflora. Next base: position 3,592,439 of record QRDG01000316.1, read on the forward strand.
GGTTGTATTTTTCAGTAAATAAAAGACATCATTATTTTATCATGGATGAGTGAATAGGAGTATTTATTCATGTCATGATAAGATCATGGAAGTAAAGGATATCAAGTTAACAAGATAATTGAGTCTTTTCGATTTGATCAAAAGAGACAAAATATTTGAGTTATTGTTTTAGTATGGTGACTTGTGACAAGTGTTATCACAAATTACAATGTTTAGAGATTATTCAAAAGTTGTTTTGATAAACCTAAAGTATTGTAGTCACATTATATTTGATATCATGTGGTCATAAACAAAGGGTTCTTGGTTTTAAGGTTTCATTAGTATCATTTAGATTTATTATGATAAACACTCCTGTTTTAAATAAAGGATCTATTTAATGATTTGCATTTCGCATATGAGTTATGTGAAATAGTGGTTTCAATGATTATGAGATAATTAAGAGCCATAGCAAATAAAGTTTTGTATAGTGTTCATATGAGATTATGAATAGAGATTCCACAATGTGAGACTAAAAGGAACAAACCAATGTGTTTGGTTGTGTTATGTATTTTAGTGGTTTTATCGTGAAATTGTTTCATGGATAAAAGATTTGTTGGAATAAGTTTAGAAAGCTTAAACCTTGCATGTTTATGTATCAAGTGGCACATATGTAAAGTGCTATGTTGGTTAAAACTTGACACATAAAAGGTTTAATGATGGTGATCATTGAATTATGGTTTAGCTTGTCTAAAGGGATGTAGGTTTCAAGAATATGAATTTTGTCAAAAGTTGCAAAATAATATTCATGATTTACTTGTCGTGTTTTGAGAAACAAGACATACCTACAAAACTACAAAAGAAGAAATAGAAACTTTAAATACGAAAGTGACTGAGAGTCATTCTACTTTAAGTTTAAATCATAAAGTAATTGTTACTTGATTTTGTGAAAAGAATGTTTCACATATTTATTTTGGCAAAAGAGTTTGCGTGGAATAAATAAAACTTAGAGCTAGCAAGGTGCTGGTGTTTCGTATATGAGTTCTCGAATCTTAAGAGTTAAGAGTTTTGGAGGAGTCCAAAGTGTCGAGAAAGTGCATAAGAAACTGAGTGAGATCTAATTAAGATATGTGGTGACATATATTAAGTTAGAGCAGAAATTAATTTCCATAATCAAAATATGTGGTGACATATGTTTGAGTGGGAGCTAGTTAAATCATGGTCAAATATAAAAATAACATATTTCTGAGTGGGAGTCAATGTGGCTTCACAATTTAATATGTGTATAAGGTATATTTGAGTGGGAGTTTACAACATAGTGTTTGAATGAAATGGAGATTTCATAAATGTTGTAAATGTTGTCATGGACCAATGCATAACTTATGAAGTTAGTTTGAACGTCAAATATTCATGAAGATGAATGTATCTATGGAGGATAGATAAGTTTGATAAACATTAAAGTCAGATGTTTAACCTAAATATTTTTGAAGGAGTTCAAAATGAAACAAGAGAAGAATGGTTCATCTCATTGTGATATATAGGTGAAGCATTGAGTTAGAGAACTCAGTACAAAATTGATGGTTGGAGGATATGTTGGAATTCAATATGAATTGTTCATAGATCTCAACATATAAGAACCATATGTTTGTATATGACGATATGTGACCCAAGTTCTTAATTGTAAGAACATGTTGAATGAGGAGTCATTTTTCATGAGATTGAGATAAATTTAGAAGATGGTGGACTTGGTTGAAGTCATAAAGCCAGACTAAATTAGGGATCTCTTAGTAGCAGAGTAGCACAGCGAAAGCATGATCGGAAATATCAAAGTGACAAGGCTCACTGTTGATTTGTTAAGTCAACAACATATAGGAGTATATGATTAATTCAAGGATTGAAATAAGATATAATATTTTGGTTTGAGAAAGTTGTTTCAAGATTGAGTGAGTTCCAGATGCATGTGTTATGAGAAAGTTCAATTGACTAATCATACATATAGGCATGAAAGGATATGAGTACCTCACTCTATAACCAAACATATTATATACATTATATGATAATGGTTTTATCATGGGATGATAAGAAGTTTATCATGTGATGATAAAGTAATGTCAAATTAGGTGACAGTTACAATTTTGCAAAGGACATAAAGAGCTGTAAAGTACAGAGCACGGACAGAACCTCTTCCACAAGCAAACATGATCAGCACTGAGACTTCATGAGTGAGACTCCATGGGTGTTGGATCGCGGAAATGTAAACTAGATTATTGACTCTAGTGCAAGTGGGAGACTGTTGGGAATATGCCCTAGAGGCAATAATAAAATGGTTTATTAAGCATATTCAAGTTTATGATAATAGTTTATTATCCATGCTATAATTGTATTAAATGGAAACATAATACATGTGTGGAATATAAACACCCGGAGTCCCTAGTGAGCCTCTACAGGACTAGTTCGTTGATCAAGAGATAGTTAGAGTTTCCTAACTATGGACTTGTTATAGTCACTTGATAACGGAGTCATATCATTAGGAGTAATGGTGTGATGGACATGACCCAAATAAAGAGTTGCAATTAATCGTGTCACAAAAGTTTTGTTGTCAACACTTTTAATATGCCAAATATAGTTTCCTTAGACCATGAGATTATATCACTCCCGTTCACCGGAGGAATACTTTGTGGACATCAAACGTCACTTCGTAACTGGGTGATTATAAAGGTGGCTTTCAGGTATCTCCGATGGTGGGTTGTTGGGTGATATGAATCAAGAGTGGAATTTGTCCCTCCATGTGACGGAGAAGATATCTCCAGGCCTTCTCGGTAATATAGCATCAAGAGTCTGCAGACATGTGATTAAGTTGTAATCACCGGGATCCTATATTATGGACGAGTAAAGAGAACTTGCCGGTAACGAGATTAAACTAGACATGGGGATGTCAACGATTATATCTCGGGCAAGTAAAATATCGTGAGACAAAGGGAATCGTATATGAGATTAATTGAATCTCCGGCATCGTGGTTCAATCGAGAAAAGGTTTTCGTTGAGTGTATAGGAATTAATATGGACATCCCGGTCCGCTATTAATTATTGATATGATCATGTCTATGCATTCTCGAACCCGTAGGGTCACACACTTAACGTTCCGATGAAATTAGGTTTTGCGATGAATTAAATGATGACGTGAACGAATGGTGATTCGGAGTCTCGGATGGGATCCGGACATCACGAGGAGTTCCGGAGGAGTCCGGAGAATAAGATTCATATATGGAAAGTGGTTTCCGGAGGTTTCGGAAAAGTTCCGGAAATTATTTAAAGGGTACCGGAAGGTTCCGGAGTGTTCTAGAAGGGTCTAGAAGTGGGACCGCATAATTTGTATGGGGCCCACATGGTGCAAAGGGGTGCTGCCACCACTTGGTGGGGCGCACCACCTAAGCCCATGGGCTGGTGCGGCATAGGAGGGGAGTCCCACTCCTAGTTGGACTAGGAGGTGGGCTCCCACCCCTTTAGGAAAGGGCCCAAGGAGGAGTCCTTGTTGGACTCCAACTTGGGGGGCAAGCAAGGAGGGGCCGGCCGGCCCCCTCCCCTTGACCTAGCCGCCACCTATATAAGGAGGGGAGGGGGGGAGGCGCACCACACCTTGGAGGCTGCCCCCCTTAGCCGCACCCCCCTCTCACCCCTCAACCCTAGCCGCACCCCTCTCTCTCCCGGAGGGCTGCCGCCGCCTCACCACCACACCTAGCCGCACCCCCTTGCCCTAGGGGCTGCGCCACCTTGCTCCTCTCCCTCTCCTCTTGCTTGGCTTGGCGAAGCCCTGCTCGCGGAGACCGTCATCGTCACCGGCACTACCGTCGTGCTGCTGAGATCATCAAGGCCACGTCGTCTCGCTTGCGGGATCAAGGAGTCGACGTCTTCATCGAGCTGTACGTGTGGACGCCGCGGAGGTGCTGCCCGTTGCTGCACTTCACCGGATTGGATCTCGAGGATAATACATCTCCTCGCGACTAGACGAGTCTAGTTGCGGGGATCGACTAGCCAACCCCTGCACCGACAAAACGCGTTTGTTGATCTTCGAGGGTAAGAGATTGGATCTCATCTTCGCTATCTTCATCTCGTAGATCTAGATCCTTGGGGTTTATTCCGCTTTGCCGCGTAGAAATTTTTTGTTTTCCATGCTGCGACCCCATCAGACTCGATGCTCAAGGCCGGGGCACACACCACAACTTAATTGGTGGCTCCCGGCAATGTCTTCTTAGCTCCCAAAGCTCCGAAAGACAACAAGCTCTTAGGGTTCCAATGAACACCAAGAGTAACAAGCCCCCTCTCACAAATCAAGGGGGAAAACGAATCGGTTTGGTAGAGATTGTAGATCAAGAGGTTCTCTCCCAACTCACCAAGTATCAAAGAGATTGATTGGCTAATAAGAGAGATCTATGTGAATTGAGGTGGTCTAAAATGGTAGAGCTTCAACTTCTTGCTTTTTGATAGACAAGTGACCAAGGTAGAAGAAGAAGCCCTTAAATAGGTGGTCGCACAAATACAGCCGTTGGAGTAGAGGCACGAGACCAGCCGTGGGGCCGGCCATGCCGGAGCAGTGGCCGGGGGGGAGGCCGGCCATCCCAGCATGACCGCAGACACCAGCCCGGCCATGGACCGGCCATGCCGGTGTAGTGGCCGGCCAAGCTCAGCGTGACAGGACCCAGCAGCCCGGCCATGGTCCGGCCATCATGGACGGCCGAGTAACCGAGCCGGCCCGGCCATGGGCCGGCCATGCCGGGGAAGTGGCCGGCCAAGCTTCTTCTTCTTCCCCTTTAACTCTTGCTCAAACATCCTGATAAACTCATTTTGTCGATGTTTCATCGTTTTAACCTAACTACACATCTTGAACAAAGGGGGTTAAATATCATTGTGTTGTCATCAAGCATCAAAACATACTTAGGAGATGAGATGTTCTTTCAATCTCCCCCTTTTTGATGTTTGATGACAACACAAGAATTTGCATGATATATATATATATGAATATGAGAGTGACCAATGATGGTTAGTGATTTACAAAAATTAGACGAGCTCCCCCTCAATGTGTGCACACCAACAAGAGACATGAGCTCCCCCTAACTTTTGCAATTCACACATCTTTTATACCAAGACAAATAGCTCTCAACATCATTGAATACACATATAGCTATAACATAATCATCATGTACTCAACTATCACATTGGTAATACGGATAGTGATAAGAATGGCTCACCAACGTCTTGACGTAGAGATGATAGCCGAAGATAACATAGTCTTACACATAGAGTAGATAGCCAAGTTCACAAGATGAAATCCAAATTAAAGTTCACTTGAAACACACGAGATAGAAGCAAATGGAAGAAGCAATGATGATGCAGAAACCCCCCATATGCAAATTCCCGTTGACAACAACAACCTAATATTTCTCCCCCTTTGGCATCAAGACACCAAAAAGAGAGAGAAAACTAATCTAAGCGTTACCCGAAGACGGCCACTCGTTGAACCAATCAACCATGGTCTCATTCTCAAGGTCAGGAAGCTCGACATCATCACCACCATAGAGATACTGAGTGTTGATCACGGGGGGCGCTGTGCTAGAACTGGGTCCATCTGACGGATTGACATTGGGGCCAACATTGGAATTAGCAGGAACAGGTGGCAGAAACCAATTTGAGTGTGCAGAAACCCATGTCTCCTCAGGAGTGATCTCACCGTCAGATCCACTGGCAAACTCCATGTTCATGTGCCTTGCCATTAATTTCTGGTTATTATGAATGATCTTCTTGTTCCGATGATCCTCATAAGTCCGTTTTGCATATCAATCCCAAAGCAATTCAGATTTTTGAAGATAGATTTCCATGTTGTTTTGGGTGCACTGGAAGGGTGAGCTGAGCTTGTACCTTCATCATGAGGAGAGGGCTTAGAGCGCTTGGCCGGAGGAGGATCATCATCACCATGAATATTCATATTGAGGGGCTTGTGAGCAATCAAAGGATAAATCGAAGACCTAGTGGCGCCACACTTGTTCTCAATGAGAAGCTGAAGATAGGGAGCATAGATGGGAACCCTCCTTTTGAGAACACATAGACGCATCTCACTGAGCATGTAGTGCATCACGTCAAGTTTGACACCCTGTTCTTTCTTGCTTTCCAAGTGAAAGAGAAGATTGATCAACCAGCCACGAACCAAATTCCGTTCCCCATACTTGACATGAATTGTATGACGGAGAATCCTGTGGAGGACATAATACTTGGGTGACATGAAGGTGACATTGGGAGCATGACATATACCTTCGGCCTCCGTATCATAACAGTGATAAAGATGAGGCCTGGCTGACAACTGACGTTGACCCAGTTCATGAATGCGGAAGTATCTAGAATCAGAGGGATCAATGACAGGGAATTCCAATAAGCGAGCGAAGTCAGCTAGTGTAGCCTGACAAACAGTGGTGGCACTCATCCAGGTCATAGTATTGGCAGTATCGGAGTGAAAGTATACTGTGGCAAAGAACTCCTTGATGAGCTCGGGATTGTAGTCCTTCTTACGACCCATGAGCCTATGAAGATTGTGGAATTCCAGGATTTCCATTGTCTCCGGATAGTGTTGACGAACCCATTCCACATCAAGGAACTGTTGAGGCACATAGGTATTTTCCTTCCGGTTGATGACAAACTCATACATAACTTGATGCATCTTGCAATAGAACCGGGGATCCGAGGAGGTACGGTCATAAATATAGGGATTAAAACCTAGACGGTCCCGTTGGAAGTCCTTTTCCGGAAGAGTGTTCCAATCACTGTGCACAGGCTCAACCTTGTTGGTGACAATGCGCTGAGACGGACCGGCAGTTTTGTTGCCACTGACTTTCTTAGGGAGACGAGCCCGCAGACGCTGATTGATAGGAACATTGTCGGAATCTGTGAAATTAGAGCATAGGGACGAGCATGGTGGATAAGTGCACATAAACACATACGGATGTGAAAGATTGGGCATAGAGATATACAATGAATACAAAGTGGTGATAACGAGATTTCCTATGAGAGAATTGACACCAAGGCATTCGTTCTAGAATCACTAAGCAATAGAATAAAATTTTTGGAATCGGTGATAACTAAATTTCTTTAGGAGAGTGGACACCAAAATATTGAACACTAAGGTCACTACGTGGTAAATGAAAATAACATTGCATAGAGATACAACATGAGCACAAATTGGTGATAACTAATTTTCCTATGAGGGAATCGACACCAAAGCATTCATATTAATATCTCTAAGTTAAGACAATGATTATTAGCCACGAAATTAGCATATGCACATAAGTATGTTTATGAGAAAACCTAAGACAACCAAACCCACAAGGCTAAGAGATATATGATCTACACAAGATGAGGGAGAGGACACAACTATACCCGAGTCGGAAGCCATCCTTGCCCAAGGTGATTCTTGGATGGAGGGGAGAGATAGAGGCCTCTCACCACCACCAAGAACTTGGGAGATCTCCAAATCCCCACACCAATGGAGGAAATCACTTGGATGGAGAGGAAGATCGGGCCGAGGGGTTTGAGTTTGGTTAACGGATAGTGAAGGGGATGGCTAAACTTGAGTGGGATGGGTGGAGGTAGAGCTTGGGAGGCCTCTCATGGTGGTTGACATGAGATGGGGAAGAAGGGAAAAGAGAAAGAGAAAGCCAAAAAAAAACTGGTTTTGGAGGAAAAAGGGCAGAGGGAGGGACGCATGACCAGGCAGTGGCCGGCTGGCCGGACACGACCCGAGAGGGGCCGGCCACGGGGCCGGCCAGGCCGGGACGGATGGCCGGGCAGGATGAAGCAGACAAGCCATCGAGCCGAGAGGGGCCGGCCATCGAGCTGGCCATGATGGCCGGGGCGCGACCCGAGAGGGGCCGGCCAGAGTGCCGGCCAGACCGGGGAATGGCCGGGCAGCCAATCCCAGGCGCCCTGACCTCCAATTTTTTTTTTTCACAACTTGAATTCGAATATTTGGCTCAAATGTATCTTTTTCACTTTTGTCCAGAAAATCATGGTTATGTGCTTGAGATGAAATACGAGAGAGAGGTATAACGATGTATGATATGACAATGATTAGGATGATTTCGTCACACATCCAATGGGAAAATCGAAATCAACAAGTAGCAACATTGGATGTGATATGAAAGTGAAACTTGTGCAATAAAACGAAGGCATCGACTATTTCGAAAAGATTTATTAAACCAACTCCTTATACAAGGAGGTCGGTGGCCGAAGCCACCATGTATGAGTATGCTTGACATGGCACCGCGAAGATATATCTTGGGTCCAACAATCAAAACTCATCTTTTAAGCATATTTTGTCACATGAGTAACTATATTGCAAGATTTGTCTATTTGCGCATAATAGGAGTAGTGTTGACACATGAATTGTGCTACACTCCCCCTATGTCCATGCCAACATCTAGAATCCAAATAAGAGTCTAGTAGAGGTGTGTATGCAAGATTTCCAATCAACTAAAATTGCTTGCACATACGACATTGATTTGTCCCCTCAATTCCTTGAATCTCTTCTCATCAAGTGGCTTTGTGAATATATCGGCGAGTTGATCTTTCGTATTGATATATGAGAGTGAGATATCTCCATTTGCCACATGATCATGGATAAAATGATACCGTATTTCAATATGCTTTGTCTTGCCATGGAGCACGGGATTGTGAGCAATTCTTATAGCACTTTCATTATCACATAAAAGAGGCAATGTCTTTTTCTTAATTCCGAAATCCTCAAGACATTGTCTCATCCATAATAATTGGGAGCAACAACTTGCGGCGGCAATATACTCGGCTTCCGTGGAGGAAGTGGATATGCAATTTTGTTTCTTCGAAGACCAACACACAAGTGACCTACCAAGAAATTGGCAAGCACCCGAGGTTGATTTCCTAGTCACTTTGTCACCGGCCCAATCCGCATCCGAATACCCCACAAGATCAAAGCTTGTATTTGAAGGATACCAAAGGCCATGATTAGAGGTATCCACCAAGTACCTAAGAATTCTTTTGATGGCGGTCATATGGCTTTTCTTAGTTAGATTGAAATCTTGCGCACAAACCCACACTAAACATGATATCCGGTCTAGATGCACAAAGATAAAGCAAAGAACCAATCATAGAACGATAAAGCTTTTGGTCAACCGGAATACCTTCGTGATCTAGTGTTAGATTCACGTTTGTTGCCATTGGAAATCTCAATGGGCTTGCATTTGACATATCAAACTTCTTGAGCATATCTTGAATATATTTAGCTTGGCAAATAAAGGTTCCTTCGTCATATTGCTCAATTTCAAAACCAAGGAAGAACTTTAATTCGCCCATCATAGACATCTCAAATTCACTTGTCATTAGCTTAGCAAATTGTTCTACAAAAGAGACATTAGTAGAACCAAATATAATATCATCAACATATACTTGGCATACAAAGAATTCTCCATTTACACTCTTGGTGAAGAGTGTGGGATCGATTACCCCAAGTGCAAAACCACGGTCTACTAGGAACTCCTTTAAGTGATCGTACCAAGCACGTGGGGCTTGTTTGAGGCCATACAAAGCCTTGTGGAGTAAGTAGACATGGTTAGGACACTTGGGATCTTCGAACCCCGGAGGTTGTTTAACATATACCATCTCATTAAGTGGACCATTTAGAAATGCACTTTTAACATCCATTTGATATAAAGTGAATTTATAACTAGAAGCAAATGCAAGCAATATACGAATGGATTCAAGTCTAGCTACGGGAGCGAAAGTTTCACCGTAGTCAAGTCCCTCGACTTGAGAGTAGCCTTGAGCAACCAAACGAGCTTTGTTGCGAATCACTTGTCCATGGTTATCTTGCTTGTTCTTGAACACCCATTTGGTTCCAATCACATTATGGTTCTTGGGTCTTTCCACTAGGGACCATACTTTGTTTCTCTCAAAGTTATGGAGCTCTTCGTGCATAGCATGGACCCAATCTTCATCTTCAAGAGCTTCATACACCTTGGTAGGTTCAAAATGTGATATATGAGCATGAACGCCACAAAAGAGTAATAGTTGCCTCCGAGTGGACACACTCCTTCCAAGACCACCAATGATGTTCTTTTGATAGAGAGATTTTTTATGTAATGCCACGGCCTTGCTAGCCACTCGACGAGCAAGAGCATCTGAGGGTCTCTCATTAGGAGGTGCATCTTCATCATCTCCTTCATCTTGATTTTGATTAATCCGAGAGTGGGTTGGAGTTCTTGGTGAGAGATCACCAAAATCTTGACCACCATTATCATTGGGTGGATCTTGATCATTATCATGATGGTTGGTATCATCTTGTAGATCTTGAGCTTGTTCTTGGTTTGCCGCTTGATCGATGGTTGATGTAGAGGGCTCCACTTGCGTCGAGCTTGAGTCCAACTCCCGTTGCCACAAGGGGTTCCTCAATGGGTATAAGGGGACCTATACCCATTCTTCCTATGGCGATGGAGGAGGGCTCATCACCTACATCATCAAGATCAACTTGCCCCACTTGGGAGCCATTATCCTCATGGAACACCACATTCATAGATTCTTCAACACACCCGGTGGATATGTTGTAGACTCTATAAGTGTGGGAATCCTTGGCGTAACCAACAAATATGCCTTCAAAAGTTCTAGGCTCAAATTTAGGCAATTTAGAACCTTTAATGTAAACTTGACATTTGCAACCAAAAACTTTAATATAAGAGAGGTTTGGCTTTTTACCACCAAGAAGTTCATAAGGAGTCTTGTTAGTGAATGGGCGGAGATAGAGCCGGTTGGTTAGATGACAAGCAGTGTTGATGGCTTCGGCCCAAAAATTATATGGAGACTTGAATTCGGCCATCATAGTTCTTGCCATATCAATAAGTGTACGGTTCTTTCTTTCCGCAACACCATTTTGTTGAGGGGTATACGCAGCGGAATATTGGTGTTTAATGCCCTCATCACTCAAGAATTCATCCATGGTGTAATTCTTGAACTCGGTTCCATTGTCACTCCTTATGGCCAAGATGGTTGTGTCATATTGGCGTTGTACTTGGGTAGCCCAATCAATGAATTCCCTTTGAGTTTCACTCTTATTCTTGATATAGAGTGTCCAAGTGTATCTTGTATAATCATCAACAATTACCAAGCAATATTTCTTGCCACCAAGGCTTTCATAAGTAGGAGGCCCAACCAAATCCATATGAATGAGTTGGAAGGGCCTCGTTGTATTGATTGTTGTTACTTTGGGATGGTTCTTCTCATGCATCTTTCCGGCAACACAGGAGCTGCAAGGACGATCTTTGGAAAAATTCACTTTTGTTAGTCCTTCCACATGCTCACCCTTCACAAGTGTTTGCAAGTTTCTCATACCGACGTGGCCCAACCGGCGATGCCAAAGCCAACCCACGTCGGATTTAGCCATTAGACTTGTGGCAATATGTGTAGTTTCTTTCGAGAAATCCACTACATACATACGGTTTTCCACAAATCCAACAAAGGCTACTTTAAGAGAAATTGTGTGAAGAATGAGCACATGATACTGTCCAAAGACAACAGTAAAGTTGCACTCGCAAAGTTGCAAAACGGAAAGTAAATTATAACCAAGGGACTCAACAAGGAGGACTTTCTCAATGGACATGTCCGGAGAAATGACCACCTTGCCATGCCCCAATACCTTGAGTTCTGAACCATCACCAATCGTGACATGAGATACCTTGAGAAGTTGATGCATTAAGTCACTTAACACTTCTTTGCTTCCGGTCATATGTGCGGAGCAACCGCTATCAATAAGCCATGATGATCCTCCGGAAGCACATACCTACAAAGAGTTAAGTACTCGATTTAGGTACCCATGTTTTGATGGGTCCTTTCTTGTTAGTCACAAGGGTCTTGGGAACCCAAATAGAAGCATGATAATCACTACCATATGAAGTTCCAACATATTTTGCATAAACATGTCCATCATTAGATTTCAAAAGCACATATGATGGGTTATATTTTCCCGCAAAATTGTTGTGAGAAGATGTGTTCTTAGGAGCAATGCTCTTAGCAAGGATATCAAATTCATCTTCATCATTAGCCAACTCCCCCTCCTTCACAAAAACAATAGCATTAGTGGAGGGAGTTGGTTTCTTCTTCTTATTGGTCTTCTTGGATGTGACTCCGAATCCAAGTCCTTCCTTACCCACAACTCTCCTTTGATTTCTCAAAAGATTATTGAGGTTCTTTTCTCCTTGGATGCAAGACACTAGTCCTTTCTCAAGTTGAGCCTTCAACCTATTATTCTCCAATATGAGAGATGCTTTGACACACAAGGGGTTAGTGGCACAAGCATTTTCATTTACATCCTTATTTTGAGAGTTGTCATGTGACTCCTTAAGAACCTTGAGCTCTCTTGAGAGTGCCATGTGAGCTTTCTCAAGATGCTCAAAATCCTTAAGTAGTTCATTGTGACCATTCATAATGTTATTATTTTCATCCATAAATTTCTTAAGCTTACATAGTGCATGATCACGGTCACCCATCATTTTAGATAGATCTAAAGTGGAGATTTCCTCAATAGAATCTTTAAGGCATAGTGCATTATCTAGGGCTTCCTCAAGCTCCGCTATCCTATTAGCATCATCACGAGCGAAACCCTCAAGTTCACATATTCTTTCTTCATGTTCTTCTATGAGACCATATGCATTACCAAGTTGAGTCATGAAGGCATCAAATGCAATTTTATTTTCACTTTCAAGTGATCTCATGACGTTCGAAAGATCATTAGCATTCTTATCATAAAGTTTCTCAACACAATTTAACAATGATGGAGTAGAGGAAATTGAGGGTTTTCGTGAGTGGGTTACCTTTGGAGATGTACCCTTGGACATAAGACACTTGTGTTTGGTAGGACCTTGCTTGTCATTCGGAGTTGAAAAGAGTGAATCCAAAGAATAAGGAATAACCCCAATTGCCATTGCCGCCATGCGGACTTGTTCTTCTTCATCTTCACTTTCTTACCTCCGGATATATATTCTTGCTCATTTGTCACCATTGCCCTTTTAGATACCTTCTTCATGAAGTTCTTGTTTTTGGGAGCAAAGTTGGTTTTCTTGATGAGCTTTCCTCCATTCTCAATTCTACTCTTGTAAGGACAATCCGCGACGAAGTGCTCACTATCTCCACAATTGAAACAAGTTCTTGCTTTCTTTGTACTTGAGCCTTCTCTTCCCTTGTTCTTCGTTGCATTTGATCTAAAATCTCCCTTCTTCCACCAATTATGGTTGGCAAGCGCCAAACACTCATTGTGTGACACCCTCTTTTCCTTCTCGGATGGCACATAGGTGGATCCACCTTCATCACTTGATTCTTCCTCATCATAAGATGTTGCCTTCAAGGCAAGAGATACTTTCTTCATTCCATTCACACGAGCTAGAACATCTTCCGAGGATTTCTTCATCATATTCATGGTGACAAAGGTACCCAAAACATCATTGGGAGTGAGTTCCATGTAGTCCGCTCTTGATTGAACATTCATTACCATGTTCTCATTGTATGGAATCAAGGTTTGAAGAAATTTTCCCTTGAACCAATCATCATCGCAATCCTTGAATCCAACATCCTTCATCTCCACAACTAGAGCCTTGAGTCTTCGATATACATCCTCCGAAACTTCTCCATCCTTCATGATGAAGTGATCAACTTGCCGTTGAAGAAGTGTTTTCTTTGAGCGTTGCATGCTCACGTTGCCATCATACATGGTGAGTAGATACTCCCAAGCTTCCTTGGCGTTTCGGAGAGACCGGATGTGCTCAACACCTTCATTGACCATTGCCTTCTCGAGCATGTGCATAGCATGTGCATTGAGTTGTTCATCAATGATCTCACTTGAGGTCAAATTATTGATATCCTTAGGATAGTATCCCCTCTCAATGATTCTCCATATTTGCATTGAAGAGCTACACACATAAGATTTCATAGAAGCTTTCCAATTAGTAAAACGGGCCCTATCTACTAAAGGTGGATTACCAAGATTGTTCACATGTGGATGTTGAACATTAAGAGCATTGTTATAAATATTTCCAAATTGATTTGGGTTTTCATTTTTAGATGAGTGTTCGTCACTTTCTTTTGAATGGGATATGGGATTACCATTTTCATCTAGAGAGGGACTTTCATTTGCATTGCTAGATGTAGAGGCAAGTTTCATTATTAGTTTCTCTAACCTATACATCCTCTTATCGGATCTTTCCCCCATGGACTCGACTTGTTTTTGAAGCAATTCCATGGGAGTGGGATCCCCCATCCTCCTGTTTAGGCGGTGAAGCCTTTAATAAAGAGACGAGACTCTGATACCAATTGAAAGTATAGATTAGGTTAACTAGAGGGGGGTGAATAGGTTAACTACAAATTTTACTTCTTTTTCGTTTTAAAATGGTATTGCTCAAATATAAGTTCTCTAGATTATGCAACTAGATGAACAACCCTATATGTTGAGCAAATGACTACTAGCACAAGATATAAATATGAGTAAGCTAGTAGCAACAATTAAAGGAAAGTTGAGGAATAACCAACAAGTTGACGCGGAAATTTATCCCGAAGTTCACCTCCCAATGGAAGCTAATCTCCGTTGGATCGGCGCGGTGCTCACCAAGGTGAAACACCGAGTAGCCTTGATATGGCACACCGTATCTCCGTTGTGTCTTACCACCGATGTGGCGAGACACTTGTCACTATGTTGTCGTTGAGGTTGACAACTAGAACCTTTACAAGATGAAGCTCACTCCACAAGTTGGAGGGTCTTCACCAAATGCACCGAGCCGCCAAGACTCGATGCTCAAGGCCGGGGCACACACCACAACTTAATTGGTGGCTCCCGGCAATGTCTTCTTAGCTTCCAAAGCTCCGAAAGACAACAAGCTCTTAGGGTTCCAATGAACACCAAGAGTAACAAGCCCCCTCTCACAAATCAAGGGGGAAAACGAATCGGTTTGGTAGAGATTATAGATCAAGAGGTTCTCTCCCAACTCACCAAGTATCAAAGAGATTGATTGGCTAATAAGAGAGATCTATGTGAATTGAGGTGGTCTAAAATGGTAGAGCTTCAACTTCTTGCTTTTTGATAGACAAGTGACCAAGGTAGAAGAAGAAGCCCTTAAATAGGTGATCGCACAAATACAACCGTTGGAGTAGAGGCACGAGACCAGCCGTGGGGCCGGCCATGCCGGAGCAGTGGCCGGGGGGAGGCCGGCCATCCCAGCGTGACCGCAGACACTAGCCCGGCCATGGCCCGGCCATCATGGCCGGCCGAGTAACCGAGCCGGCCCGGCCATGGACCGGCCATGCCGGGGTAGTGGCCGGCCAAGCTCAGCGTGACAGGACCAGCAGCCCGGCCATGGTCCGGCCATCATGGCCGGCCGAGTAACCGAGCCGGCCCGGCCATGGGCCGGCCATGCCGGGGAAGTGGCCGACCAAGCTTCTTCTTCTCCCCCTTTAACTCTTGCTCAAACATCCTGATAAACTCCTTTTGTCGATGTTTCATCGTTTTAACCTAACTACACATCTTGAACAAAGGGGGTTAAATATCATTGTGTTGTCATCAAGCATCAAAACATACTTAGGAGATGAGATGTTCTTTCAGAAGGTGAAGGCTCTTGCCGACGCCATGGCCGCCGCTGGATCCCCTCTTCGCGATGACGAGATTATCGACTACATGCTGACCGGCCTCGGCTCCGCCTACAATCCCATTGCAGCATCCATGGGGTTCGCGGGTATCCCCATCACGCTTGCGAATTTCTACTCCCACGTCCTGAACTTTGAAGCCCTCCAGAAGACGCAAGCAGAGGCCGAGGACTGGACACCTTCGGCCCAACTCGCCACGCGCCCGGTCTACCCCAACAACTCTGGGCGCGCGTACGACTCCGGCCGCCCTAGTGGTGGTCGTCCTACGGGTGGTGCCCCGCAGGGTCAGCACGGTCAGGCCCAGGGTGGCTATGGCCAAGGCTCCGGTGGTCAGGACCGCCGTCGTAATGACGGCAACGGCGGCAACAGCGGCAACAGCCGCAATGGAGGAAACGGTGGCAGCAATGACCGCAACCGTCGGTCGCGCCCCCAGTGCCAAATCTGCAAAAATTGAGGGGCATGAGGCTGGAGATTGCCGCCGGCGCTACGACCAGGACCAGCGCACCGGCAACGCGGCATCGACATCCTCCACCGAGCGGTACTGGCACCTGGACACCGATGCCACCGATCACCTAACGAGTGATCTCGAGCGTCTCCACGTCCACGGGTGCTATGGCCGGAAGGATCAAGTGCAAGTGGCCAACGGTGCAGGTTTGTCTATTTCGCATATTGGTCACTCTAATTTAACCGGTTCATCTCTTCACTTGGAGAATATCCTTCATGTTCCGCACATTAGCAAGCATCTTCTCTCAGTTTATCGTCTTGTTTGTGACAATGATGTTTTTGTTGAATTTCATCGTCTCTTTTTCCTTGTTAAGGACAAGGCCACGAAGAAAATTATTCTTCACGGTAGAAGTCATGGCGGTCTCTACCCGATCCCGTTCAGTCGAGCGTCTTCCTCACCTCCACGACAGGCTTCATCCAGCGTCTGTGCCACTGCATCCCAGTGGCATCATCGTCTCGGTCATCCCACCAATAATGTCGTTCAAACTATTGTCGTTCAAACTATTGTTCGGAATAATGATTTAGTGTGCTCTTCTCATAATCAGACTTCAGTTTGTAATGCGTGTCAATGTGCTAAGAGTCGACAATTGCCTTATAATGCTTCTCATCGTGTGTCCACCATGCCTCTTGAGTTGATTCACTCCAATGTCTGGGGTCCTGCCATTGCATCCTCGGGAGGGTATAAGTATTATGTTAGCTTTGTCGATGGTTATTCTCATTTTGTTTGGATTTATCTCCTTAAACACAAGTCAGATGTTGAGAAAGTGTTTTACGTTTTCCAGGCTCATGTTGAGCGTCTTTTAGACACTAAAATCAAAACTGTTCAGTCAGATTGGGGTGGAGAGTATCATAAGTTACATAGCCAGCACACTACATAGCTCATCGCGTTTCGTGCACCTCGCAGCAAAACGGGGTGGCCGAGCGTAAGCACCGTCACTTGGTGGAAACCGGCCTTGCTTTGTTAGCACATTCGTCTCTTCCATTGCGGTTTTGGGACGAAGCCTTTCTTACGGCCTGTTATCTCATTAATCGCATGCCGACTCCTGTCTTACAACAGGATACGCCGGTTCATCGGCTCCTCAAAGTCCGGCCCGACTACTCCTTCCTTCGCACTTTCGGCTGCACCTGCTGGCCCAGCTTGCGCAAGTACAATGCCCACAAACTTGCCTTCCGCTCAACTATGTGCGTGTTCTTAGGGTACAGTCCCATGCACAAAGGGTACAAGTGCCTGGATCGATCCACGGGGCGAATTTATATCTCTCGTGATGTCGTCTTCGATGAGTCCGTTTTCCCTTACGCCTCTCCCGGTGTTACGGTTGATGTCTCCACTCTTGAAGATGCGTTGTCTTTTCCTTCCGATGAACCGGTTACGAGTACCACTATGCGTAAATACGACCTGTCTTATTTGTACACTGATCAGCCTATTCCAGGCATCTCCTCTTTCGTGCAGGAATCCGCCGAAGCAGCCTCTTCCCTGTCGCCTGTGATCGACGTGCATGCTGCACCGGTGATCGACGTGCATGCACATGCACGCGACCCGAGGCCGCTTGGAGCGCCACCATCCCCCGCGTGTGGGACGTCTCCTCCAGCGCACTCTCCTGGGCCGGTCTGCTCCACGCCGCCCACCACACCCGGGCCACCCTACATGCCATCACCAGCACCTGTCGCTGCTGCTGGGCCGGCCTCAGCTGCTCAGCCCGCGCCGCCTCCTGTCGAGGGTGCCACTGTCCTCTCAACCGCGACGCCACCGGCTGACCTCGGCCATGCCATGGTCACTCGTACGCGTGATCAGACACGCCGTGAGAAGACATACACAGATGGCACAGTTCGTTACAATCCCGGTCGGCGTGCTTTCTTTGCGACACCTGTGTCCCACCGCGATGCTCTTCGCGAATCTGCTTGACGAGCTGCCATGGCTGATGAGGTAGCTGCGCTTCGCCACACCAAGACATGGGTGTAATACCCCAGCATTTAGGATCCAACGAAGGATAGAAATAGGAGTTTGTGCATCTGCATGCATGCATCTGAAAACCTGAATAAATTTTTCGCAAACTAAAACCCTGGAGGGATCGGATTCTTATCACCTTCATGACTTAGGGTTTAGCTCATTTTAGGTGAACTCGATGAATTCCGGCATGACCTCTAGATATTTTACTTGTTTTGGGAATTTTACTTTACCGAATATAATAATAATATTTAAACTCAAATGAAATGCAAAAATGAAAATACAGTTATTTATCTGGAATAATCCAACAAATGAATTAATAGTGAATAATAAATCAAATAATTACAAACACATGATTACAACTCTTGATTCCAGAATAAAACAAAACAAATAACTTAATTGATTAATCACAATAATACATTGTCTTTACAATAATTTCATCAACAAAAGGAAATACAAAAAATATAAATACATTTATTTTCCTAAACTAAAAGTCTTGTATTTATCTTCTCTTCAAGATTAGTTTAACTTCAAACCTGTTTCCTGCAAAACAAAAAGAAAAGATAGCATATGGTTTTAAACAGGAGGGTTAGTGTTAGGTTAATCCTCAGTTGGCAGTGTGATGCACTGCTAAGCACCTCATCGGATTACAGTTAAGGGGCTAAGTGAAGTATCTGTTCTTTACCACAGTTTAGCCTCAGATCATCATCACTGGCTGGGCAGCAGCAAAATCCTCTTGGCAAGCCAAAAGAATGAACCACATGGGGATAATACCAAACTAGCCGAACATGAGCTTCAACAGATGAAAATATCTGGAGCACAAGCAAGCAGGCAGCTTACAAGGCAGGCAGCACACTCATGCATGGAGGAGCACCTTGCTGTCAACACAGCAACACCCCAAAGGGGATAAGAGCAAGGAGTCGTAGCAGCTGCAGCCAGCAGCCATTTCTTTCTCAGTGAGCACCAGCTTGAGCTCTACAGAGCACAACACCAAAACACACCTCAGTTCATCACAAAACCTCAGATCCAGCCATATTTCACCACCGATCTTCCTCTGAAAGCCAAGCAAGATGGGGTAGTATTAATCAAGAGCAAGCTGGAGCAAGGAGAGAAGGCCAGGAACTGGAGGGAAGCAGCCTGGAGTAGGAGGAGCAGACCAACAAGCAGAGCAAGGGGAAGATCCACTAGATCTGTTGATCAAGACAGCCACAAGATATCAAGCAGCAGATCCCCACAGCCACCACCTCAACACATCAAGAGGTTGAACCTCTATCTCTTTTAGTAAAAGCATGGCCAAAGATGCACATGTGGAGTGGTTATGGGTTTTTCCCTCAGATCTGCATAGAGATGCTATGCATACGCATCACAGGGGTTTAAATCACAAGCAAGCATCAGTTCTTATCAAACCAAAGGCCTCAGCCTGTGCATCATAGGCAGGGGTCAATATCACACGTTTTGAGCAAAGGCATATTACCATATCTGACAAAGGAGTGCATCAGTGTAGAGCACAGATCCATACTTGGGTTGCTGGGCACATATCCACAAAGGAGAGCACCTCAAGCACAATCCCATGAACCAGGAGACAGGAATAACTGAACTAGGGCACATGTGTGCTCCAGAAGAAGCACAGGAAAGCATAAAGGAATTTCCAAAGCTAAGTTTATTAGCTAGCTTCTGTGTAACTCATTTGGAGGCCTCACAGCATGCTTAGCTAAATTAATTAGCTACAGAAACAATTTCACACTTGCACCAAAGCTCAGAGCACAGCCATGGCAACATATCAAGTGAGATCCATCAGAGCAGCAGCACACCTCTGAACCTAAAGGTTCAGAGTAGCACACACCTGCCCACAACAGTATCAAGACATGGATTCAGATAAGTAGCAGCTGACACATTGCATCACAACCACTGCCACCAGCTAGAACAGCTCCACTAAAGGCTAGAGGAGCATCACAGTTTTATCCAGTATCATCACAGAAGCAACAGAAGAACTCATCACCTAATCTATAACAAAACCTAAAATTACAGCTACACATTCAGCATCACAGAGCAGGGCTCAAAGGCCAGGAGAGGGAGCTAGATGAGAGTAGGAGAGAGGGAGAGAAGCTTACCAGCGCCCTAAGCCGTAACGCCAGGACGACGGGGCAGTGCCCGTGTGGTCACTGGAGGAGGGCCAGGGGAGAAGCGAGCTCCACACCAACACCACGGCGGCATGAAGACGAGCTCCACATCAACCACGGCAGAGTAGCGAGGGTCGGGAGCACGACGGCGTCGCGCTGCTACCGACAACCCCAACCCTTGGGTTAGGTCGAGCTCGGCCGCATCAGTCAGGGAGGAGTAAATCGACACGGAAGAGAAGGGAGAGCGTCAAGAGGGCTCTCTAATGCGCCCCAGCACGGCGGCGGAGGCGGCCGGAGCACGCCGGAGGAGGCCGGCGACGGTGAAGGCGAAAAGGGGATCGGGGGAGCTCGGGAGAGAGAGAGAGGGGAGAGAGAGAGAAGAGGGTTCTGGCTCGGTCGGTCGGACCCGAGCCAGGAACCAGGTTGACCTGGTTCAACCAATTGAACCAGGACCTAAATGCAATTACAAATTTTACCGTAGATCAAATTAAATCAAATTCAAATTCGAAATTAAGAATTCGAAAAAAATTCTTATAAATAAATTAAAAATATGTTTTCAACTCAACATATCATAAGGAGTCCAAATATGAATTTTATTTCATTTATTGAAAATTATTCCTCAAGTGAAAAATTCAAAGCTCCTTAAATGGATTTAATTTGAATTATTTCCCAAAAATAAATTCTTTTCTCCAAATCATTTGAAAATAATTTCTTATATGTGTAATAAAAAAATATTAAGTGGAAATGAATTAAATTATTTTTTAGAAACTATTTTCTTAAAGAAACCATTAAGAAATTAGAAATACATTTATTATATTTGAATTAAATTTTATTAACATTCTGTAAATGATTGTCCTGTTACTCATCCTAGGTAAAACACACAAAGAAGAGTTCACTTAAAAATCCTTCACTCTTGTGTTAATAATATTTGTTTTGGTTAAGTGATTAAAAGTTGAATAAATAACCATAGCATGATGTTATTGAAATATTTTCTTAAAGACATTAAAATTGATGATTTAAACTTTAAAATCTTACTTTCATTGAGAAGTACCTTATCAAATAAATAAATAACATAGTTCTAAAGGAACAAACATTATGAAATAACATAAGTTATTTCCTTAGTTAAAGTAGTAAACACTTGAGTTTTCATGTTATCTCAATTCAAAGTACTTTAATAAACCACAAATTATAAACACTAATTCATCCTGAACACCTAAAATCACTTCAATTATCAAAGTATCGAATAAAACAAAGTTTACACCTGTGAGCTTGGGTACTTTTGGGGTAATTACGATGCATCTCATATATATGCATATTAGCATCTTGCAAGTGTTTCCATTAGTCCTTACCCGGACTACATTGCTATTTTCAGATCTCGGGGTTTTGACGCAACCCTGGAACCCCGAAGGACATGAACTGTCATCTCTGCCACAGGCAAGTTCATCACTTGCTCATACCTCTTGAAATATTTGTTAGAAAACTATTTGGAAAACCTAAATATACTATCACCTTTATACAAAAGAAAGCATAAAACCTATTTCTTAATAATATGACTATTTGGCTATCTACCTGAGTGGTGGTAACCTACTATGGATGGCAAATGGGACCATGGTAAGAAGAATAGGTCCGGAGGTTCCATTTGCAAGGGAAAGTATTACCTAGGATTAACAACAAATGCCGTCATAATGATTGCGCCGTAAAGACGCGTTAACCATAAGGCTTGGAATGGGACGGGAAATGTCATCTGTATTTCTCCCGGATGCATGTCAACGGGCTGCCAGTGCCGTAGGCTGTAGGTCTTGCGGGACTACATGCACATGGGTGGGATCCCTTAAGTCCCACGGCGACTGGGGCCTATGATGGATTGTAGGAATGTCTGGAACGGGCAATCTGTTAGGCATAGGGGAGGACTTTTGAGTCTGGAACGGTCTGCCTAAAGATTTAGGGGAGGACAAACCTACAAAAGGGTGGGCATGCATTGTGTGGAGAAGCACAGTGAATGGCTTGGATCAAAAACCGGGCCCCACACCTAAGGAAGTGTGGACAGGAAAGCTACCTGGTTGTGCAACAAGGTCTTGATCCCTTATGGGTAAAGTAACGCACCTCTGCAGAGTGTAAAGAATTGTAACATGTTACTCCCTGTTCCGGGAAGGAGCTGCGAACGCTGCAGGAAAGGAACTCCATGAAAGTTCTAGCCCTGTGAAGGATGACGGGCATAGTTTTCGGAATAAAAGCAATCTCTTGAAGAAATGTTTACGAAAACCTTGCATTAAGCTTAAGGCTCCCTGGAGTCTAAAGCTGTAGCTAGTGCATCAAACTTCCCACCGTACATAATGGACTTGCTGGGTAACGCTGGTTACTCACCCTTGCCCCTTTGACCCCCTGCTTAGAATCTCAGAGCCATCAAAGAAGTTGGCGGTGGACCATCCCTACATCAAGATCTTCATCAAGAAGTAAACCTTTACTTCACCAACTGAAGAACGATGACAACTATGGCGACACAGGAGCAATAGCAATGATGTCAAGGCGATCACTCTGTCAATGGAGGAGAACACGCCCATTGGATGGACGAGTACAATCTGGGACAAAGGAATTCCCGATGGGGTAGATTAGGGCTATGAAAACAACAGTGGTGGATTAGGAGTTAGGGTTAGAGTTAATCTCCAGCTTAGTGCTACGTATTGGATCTTTTCTGGATTTCATCTGCCCGAGATTATCCTCTATGTTTCGAGGAAGCTCTCGAAGTTTTGTATTGATCAGTGTTGTAATCCTATAGTGTTACTTGGACCTGCTATGTTTCTGTTGTACCGCTCTGTAGGATGTAATATTCACGGATAGGTCCTTCTGTGAGTATTATGTCAACGACTTGCACACTACACCATGCAGTGGTGTGCTGGGTCACCGCAGCTGGTATCAGAGCAAAGCGACCTTAGGTTTGAAACCTTTTAGGAGACTTGTAGGTTGGTAAAGACTATAGGAAGTTATGTTATATAAACTAAATCTTTCTATGACTTATGATGGGTATTCATTTGAGAATAAGAACGTCATACTTATATAGAGTATTCTTATCTAGTCTTCTATAGGTATAGTACTTATCTATCATGTTTCTTTCTAAAACTAGTATACCATATGAGAGAATGCCCTTAATAATAGTTATAGTATATCTAAGTCTGTGATATCTATGTGGTATCATTGATAATATCATCCTATGAAGTAGAACCCTATGAAGAGTTGGTGATGGAAGTTTATGAGATGAGTAGATTAATGGTGAGCTGGTTATACTAAGCCATGATAGACATGGTAAGTATGCCATTTTAGCATGGTTCATGTCCGATGATGATATTGGATAACTAGATACCATTTCATGAAGGATGATGTGGAGTAGTGCACTTGCCAGAAGTAAAGTATTATGGTATTCTTGTATACCAATAATACCTACACGAGTGAACGTGAGGTTACACTTGAAGATATGAAGAAGTATGGAAGTACGTCAAGACATGAAGACGAAGTTCAAGTCCAAGAAGACTTAGTTCCTTTTGAACTAAGATTGAGATAGGTATAATTAGACACTAGGTCAGAGTTACCTAATTGCGATTGGTCAATTGGGGTAAATACTCTTATAAGTCACGCTTTGAGTTGTTTTATGAAATAGGCCTATAAGGTAGTATATATACCTAACTTGTTGTGTATAGCATCTAAGCCTGGGTACTTGAGATGTTTTACTCAAAGTACTACATAAGTTATGGGCTAATGGTGCATGAGTGATATAACTATATTTTCGTGTTATCGGTTTTTATTGGATTTTTTATTGACTAGATCCGAGCATGAAGTTTGAACTTGATGTGCAAATGCATGTTGCAACATTTGGTTCTTTCTTGATGTTACTGGTCTAGAGGGTATATAAGCTAGTATGAGAGCGTCCTGAGAGATCAGAATTGAGGCGGCAATGAAAGCTCTCGAAGTTTTGTATTGATCAGTGTTGTAATCCTATAGTGTTACTTGGACCTGCTATGTTTCTGTTGTACCGCTCTGTAGGATGTAATATTCACGGATAGGTCCTTCTGTGAGTATTATGTCAACGACTTGCACACTACACCATGCAGTGGTGTGCTGGGTCACCGCAATGGGTCTTGGTTCCCAGACCTCCTGGTGTCAACATTGTCGACAGCAAGTGGATATTCAAGACCAAATATCGTCCAGATGGTTCTGTTGATAAACATAAGGCACGTCTTGTTGCTCGTGGATTCACCCAGCAGCATGGCATCGACTATGGCGACACGTTCAGTCCCGTCGTCAAACCAGCCACAGTTCGTCTGGTTCTCTCTCTTGCAGTTTCTCGCGGATGGAGTCTTCGTCAAGTTGATGTCAGTAATGCTTTTCTCCATGGTTTCTTAATGAGGATGTGTACATGCAGCAGCCTCCTCGCTTTGAGGATGAGCGGTATCCCTCTCATGTGTGCAAGCTTCAATGAGCTCTATATGGTCTGAAACAGTCCCCGCGTGCTTGGTATGCTCGGCTCAGTGGTCTTTTGGCTGATCTCGGTTTTGTTCCCTCCAAGGCCGACACATCTTTGTTCACCTTCTCCCAGAATGGCGTTCAGATATACATGCTGGTGTATGTCGACGATATTGTGATTGCTGGGTCTACTCCAGGAGCAGTTGATGGTCTGGTTCGCTTTCTCTGCCAGTTTTCCTATTAAGGATCTTGATAAGCTGGAGTGCTTTCTGGGATTAGAAGCGTCCTACAATTCAGGGGGCAAGACAGTCACTCAACGGAAGTATGCATTGGATATTTTGTACCGTATGAGTATGGAGAATTGTCGACCCACTTCTACACCGCTGGCTACAATGATTCTTTCCGGTATCGCAGTGTTGTTGGAGGCCTTCAGTATTTGACTCTCACCCGTCTAGACATATCTTTTGCGATGAATAAAGTATGCCAGTTTCTCTCACAGCCGACTGATGTTCATTGGTTATCAGTCAAGCGCATCTTGCGATATGTCAAGGGAACACTGAATGTAGGGCTGAATTTTCGCAAGTCTGCCTCCACCAGTATTAGTATTTTCACTAATGCAGATTGGGCAGGATGTGTTGATGATCACCAAT
This sequence comes from Puccinellia tenuiflora, assembly GCA_012064385.1. Lineage (NCBI taxonomy): Eukaryota > Viridiplantae > Streptophyta > Magnoliopsida > Poales > Poaceae > Puccinellia > Puccinellia tenuiflora. The sequence goes on from QRDG01000316.1 coordinate 3,617,782, forward strand.
CCACGGGAGGTTTCGCCGTCTTTGTCGGACCGAAACTCATCTCCTGGAGTTCGAAGAAACAACCCACTGTCTCGAGATCGAGTACCGAGACAGAGTATAAGGCACTAGCAAATGGAGCTACTGAAGCCATATGGATAGAGTCACTACTCACGGAGTTAGGAGTTTCTCCGCAGCGTATCCCCATATCATGGTGTGATAATTTAGGGGCTACATACTTGACTGCTAACCTAGTATTTCATGCGCGTACCAAGCACATTGAGATCGATTTCCATTTTGTGCGAGAGCGCGTGGTGTCTGGAGCTCTTCAGGTCACGTTTATCTCCTCCGATGACCAGCTGGCTGATGTGTTCACTAAACCCCCCACTCAACAGATGCTAGACCGATTTAGAACCAATCTGAATCTTGTACAGAGTAGCAGTTCAGATTGAGGGGGAATGTTAAAGTAGGTCTAGCCTGTATATTTTCTGTCGTATATTTGTACACATGATATGTACGTATGTAATTGTGCTGATCATTATATATAGAGGAGACGTGGAGAGGCACTGTCCCACGTAAACCCTAAACACATCTTTTTTGAACTTGCACATGTAGATATAAAATGTCATTACTCGATCTCTTTTTATTCGGTATACATCCCGAATTCAATTTTTTCCGTTAAAAAGATGCTACTGAGCATTGGAGTAAACCTTCGAGGTGGAGCATTGCCACTGGCAGGGCCGGCCCTGAGGGGTGGCAGGGTGGGCGGCCAAACCGGGCCCCCAAAATCTAGGGGCCCCACCTAGGTACGTATGTCTATAGATTGTAAGCCCAATAAAAAATCTTTTTACCTAATGGGCTAGAGAGCAGGCCTGTCAGAGAAGTAAGGTCGCACGCAACGCACGCACAGCGGCACAGGAAACAAAGCGGCAAAGCCATCGTGATTTGCTGTCTTTCGGTCTTCCGCCCAAATCCTGCCCAGGCGGCGACCGCGATCGGCAACGACGGCGATGCGATTCCCAAGCGGCAGCCAGCAAGTCTCAATAGCTCAACGCTCTGCCGCTCTCCCGATCGGCGATCCCCAAGGCCCAAGCGGCAAGCGGTAGCTGGTGAGTATTTTTCTCTCATCTGATATCCTAGGATGAGTTTTGCCCTAAGCCCAACATCCTATAAATTCAGCTAGATTTTTTGGGCATCGTCTAATATCTTAGGGAGAGGGATATGACAATATAAATTTTCATTGTATGATATCTATATTAAGGGCCCCAAATTTTAGATTCGAACATGGCCCCGAAAATCTCAGGGCCGGCCCTGGCCACTGGCCATGCGCCATTCGAATGAAAGTTCCGAAAGTCGTATTTTACATCGGGGGAATTTATTATTTGCCCCTGTTTACTTCGCAACTCTACAATTTGCCCTCATTTACATTGTGATTTCTTTTTTGCCACACATTACTTGTGCACTTGATAATTTGCCCCTTTTGCATTCATCTGAGTTATTTTATTTTCTTTGAGTATATAGACAAAATCTGCAAGACCAAATTACCCTGGCTGCACGGGAACCGAATCAATCCACGACCGGAGTCAAGTTCATCCCCATCTGTGGAGAGAAAGGGCCTTGGCGCTGGTGCCGCTACACGTCGCCATCTCCCCGCACACTGCCGCGCCTCCACCGCTCGCTGCTGCCCATGCGCAGCCAGCCACCGCTACACCTTGCCGCGCGCTGCTGCTCCTCCCCACACCGTCCAGCCTAAGCCGCTCGCTGCACGTCGACGCGTGGATTATCTTGCTAAGCTCTGCAGAGAACGACCGAGACGAGGTCTTTGTCCTCCGAGACGACGCAGCTGAGGGCAAGCTCACGAAGGTTGTGCAAGGCAGCGTCGCGCCGGAGGGTGGTGGTTGTCCGAGAGCACGGCCACCAGACGCAGCGACGGCGTGCTTTTCCTCTACCCCGAGCTCACCTTCTTTTCTATCTCCGGCCAAAATTGCCGACGACGGATCGGAGATGATTCCGTCATCTACAGTAAGCCCCGATTCAATTCCTCGCGTACAAAGGATCCCCTCGTCTCCTCTAATCAATCAGCGGACCCAATTTGAGGAACTGCTGGACGTCGGCAAGATCCCGATTGAGCTCCACATCGTCCATACTGTTTCCGGTGGAAAAGCATCAAATGGAGCAGCACAGGATGTGCCTAAGCGTCGCGGCCTCGCGGGAGGTGTTGCCATGCTCTACGGTTCTCCTCCGCCGCCGTCCCTAGTTGTGGCGGTGAAGGTCATCGTCGTCTGCTCCCGCTCGTCCTCTGGTCCGTGTCCTTTTTTCGTGAATCGGGAGAGATGCGAACAGAAGGGTAACATAGTCATTGAACTCGGGCCTAGCCTATCGGGGGCAAATAATCGAGCGCAGAAGTAATATGTGGCAAAAAAGGAAGCCCAATGTAAACGAGGGCAAATCGTAGAGTGGCGAAGTAAACAGGGGCAAATAATCAAATTCCCCTTTTACATCACCCTGTCTCTGTGCTTGCTGCCGGCACACTCGATAGAGAGTTAGAGACACTCTGGGTTCTTGTTCTAGAGCTTTCTTCCAATTGTAAGTTGCCTCTCTATCTTGCACGATATTATGAAATTTGATGGCTTATATATGTTTGCACATGTAGATATAAAATGTCATTACTCGATCTCTTTTTATTCGGTATACATCCCGAATGCAAACTTTTTTTGTTAAAAAGATGCTACTGAGCATTGGAGTAACCTTCGAGGTCGGGCATTGCCACTGGCCATGCGCCATTCGAATGAAAGTTCCGAAAGTCGTATTTTACATCACCCTGTCCCATATCTCAACCTTGGTCCCGGTCCACGCGAGAAGCAAAACATTCGTCGCTGCGTCACTCCTTCCGTTTCTATTCTATTTCCCGGATCTGTTTAAACGCTATCAACCCCATTCCACAACGCAGCCCTCGCGTCCGCTTCAGTAACGCACGCACGCACTCCCTTCCACGCCTGCTCTGCTGCACCGCCTGCGCGGCTCTGCCCTGCCCAGTGGCTGCTGCGGACGCCACCCCGTGCCTCGCTCCGTCCTCCTCCTGTCTCCACTCCACTCCTCCCCAATCTCCATCAACGCCCCAACGGTCACAGCCTCACAGGCCGCCGCGGCCGCGCAGACAGCGAGAGCAAGGTTGCAGCACCGGAGGCGGCACCAACCAGCGCTTGGGGTTGTGACACCAATGGCGCGGTGGCTTGCGGCGGCGTTTGTCGCCTTCCTCTTCTTGCTGCTCGCGGGTGAGTTCCTGGGCCATTTGTCTTCTCCCATTCCTCGTCTCATGATTCTTGATAGTAGTACTACCTCTTGGAATGCCAAGTCTCGAGTGGATGCTGACGTATCTAGATGCCTTGCGTGCTGCCGACCGCTAGCTATCTGTAATGGGCATCGTGAAGTGATGATGCCTAAGCCCATCGACGACGAATATGTTCTTTTGGGGGAAATCTAATCTAATCTTAGTCCCCAAGCCCAACCTTCCGATTGTTTATTTCTCTTCCGCATGATGTGGATAAATGGTCGCTAAAATAACAGAGATTGCGCACCCGTGACGTGGCTTTCGCCTTCGCAGGGCACTGCCGCGGCGGCAAGACCGGCATCTGCTACGGGCGCAACGCCGACGACCTGCCGAGCCCGGACAAGGTGGCGCAGCTCGTGCAGAAGCAGGACATCAAGTACGTGCGGATCTACGACACCAACATCGACGTCATCAAGGCCTTCGCCAACACGGGCGTCGAGCTCATGGTCGGCGTCCCCAACGCCGACCTCCTCGCCTTCTCGCAGTACCAGTCCAACGTGGACACCTGGTTCAAGAACAGCATCCTCCCGTACTACCCGGCCACCAAGATCACCCACATCACCGTCGGCGCCGAGATCACCGAGAGCCCCGTCAACGTCACCGCCCTCGTCGTGCCCGCCATGCGCAACGTGCTCGCGGCCCTCAAAAAGGCCGGATTACACAAGAAGATCACCGTCTCGAGCACGCATTCGCTCGGGGTCCTGTCCCGGTCGTTCCCGCCGTCCGCGGGGGCGTTCAACAGCAGCTACGCGCACTTCCTGAAGCCGATGCTGGAGTTCCTCGTGGAGAACCAGGCGCCGTTCATGGTTGATCTGTACCCCTACTACGCGTACCAGAACTCGCCCAGCAATGTGTCGTTGAACTACGCCCTCTTCTCGCCGCAGTCTGAGGGCGTGATCGATCCGAACACTGGATTGGTCTACACGAACATGTTTGACGCGCAGGTGGATTCCATTTTCTTTGCGCTCATGGCTCTGAACTTCAAGACACTGAAGATCACGATCACTGAGACGGGATGGCCGAACAAAGGAGCTGCTAAGGAGACCGGAGCGACTCCGGACAATGCGCAGATCTACAACACCAATCTGATACGGCATGTTGTGAATGACAGTGGCACGCCTGCGAAACCTGGAGAGGAAATAGATGTCTATATCTTCTCCTTGTTCAATGAGAACAGGAAGCCAGGCATCGAGTCGGAGAGGAACTGGGGGTTGTTCTCTCCAGACCAGAGCGCCATCTACAGTCTTGATTGGACTGGCCGAGGAAACGTGGACATCATGACCGGAGGAAACCTGACAAATTCGAATGGTACTTGGTGTGTGGCTTCAACTAATGTGTCGCAGACTGCTCTGCAGAATGGTTTGAATTGGGCATGTGGTCCAGGAGATGTCGATTGCTCCGCTATTCAACCAAGCCAACCCTGCTACCAGCCTAACACATTGGTTTCACATGCTTCATATGCATTCAACAGCTATTATCAGCAAAATGGAGCTACTGATGTGGCTTGTAGCTTTGGTGGTGCTGGAGTGCGAACGACGAAAGATCCAAGTAAGTATCCTGTGCTTGAAACAATTACATTGATCATGTTGTTGCATTTGAAAATTTCTCTATACCCCTACTAGCTGTTGTTGTACTCTTAATATTGACAAACTGGCTAAATGAGCTTAAATAGTGGCAAACTAGGCAACTAGCTAAATGTAAGCATAGAATCTCAGGCAGTATGTGCTGAGTAGATTATTTGTGATAATAGTTATGCAGTTCCTTGACTGAAATTGCAACAATACGTCCACTGATATAATGCTCGCTGTATTTCTGGATATATTGCTGTGATTTTTTTTAATGATGAATACATATATGCTGTTTTCTGTTTATCTGAGTATCCTTCTGTATAGTGAACATGTAAAAGTTAGTACATTGTCTGATACTGTAACAACATACCCTTTTGACTTCGAGTGCCGAACCATTAATTTTATGCTACTGTGAGTTTTTGTGTGATGAATACATATATACTGTTCCCTGTTTTCTTTTCTGAGAATCTTTCTGTCTAGAGAATACATAAAAGTTACTACACTATCGGATACTGTAACAACATAACCTTTTGAATTTTGAGTGCCAAAGCATTTATTTTATACTACTAGTTTTGTATTCTCCCTCTCTGCTTCTTAGCATTATTTTATACTACTAGAGAACCAGAGTGCAGCAATCACCTAAAAAGCACAAAAAAATCATTAGTCAATCACCAAGCAGTAATAAAATAGTAGACCATCATGTGCAGTTGTGATGATAGAAAGATACACTAAGAATTATTCAGATCATACCCCATTGCAATACAAGTAGAATAGAAAATGGTCAAGAGAGGAAATGGAAGAACCCGGCTCAATTCGTGTGTATACTTGATCTGTAGCATGAGCACGAAGATCACACCCCCATGTACTGAATGACTCAAACCTTCCTCCTGAGCCGTGAGCATCCTCTCGGTCTCTCAGACCCAATAAAGACCAAGCCCCATCGTTTTTCCTTTTGGCGTGCGTTGAACAAGAGAGGAAATGGTCAAGAGGAGAGAAGAGCTATTTTAGAGTGGATTGTGAACTGAGAAGTAATGGAAAGGCAGACAAACAGAGACTCCACCTTCGATTCTGAGGTCAAGGCGATTTGGGAGGGAGTAGAAAAACTGTTGAGAATTGAAGGGGAGACATTTGGGGAACGATGGAGTTGTGCTTTTGGCCTCCATTAATGGCTGGCCGCGTTGCCACGACCTCAGAAAGGCACAACGATAGCAGCGTCATTAATTTGGCGAGGAGGACTAGAGGAGGTGTGAGTACTGAGGAAACAAGCCAAGGATGGATCGCTTCATGTACAGCCTGTGCTCTGCTCCCATGCAGGGGTGACTGGTGAGCATGGTTGGCTACATATGTGCCTTTACAATTTTTAGAGGCCTGTAAACCAAAATTTTCAAGTAAGAGTGTAGAACAACTAGCTGGGCCAGGCCCCCTAGCTCGATGAGGCCCAGTTCAGTCGCACCGTTTGCCCGGGCTATGGGCCGGCCCTGCTAGTTTTGTATTCTCCCTCTCTGCTTCTTCTAGCTATGATCTGTTGGATTAGACAAACGTGCATGCACATCATCAGTTCTAAGCCCTGATCGGTTAGTTTCGTATACCAATTATTTGTCATATTTGGTATTCGCAAGCATAATCTCCCCTGCACGGATCAACGTGTGCCCTGAAAAGAACACACATAAAAAATTGATGATGGAATTAGTGCTTTAATGCATCACATGAGTCTGATAAACAACAATATATGAATTTTTTTTATGATGCCGTTAGTATTTCAATATAGCTTACTGATGGGTAGGTTGCCGCATACTGGTTCACATAATGTAGATGATATGAACTGCAAGACAGGACTACGCCCTGCGCACCATTAGTCAATTACCCCAGTGCTCTTCTACAAGCTCTGTACACGTTTTGCTTCTACCTATTGGTTGTGTACCCTGTTTCGAGTTGCTTTTATTTTCAGCGGGATAATCTTCTCACATGCTTCTTGTGTTGCCTGGTTGCAGGTTATGACACTTGCCTTTACATGGCAGCTGGGTACGACGAGACTTTCTGATTTCTCTTTGCAAAATTTACAAACATTTTCACCTGCTAGTCTGAGACAAATCACGCTGACTATCGTGTTTCTTCTTTTCTTACAGAAGTAAGGTGAGCACCGCAAATTCAACCGCCCTTCCAGCTCCAAACGGCTCCAGTCCGAAACTGTTGGCCCGATGGTTTACCCTGCTGCTCCCTATGCTACACATTTTGGTTGCTGCAGGCATTCTGTGATCACCATACAGAGCGCTTCTAGTTAGAATGTTCGGATTGAAGGTGGAAGGCTAATTGCCTAATGCTGGGAACCAGTGTTGTTTCTGTAATGTGGCGAAGGTGGTAGTAGGGACACCATATTATGCAACATGCTATTCTCGAAGATGGTACGTTGCTGCATGGACAATATATGTTAGTTGGCATTGAGAACTAGAAATATGCTATGCTTCTCTTATCTGTGCTCATCCTTCCTGCATTTGGTGTGCAACATATTGTTTTAGAATCTCTCATCTGAAGGTCGTATTCAGCATGTACGCTCTTTGCCCAAAAAAGAGAGCATGTAAATGCTGTTGGTGATCAAGGGGTACACATTGGTTGCCTTTTGTGGGACTGAATGTTAGTCGGTGAGTAGTTTGGAACACCTTGCGAGGCAGCTGGACCATCAGATGTGCAACCTTATTGTTTCAGTTATCATAGGTCCTAGGCTTCATTATTAAGTAGGGCATAGCTGAATTATGTGTGTGTTTCCTGTGCCTCCTTTTGGCTGTACATTTTCTTCTTGAAGTTCAACTGTTGAGTTGGCTATGCCCATACCTCAGTTAACATGCAACAACGAAAATATGATAGCCCTGTCTGGAACAAAGAGGAAAACTGCAGGGAAACTTCAAAAGTGTCGTTTGGATCATTGGATGTCACATGAAAAAACGCAGGAACAAGATGAAAACGTGAGCTATGTCAGTTTTCCTGCAAATAACTATGGAATAGCTCATTCCATGGGAATTTCAATGGAATCTATGGTTCATATTCCTTTGTTCCAAACGACATCACGAGAAGTTTTCTTACAGGATTCTACGCTCCAAATTTCCTTAACTATGCTCCAAATTTTCTTAGGCCCTGGTTAAAAACGTAGAAAAACAGAAAGACATTTCTATGGTTTTCTATGTTTTCAACCGGGGCCTAAATAAAGTGAGGGTGAGAGGATATAGTCTTCAATATTATGGGCTTTGAAGGCCCACAACAGCTCGGTGAGCCCGCCAGAGTGGGGGATGGCTGGAAAGTAAGATAGCGTAGCCTAGTCCAGTCAATCGGCACTACGAACTGCAGGCCCTTACTCATCACGTATTTACGTTAGGGATGGTGTTAAAAATACTCTGAATGTGCAAACCGAATCTCTTTCTGAGAGATATTTGGGAATGTCAACCAAGGTCGATCGGTAGCTCAAAGAATGGGAAATTTAAATATCTCAAGGATAAAGTATGGAACAAAGTCAAAGGATGGATGGAGAATTTGCTTTCGGCGGCTGGGAAGGAGGTTTTGATTAAGTGTGTAACTCAATCAATTTACCATGGTTTGTTTATGATTACCTCGTGGTCTTTGCGAGCATATAAATTCTATCATCAGGAAATTTTGGTGGGGAAGAAAGCGTGGTGTAAGGAAGATCCAATGGGTGTCTTGGGAAGTGATGACCAAACCAAAATTCATGGGAGGACTTGGAAATTTTCAATCTTTCATTGCTTGCTCGTCAAGAATGGAGGTTTTTGCAAGATCCATCTTCTCTCAGTGCAAGGATTCTTAAAGCTGTCTATTTTCCCAATACCCATTTCCTTGATGCTGTCTTAGGGTCTCATTCCTCACAGATTTGGAGAGCTATATTGGATTGAAGGAATGTGATGAAACAAGGCCTGATTAGGAGAATTGGAGATGGTGCAACAACAGAAATCTGGACTGATAATTGGCTTCCACGAGAAACAATGCCAAGCCCTTAGCCCTTTACTATCATTAGTTGATGACCCACCTCAACTAGTGCATGAGCTTATTGATCATACTACATAAACTTGGAGAGAGGATCGTATAAGAGAAGTTTTCCTTCCCATGGACGCAATTTTAATTCTCGGGTTGCCTTTGTGCACCTGTCCTATGTCGGATTTTTGGACTTGGAAATTTGAGAAGAAAAGAAATTTCACTGTCCGATCAGCGCATCGCATGTTAATACAGACAAAGTTCATGCAGGAGAACTCGTTGGATGCTTCTGCGGGATCTTCAAATCCAAGAGTTGAAGCAAAAGCGTGGGAGTCACTGTGGCATTTGAGGGTTCCACCGAAGCTTAAAATTTTCACTTGGAGATTAGCTCAACAATCAATTCCAGCTGCAGATTTATTGCACCACAGAAACATGGTGATAACACTGAAAGTGGATGGTTGCCCCCATGTGTGGTTTTGGTAATTAATGACAATCTCTATGTACTAATGTTTGTATTGAGCTATATTTGTAGGAGTGTCCATTTGCGTTGCTTGATCTCCATTTGTTGGAGTCAAGGCTAAGGGAAGAAAATTATGTGTTGATCAAGGCTATGTGCATGTTGATCGACACTCAAGTCCAAGTGAAGATATGCCGAAGAGTGCTTCTCCCATATTGGTGTATGGGGGAGCAACATGTGAATCTTCACCAAGCGAAGCGCAATCGAGAAAGGTGGTGCGTCTTGAGGAGATGAAGATCGTCTTTATCGACCTCAAGTGGATTAATGCGCAAGGCAAAGGTATGATCTTGATAGGGTTTCTATTTTACCGGTCTCATGATGTTAGTTGAGAGACCGGGTTATAGGATAGATAGCCGTACTATCAAGAGGGGCTCTCGACCGAATATTGTGATCGTATCGTCGTAGAGAGCACAAACCTTTGCATCCATGATTCATCTTTATTGGTTCTTATTTGTCTCTAATCATGGCGTGGTCTTGGTGCTTGTCGTGCTTGTCATGACAAGGCCAAGGACACCGAAAACGGTTTTCATATGCGTCTTCTTTGCGGTTTCGGTATTGAAGATTTTGTCGGTTCATCCGTGCGGAAGGTTTCTCTCTTCCATTTTTTTGCAAAATCTTCTTTAATTGTTTTAATCTTTTCCAGGGGTAGCTTTTGTCGTCCTCTTTCCAACAAAATTGGTTTCACGTCATTTGGACTTCATTTGCAAAAGATATAACATTTTCGGTTTTCAAAATAGAGGTTTAAGCTTTCCCCATTTGTTTTTATAATATCTTGATGGACCATGATGTTTCTCTGCATGATCTTGTAGAACTTTTCGTTGCGAATCTAACGAGCCCAAGATCATCGAAAATGGAGTCCGGATGATTAAGTTATGATTTTTCTCGTACCGGGTGTTCTGCTGTTTTTTGTGTCCGGTAGTACCGCAGTTCTTGCCGGTAGTACCGGAAGGACCGTGGCCGGAAGTACCGGGCTGTATCCCGAAAGTTCCGGCCCATATTTTCATCTGAGCTTTTCGGCTAAGTCTTTTCGGCGTTTCTCTCTGGAGGGGTTCCGGATTTTTGCCCCGGAAGTTTCCCCGGAAATTTCTGGGGGCCGGAAATTCTGGTCCTTTGTTTGGAATATCCGGTCTAGGAAAATTTTGGCTGGTTTAAGTGGGGGCGGTAGTACCGCTGTACTTACCGGTAGTACCGGCCGGACCATGGCCGGTAGTATCGGGCCTAGTACCGGGGCTACTTCCGCTTAAGTTTTTCGGTACTGGATACCTCTTGTTTTTAACCGGAAGTTTGCCCGGAAGTGGTTCCGGTAGTGAAAGTGCATGGTTGCCCCCATGTGTGGTTTTGGTAATTAATGACAATCTTTATGGACTAATGTTTGTATTGAGCTATATTTGTAGGTGTGTCCATATGCTTTGCTTGATCTCCATTTGTTGGAGTCAAGGCTAAGGGAAGAAGAGTATGTGTTGATCAAGGCTAAGTGCGAGTTGATCAACACTCAAGTCCAAGTGAAGATATGCCGAAGAGGTGCCTCTCCCATATTGGTGTATGGGGGGAGCAACATGTGAATCTTCACCAAGCAAAGCGCAATGGAGAAACGACCTCAAGTGGATTTATGCGCAAGGCAAAGGTATGATCTTGATAGGGTTTCTATTTTACCGGTCTCATGATGTTAGTTGAGAGACCGGGTTATAGGATAGATTGCCGTACTATCAAGAGGGGCTCTCGACCGAGTATCATGATCGTATCGTCGTAGAGAGCACAAACCTTTGTATCCATGCAATCATCTTTATTGGTTTTTATTAGTCTCTTATCGTGGTGTGGTCTTGGTGCTTGTCGTGCTCGTCATGACAAGGCTAAATTCACCGAAAACGGCTTTCATATGCGTCTTCTATTGCGGTTTCGGTATTAGAGATTTTGCAGGTTCATCCGTGCGGAAGATTTATCTCTTCCATTTCTTTGCAAAATCTCCATTGCTTGTTTGTCATTTTCCAAGGTTGCATTTGTCGTCCTCTTTTCAACAAATTTGGTTTTTATCCATGTGAGAATTTAGAGCTTGTGTTCATCTCCATACCAAGCTCTAGTTCATCAAAAACGGTTTTCATGAATATCTTCTTGCGTTTTTTATATTGGAGGTTTTTCCGGTTTGTCTCTTCTAAGAGAGGTCAAACTCTCTCCTTATGATTTCCTCCTCACATGATGGACCATGATGTTTCTCTACATAATCTTGTTGTGCTCGTTGTGACGATTCCAACGAGCCCAAGATCATCGAAAACGGAGTCCGGATGCAAAGATATGCCCGTTTTCGTTTTGCTATTTCTGCTGTTTTTCCGTGGGGCAGAAATTCCGGCCCCCGAAAGTTCCGGCCCATGCACCGGAAGTTCCGGCCCATATTTTCATCCGAGGATTTTTTCTAAGTCTTTTTGACGTTTCTCTCTGGAGGGGGTCCGGAATTTTGCCCCGGAAATTTCCGGGGTCCCGGAAATTCCGGTCCTCGGTCCGGAAGTTCCGGCCCAGGAAATATTTGGCTAAGTCGTTTTCGCGTTTTCTCTCTGGAGGGGGTCCGGATTTTTGCACTGGAGGTTTTGCTCCGAAAATTTCCGGACCACCGGATATTCCGGCTTACGCAGCGGAAGTTCCGGCCCACGGCCGAAAGTTCCGGTAACATAACCCCGGAATTTCTGGCCCCTCGCTGCTCCAACGGCTATATTTTTGGGGGAGGCTATAAATAGCCCCCTTCTTCCCCAAGGGGGGCTGCTCACTTTGCTCACTTGTTTTCCTCTCTCCTCCATTGTTGCTAACCTTGTGAGCTTGATTCCTCTCAATCCCTCCAATGATTCTTTCCCAAACTTAGGGATTAAAGAGAGAAGATCTAGATCTACCATTCCACCAATCAAAATCTCCTTTAAGTGAGGGGAACTAGTGGATCTAGATTTTGGGTTGCTTTGTGTTCATCCCCTTTGTTCTTCCTCTCTTATTCCCCCAAAACATTTGTTGCTTGGTTGGAATTTGAGAGTGAAGGACTTGACCACTTTGTGTGTTCTTGCCTTTTGCATTTGTTGCATCGGGTTGCTCTCTCCATGGTGATACGTGAAGTTGAAGGTGAGAAGCTTGTTACTCTTGGGTGCATTGTGTTCCCAATAGCTTGTGCCTCTTGGGTGCATTGTGTACCCTAGACGGTTGGAGGTGCCACGAAGACTTCGAGTTGTTAAGCTTCGGCACGTTTTGGGAGCCCCCAATTGAGTTGTGGGTGTGTGCCCCAAAGAAGTTGTAAAAGGGCTCCGGAATCCGCCTCGAAGGATTCCGATAGTGGAAGGTCAACCAAACCCTTGGGTGCGGTTCATCGGATAATAGGGTGAGGCCTTTGTGGCATCTTGAGTAGGCCTCTTGTGGCGAGCTCATACCCCTCCAACGGGACGTACTCCCTTAACAAGGAGGAACTCGGAAATATATCCTCGTCTCCGCGTGCCTCGGTTATTTCTATACTCGAGCCTTTTACTTATGCAATTTACATTGTGATAGCCTTCGTGCTTGAAGTTTATATCTTGCTATCACCTTGTTGCTTGCCTTGCTTTGCATAAGTTGTTGGTGCACATAGGTAAACCTAGTAATTTAGGTTGTTGGTTTATTAATTTAAACACATAATTTTATTCCGCAATTATCAAGCCCTTAAATAGAAAAAGTGTTAATCGCCTATTCATCCCCCCCTCTAGGCGACATCTAGGACCTCTAGGCGACATCGTTTGTTCTTTCAATTGGTATCAGAGCCTCGTCTCTCTTGTTTGGCTTTACCGCCTAGAGAGTAAAGATGTCATTTAGAGGATTAGTGCACGATCACATGTTTATATTCAATGGCACAAATTTTAATGTTTGGAAAACTATATGCTTAGTCACCTACGGGTCTTGGACCCCAATATTGAGCGTATCTTAGATATAGGTTTTTCTCCTCCAAAGGATTACGAAAGTACGACTTTAGAGGATGAGAAAAACTTATATATAGATGCTCTAGCCTCTAATGAATTTTGCAAATTTGTGAGTGTTGTAGTTTTCGAGTCAATCATGCCTCTCCGGGATGCTCATGAGATTTGGACCAATCTTCAAGATACATATGGAGTGTCCAACTCTATTGAGGATGATTGCTCTCCCTCCACCTCCGGCCGTGACGAGCTCTCGTCTTCGTCTACTTCACCAAAATGTGGTAAGCCACAAATTAATGTGATGGTGAGTAGTGATAGGTTTTTGCAATATTGATAGTGAGCTCATTTTTGATGATCTTTTATCTATATGTTGTTGCAATGCCTCATCTTTGGACTCAAACTCTTCTAGCACTCCAAATGTCATACATGCTAGTGTTGATAGTCCTTGCACATTATCCAAAAATTGCTTAGATAAATCTCTTGATGATATGCTTGCTTTATCTTGTTCCCATGATAAAAATGCTTGTGTTCCCCCTAACTCTTGCATGAACAATAATGTAGAGGAAACCCAATCAACTATGGAACAGGATGTGAACTTGAGTAGTTCAAAAATTAATTGTTCTTCTTCATCCATCACTCATTGCCTTATGGCTAAATCTTCTACTAGTGATGATAATAATAATGATAATAATGATGAAGAAGATGATATGGAAAAGGCTAATGCTCTCCTTTAAAATAAAGGTCTAATAATTCTTAAAGCCCTTCCTAACAATAAAAATGCTCAAGCTATCCTCTTTGAAATTATGGAAACGCTAATTGAGCGCGGGGAAACTATTGAGGCCTTGGAAGCAAGCCTTGAAGAAAAGGGTAAGATCGAAAGAGATGATGCTATGGAGAAGGCATCGTTAGAAGATGCTCTTGAGGAAGAGCAAGAGACTCGGGCTTCTCTAGAGGAGAAATTAGAATCTATCGAGGAGTCTCATAATGATATAATTGCTAAAATCATTAAAGAACGTGACCATGCTCATGCAAAATATAAAGTGTTTAAAATGGAAAATGCTAGGTTGAATAATGAGATTGTCATGTTGTCTTCTTCCATTTCTAATGCTAATAATGCTTGTGCTACTAACTCCACTTCTTGTGAAGCATCTACTTTGAAGGAGAATGTTGAGCTAAGGGCTCAACTTGAGTTGCTAACTAGCAAATATAGGAAGTTGGAAGAAACTCATGAAAAGCTATCTAGCTCTAATGATTATCTTCTAGCATCTTATGCTAGTATAAAGTTAGCTCATGAGGCCATTACTACAAGGGTAACATCTAGTGAGCCTTATGTGGATAATAGCACAACCGTAACTAAAAATGCTATATTGCCATGTACTAGTCCTAGTAGTTCATCCACTAAAAATGTTGGTACATCATGTGATGAATTACTTGCTTTGCCTTGTTGCTCTAACAATGATGCATCTACCTCCTCTAGTACTTGTGTTGTCACTAACCATGTAGAGAAAAGAGGAGAGCTCAAGGCCCAAGCCTCTTCTATAAAGAAAGGCTTGAAACGCGTCATGAAGGGAAGCGTGCACTTGACAACATGTTGAGTGTGCAACAATCCCCAATGACAAGAGTGGACTTGGATTCAACTCCAACAACAAGAACAAGTCTAAGGTTGAGAAGAAGAAGGGACAAGTTCAAATCAAGAATCCGGCCAACATCATTTGCTTCAAGTGCAAGGTTGAAGGGCACCATGTTCGGGATTGCCCAATGAAGAAGAAGCCTCTTAGTGAGAAGCAACTAGGGAAGCGGTCTCTTGTTCAATCTCGTGCCCAACCACGAGTTGAACAACTGCCACCTCCTAAGAAGACTCAAGCTAATTCTCTTCAAGTTGAGGAGCCTATTAAGAAGAAGAGTCGGTGTTGCTACCTTTGCCGTGGCAAAGGTCATTTTGCTTCTTCATGCACTAACGGTACCTCATCCAACCCTATCATAATTGATGATGTTTATTCACTTAGAAAGGATAGAGTTGGCAATGTGTTTGCCAAATTTATGGGAGCTCAAAGTGGTGTCAAGAAAAGCACCATTTGGTTTCCCAAGCCTATTGTGACTAACCTCTTAGGACCCAACTTGGTTGGGGACCAACAAGCTTCAACTTGATCAATAGGTGTTAGTGGAGGACATTGGTGACTTGGCTATTTTTGAAGAATTAAGGGATCTTCATGATTTTATTTCCCAAGCCAAGTCAATTGGAGGATCACATATCTATCTCATATCCAATGCTTCCTCCTTGCGGTAACATGTATTTAATTCATATATTCATTGAAAGTTGCTTGCTCCCTTGCATGTGTTAGTTTTGTTCCTAGCATGTGCTCGTATATGATATGCTACTCTCTTACTTGTCTTGTTATTCAAGGTTGTGTATGTTAGTTGTGTATCATGTATGTGTAACTTTGTGTTGAGCTATTTGGATCTTGTGTTGATTTCAATCAGGGGTGGATCCACGCCCCGGGTAACCAGGGACACGGCCCGGGGCGTGGCAGCAATGCTCAAGCTTGAAGATGAACTGTAGAAGGCACTGTAGCAGGTACTGTAGCTACAGCAGTGAAGGTGGCCCGGGGCGTACTGAAATCCTGGGTCCGTCCCTGATTTCAATTGGCTCTTTTGAGATATTAATGGACTATCCCATTTTGGGGGAGTGATGTGCTTTGTGCATTTCACAAACCCAAAAATGTGTGTACATGAGGCACACCACCTAGTATTGATATTTCAATATTATCTAGTTACTATGTGGTATGTCATAATCATGAGAAATTCAAATTCTATAATGTCCATTAATTTCTCTAGTTGGTTTTCATTTGCCTCTTCTTTAAAAAATAAAATGAATGATCACATTATGGGGGAGTAATAAGCTATGTGCATATTACAATCCCATAAAAATGTGAACATTTTAGGTTTGCCACTTAGATTTGATATTGTAAATTATCTTATTCCTATGTGGCATGTTTGCTCGAACAAGTTCCATTTTTCCTTTGGTTATCCTTTGGCTCTTGTTTGTGTAAGTTTGCTTGGAGTGGTTTTTCTCTAATATGCATTTCCATATATTATTTGAGAAACCATTTGTTTCATTTTATTCTAACCATGGCTTTGCCGGTTGGTTCGAATAGTTGAAACTACCAACAAACCTTTTTCAAAATATGGCGTTTATTTCTTATCTCTTGCCATATGCTTATTTGTTGTGAAGTTGGTCTTGAACATCATTCCTATATACCACCGAGAAATATCTCTATATACTCCTTGTCCATGACAAGTGATACTAGTAATTGTGGTGGATTTTGTAGACCATCTTCACCTTGGCTCTTACGTTGTTTGACTCCCATTGTCTTCCTTGCCTTTTGGATGGATCATATTTTTCAATTGGTAGTGTTTAGTGTTGTAAATAAAATATGGAGAGTAATGATCCCTTGTACATGCATTTTGTATTCAAATGCAAATATCAAAGATAATGCATGAATCTTGGGGGAGCATTCCTTTTTATTTAGAACACTATCCTATCTATCAATATTTGATCCTTTCAATTGGCATTTGATTCTTTATCTTATGTTTTGGTACCTTCAATTGGTATTAATTGGAATTTAATATCTCCTCAATAGATATTTGTTCCAATTGATATTTATTGTGGGAGTTTTGATACCTTATTGCTTTATCTTACTTTACTTGATTCCGGTCAAGTATTATCCTTTTCTTGGTATCTTTTCTCCTAGTGGTATCTTATTTTCAATTGGTGTCTTATCGATCATTTGTTGTGTTGATTCGATTCCTTTTGATATCACACTTCATGTGTTGATGTGTTTTGGAATCAATCATTTGTTGATTTGATTTTTCCTCAATCATGTGTTGATTTGTATTTTGATATAATTTGGACAACCTTTTTGTGTCACACTTTGGTGTGCTCCCTTCTTGGTTTACTTGGTGTTTTCATCCAAGTTATGTCTCGTTTGGTTCTAGAAAGCCTTTGCATGCTCGGTTACTAATTTATATTATTTTAGCATGCTTATCTTTCTTGATCCAATATATAGGGTATACTCCATCTGTTGGGAATATGCCCTAGAGGCAATAATAAAATGGTTTATTAGCATATTCATGTTTATGATAATAGTTTATTCTCCATGCTATAATTGTATTAACCGGAAACATAATACATGTGTGGAATATAAACAACCAGTTGTCCCTAGTAAGCCTCTATCAGACTGGTTCGTTAGTCAAGAGATGGTTAGAGTTTCCTAACCATGGACTTGTTATAGTCACTTGATAACGGAGCCATATCATTAGGAGTAATGATGTGATGGACAAGACCCGATAATAAAGAGTTGCAATTGATCGTGTCACATAGTTTTCATTGCCAACGCTTTTAGTATGCCAAGTATAGTTTCCTTAGACCATGAGATTATGTCACTCCCGTTTACCGGAGGAATACTTTGTGGACATCAAACGTCACTTCGTAACTGGGTGATTATAAAGGTGGCTTTCAGGTATCTCCGATGGTATTTGTTGGGTGACATGAATCAAGAGTGGGATTTGTCCTTCCTTGTGACAGAAAAGATATCTCTAGGCCCTCTCGGTAATATAGCATCAGAAAGGTTGCAACCATATGATTAAGTGTTAATCACGGAGATCCTATATTATGGACGAGTAAAGAGAACTTGCCAGGTAACGAGATGAAACTAGATATGGAGATATCGACGATCGAATCTCGGGCAAGTTAAATATCGGTGAGACAAAGGGAATCATATATGAGATTAAGAATCTCCAGCATCGTGGTTCAATCAATAAGGAACTTCGTTGAATATGTAGGAGTCAATATGGGCATCCTGGTCCCGCTATTGATTATTGATCTGATCATGTCTCCATGTTCTCGAACCCGTAGGGTCACACACTTTAGGCTCCGATGTAGCTAGGGCTCGAGATATTTGATGGTGTGAATGAATATTGATTCGGAGTCTCGGATGAGATCCTAGACATCACGAGGAGCTCCGGAAGAGTCCGGAGATAAAGTTTCATATAAAGAAAGTGGTTTCCAGGGTTCCGGAAAAGTTCGGGAAAATTCCGGCAGAGTACCGGAAGATTCTAGAAGGTTCTGGAAGGTTCTGGAGGGCCCCACCTTTGGGGCCACGAACCTAGAAGGGCCCACATGGACCAAGGGGGCGTGCAGCAGCCCACATGGGCTGGCCGCACCAGCCCTCCAAGGCCCATGCGGCCAAACATATGGAAAAAGGCCCCAAAACCCTAGGGGGTGCCTTGGGGGGTAAGTTTCCCCCTTGGCCGCCACCCCTAGGCTTGAGGGAGGGGCAAGGGCTGCCCCCCCACGCCTATATAAAGAGGAGGGGAGGGCTGGGGCGCAGCTACCATACCCTAGCCGCCGGCCTCCCTCTCCTCTCCCTCCTCTCTCCTGCAGCTGCTTGGCGAAGCCCTGCAGGAATTTCTCCACCATATCCACCACCACATCGTCGTGCAGCTGGAATCTCGTGAGCCACTTCCTCCTCACTTGCGGGATCAAGGGGAGGAAGTATTCATCGACCTGTACGTGTGGATACCGCGGAGGTGTTGCCCGTTGCGGCACTTTGACGGATTGGATCTCGAGGATAATACATCTCCTCGCGACTAGATGAGTCTAGTTGCGGGGATCGACAGACCAACCCCTGCATCGACAAAAGGCTTTGTTCGTTCTTTGAGGGTAAGAGATTGGATCTCATCTTCGCTACCTTCGTCTAATAGATCTAGATCCGTTGGGTTTCTTCCGCTTGTTACGTAGGAATTTTTTTGTTTTCTATGCAACGAACCCTTCAGTGGTATCAGAGCCTAGATCTATTCGTAGATGTTGGTGCGATTAGAACACAAGTGTTGTGGGCGTTGATATTTTTGTTGCTACCTTCTAGCGTGCACTTTGCATCTTTGCGGTATTGTGAGATTGAAGCGGCCTGGACCAACCTTACTCGTCCACGCACAAGAGACCGTGTCCACGACTGACATGCAACTTGTATTACATATGTGGCTGGCGAGTGTCTGTTTCTCTTGCTCTAGTGAGGGTGCAATTTTCAATGGAAGGCCTTTCGAAAGGATGAGTAAATAAGCAACTATTATATCACCGTTGTGGTTTTGCGTAGATTAGAACGGTTCTATCTCGTTGACCCAAGCCACGTAAAAATTGCATAAACAAAGTAGAGGACGTCTAACTTGTTTTTGCAGGGGGTCATGTGATGTGGTATGGCCAATGTGTGATTTGTGATAATGTATGCAATAATCATGTTTGTAATCTTTCACGACTTGCATGTCGATGAGTACGGCAACCGGCAGGAGCCATATGGTTGTCTATTATTTTATGTGACCTGCGTGTCATTGAATCACCATGTAATTGCTTTACTTTATCGCTAAGAGTAGCAATAGTTATAGTTGCAATAGTTGGTGAAGGCAACCATGGAGGAGGCGCCACAATGTCGGTGATGATGGAGATCATGTCGGTGCTTTGGAGATGGAGATCAAAGGCACAACAAGAAAAGGCCATATCATATCACAATTTTGAATTGCATGTGATGTTAATCCTTTTATGCACCTTATTGTTATGCTTAGATGTGATCGCGACAGTAGAATGATAAGGTGATCTCTCCCATTAATATCAAGATGTGTTCTCCCCTAGTATGCACCGTTGCATAAGTTCGTCGTTTCGAAGCACCACGTGATGATCGGGTGTGATAGACTCTTACGTTCGCATACAACGGGTGTAAGCCAGTTTACACACGCGAAATAACTACGGTTTTCTTGATGAGCCTAGCATGTACAGACATGGCCTCGGAACACAAGAACCGAAAGGTTAAACACGAGTCATATGGACGATATGATCAACATGGTGATGTTCACCTTTGAAGCTACATCATCTCACGTGATGATCGGTTGTGGTGTAGTGGATTTGGATCGTGTGTCACTAAAACAACCTGAGAGATGTTGAGTTTAGTGGGAGTTCGTATAGTAATTTAGATTAAGATGAACTAAAATTATCATAAGTCCTAAGATGTCTTTGCAAAAATCCTTGTAGATCATGGTCAACTACGGTAGTCTGTTCGTTGCTGAAAAACTGCGTCTCGATGGGTCAATTTTGTTAAGTGGTACCTGCGTCTGAGAGAAGTCCTAAACACCCATGCTTAGCTCTACGTGTTAGATGAACCATTAGAAGAACGCCCAAACATTTCTGCAAGCTATGAAGAGTACATGGAGTGGTTTTGAACCACCTACTTGAACGTCAAGTGGATGATGTGCACCTTCATGAATTCTAACCTAAATAGACAATTCAAGAACTTGACTACAATGGAGATTGTTGGTAAGCTGAAAAATAGATTTTCAGCACAAGTTAGAATTGCAAGGTTCGAATGTCTGAACGATTTTCTTTCACTCAAGATGGAAGAGAACACTTGCTTGGAACAACACCTGAGGATAATGCATGAGATACATCATCGTCTAGTGCTTGTTTGGATCTTCAAGATGAATGGCGATTTCGCGATAGATGGGGTGCTACGCTAGCTTCTCCCTAGCTTCAAGAATTATGCCGAAGACATGTCATAGGAAGGGATTTTATCACTTTCTATGAATTTGTGTCTCGGCTGCGTCATGTCAAAGTGGAACCCATATCAAGAGAAGTTGACAATGCAGAAAGTATATAGTGATATACAAGTTATAAGTGTTTAAGTCCAAATTGCAATTGTGGCGGTTTCGATAAGTATTTGATACTCATTCTGTTTTATGAAAACAGAACCTGCTGCTTGAGATTTGCATAAAGGATATGGGAAGACGTTGCGGAATGATGGCAATCAAGGAGTTGATGCTGGCAACGATCTACTTCTACATTTATCGTTTTTTATTAGAGGATTTGAATGAGTTTTTGTAATCGAATTGAGTGTGATCTTTAAATTAGTGTGTCTCGGTTTGTGAGACGGTTATTCATGTTAAAGACAAGTGGTTGTTCTATTTTCATGAATAATTCTTTTTGATGATCACGTTTTGATTATGAGATTATTGTCCTTAGGTTAATCGAAACGATGATTAGTTAAACATTTATAAAATATGGGACATACTAAAGATATCCAAAACTTAATAATGACAATTGTTTTAGTCATGCTAAATATTGAATAAACATTTTGATGTTTTATCAATGCGCCTTATTGAAGGAGTATGACTAAAATGCCACCCTTTGGAAGAGTGACAGGAGTTGCCGGAAATAAACACAAGTGTTGGTTGTATTTTCAGCGAAGTTTAAATGTCATTATTTTGTGCGCTCCATCATAAATGAAATGATTAAATAGGTGTCTTTATTCGAGTTGTGATATTTGATGAGATCAAATAAAATTTTGGAGTTTAGGATATTAAGTTAACAAGAAAATTGAGTCTTTATGATTTGATCAAAAGAGACAAAACATTTGAGTTATATGTTGGTATGCGGACTTGTGAGAAGTGTTATCACAAATTACAATGTTTAGAATATTTCAAAGGCGTTTGATATGTCCTAAGATATTGTAATCACACACACTATTTGATATTGTGTGGTCTCAAAGAAGGTTTTTTACTTCGGGGTTTGATAATAGCATTTAGATTTATTTGATAAACTCTCTGTTTAGAAATAAGGGTCTATTTAATGATTCGCATAAACGATTCCATATGAGTTATGAGAAGTCATGGTAATTATGAGATAATTAGATACTATTGCGAATAATGTTTTAGTATATTCATAAGTATGACTATGAATGCAATTCCACAATATGAGACTAAAAGGGGCAAACCAATTTATTGGTTGTGCTAAGTATTTTAGTGGTTTTATCGTGAAAAGGTTTCATGGATAAAAGAATTGATGGAATAAATGGAAAAGCTAAAACCTTGCTTGTTTATGTATCGAGTGGCACATATGTAAAGTGCTATGTTGGTTAAAACTTGACACATGAAGGAATTAATGATGGTGATCATTGAATTTCGGTTTAGCTTGTCTAAAGAAAAGTAGGATTCAAGAATATGGTATTTTGTCAGGTTACAAAATAATATTCATGATTTACTTGTCATGTTTCAGAAACAAGACATACCTACGAGACTACAAAGAAGAAATAGAAGCCTTAAATACGAAAATGACTAAGAGTCATTCTATGTTAAGTTTAAATCACAAAGTAATTGTTACTTGATTTTGTGAAAGCGTTGTTTCACATATTTATTCTTCAAAAGGGTTTGTAAGGAATAAATAAAACTTACTGGACAAAAGCACAAGAGGTAAAGCTCTTTAACGTATTCAATGTTGTTAAGTACATGGTGTAGTTGTGCTTAAAGTCAAAAGGATTTATGCTAGCAAAGTACTAGCATTCGTATGAAGAGTTCTCGATATTAATACTTAATTAAGAATTTTGGAGGTGTCCAAAATATCGAGAAAATACACGAGTGTGATCTAATTAACATATGTGGTGACATATATTAAGTTAGAGCAGAAACTATTTTCCATGATCAATATATGTGGTGACATATGTTTGAGTGGGAGCTAGTTAATCATTGCCAAATATAAGGATAACATATTTCTGAGTGGGAGCCAATGTGGATTCACAATTTAATATGTGTATGGTGTATATTTGAGTGGGAGTTTACAACATATTGTTTGAGTGAAATGG
This sequence comes from Puccinellia tenuiflora, assembly GCA_012064385.1. NCBI lineage: Eukaryota > Viridiplantae > Streptophyta > Magnoliopsida > Poales > Poaceae > Puccinellia > Puccinellia tenuiflora. The sequence goes on from QRDG01000316.1 coordinate 3,640,737, forward strand.
AGATTTCATAAATGTTGTAAATATTTCAGGAACTGATGGGGGATACTTTATAGGTAGGCCCATGGACCCGGAAAGTAGACCCGCCAAGACCAAGAAGGCAAAAGCCGAGTCATGCATCAAGTCGCATGGGCTGGGCTGGAGACAAGCCGACCAAGGCCCATGATGGAGCAGGGACCCGTCAGGAAGGAGTCCAAGTACAACCCGGAGCTCTAACTTGGAAGACCAAGACGTAGAGTAGGACTCCGTGTTCTAGTATGACTCGGTGTAGGTTGTAAGTCCAGAGACCCGGCCACCTTTATAAGCGGGGTCCTGGACCTTAGATTGATAAGCAATCAAGGAATCGCGAGATCCATAGTCGCCGACTCCCCAGATAGGAGCCAGAACCCTGTAATCGAGATCAGATCTAGAGCAATAAAGAGAAGCAGGAAGTAGGTCTTTACCTCTAATCAAGAGGGGCCGAACCTGGGTAAATCTGTGTCCCTAGGCGAGATTAACCTCTCCTATGTACTTCGATCATCAATGGCCCCAGAACTCACCTTCCCAGAGGAAGGACTTGCCGTGACAACCCCACGACAGTTGGCGCCCACCGTGGGGCAGGAGATGCGAGGAGTTGAGATCGTGGGAGCCGCTCGTCGGGCCATGGAGAAACTCGCCATCAGGCGAGTCTACACTGATGAGCACGGAGAAACCAAGATCGATGACTCCGGCTGGACTCCAGAGATGGAGGAAGTCGACGAGGGTTATCAACTTGTCTTTGGAGGGATTAACGTGTTCGTCGGCATGGTTTGCGCGTCGGGTCTTCACGCTAACTCGGCGGAATCAGTATCAGATCCAACAGTTGTTGTCGAGTCCGATGGCGAGGAGTCGGTCGGTACATCAGAAGTCGGCATCATCGCCGAGCCAAAGGAACAACTTGCTGTCAACCACGAAGAGGAGTCGCTGGCGGAGCCATGTATGGAACCAGATTACGACGCCGATTCAGAGTCTATCTTGCCCTTGTTCGAGGATCGGCTTGGGTATGGAATTGAGGAGGATTACGCGGAGTCGCCAGTACGCGCCCGCGTCGTCGGAGTCTACATGTCTGGAAACGGCGGAAATCAGTTTGATCCAAGTCTACTGACAAAGGAAATCAATGCAAGCAATGCAGCAGAGCGTGCGGCAGAATTAGCCAGTGCTCGTGTTGCGTTAGAGAGGCAGCTAGCAGAAATCACAGAGGCAAATTGAAGATTGGCAGAAGAGTGGGCCCGGGTCCAGACAGAGGCCCAGGTTATAAGGAGTCGCCAGGAGGAACTCACCTCTATTCAGCATCACAGGGCGAGGAGTTGCCTGCGTGGCGGAGTCATTGTCAACCCTACTGCTTTCTTCAACACACCCAATGGCCTAGGCGCAGGAGCCAGGCTAGGAAGCTCATCAGCTGCAGGAGGCGGCGCAGGAGGAGGAGCAACAGCACCACCACCACCAGAGGGACCCGACGGCAACGGTACTAACGGGACCGCCACCCGAAGTAGGAGTCGGAGGAGGATCAACACGTGGTATGGGACCTCCACCTGGCAGGTTTCGTACGCCAGAGGGGCATTACTCTAACCCAATGGACAACATTCATGCGGCAACTATGAGGCTAGAGAACATTGAGATACCAGAAGGAGCAGCAGGACAGGAGACCCGCCGTGCTATTGAGATGCTGAAGACAGCAATGACTCAGCAAGCTCTTTATCCAGCGTTTCCAGATGCAAGTAGGCTGCACTCGACACCGTTCAACTCTGGCACGAGGAGTTGGCATGATGAGTCTCACCCGGCTAACTCTACAAGCGCAAGGCGCCGTGAACAAGAGAGGAACAGGGTCAACATACCAACTGCCTCACGAGCTCAACTGGTGGTTGATGAAGCAAGACAACGACAGAGAGGGAGGCGGCCAGGGCACGGGAGGCTGAGGACAGAGCCCTAGCTGGTCCAGATAACCAGCCTCAGCCAACCCGGGCGCACACAGAGGTGACTTTTACTGGTACCTCTCCTTCACTAACAGGACCAGAGTGCTTGTCAGATGCCATCAGGTTCGAGTCCTTCCCCATCGACTTCAAGGAGCCGCGCAAAGTTCCCAATTACGAGCCCAACATGGACCCGACTTCCTGGTTGGGCACGTACGAGATGGCGATGAGTATCTGCAATGCCACAGGTAATCTGTGTGCCAAATTCATGTATCTTATGATGGAGGAGCAGCCAAGGTGTTGGATGCGTAACTTGCCTCCTAGATCAATCAATTCTTGGGAGCAGTTGAAGTCGGCTTTCGTGCAGAACTTCTAGGGAACATGCAAAAAAGCTTAGTACCATAGAGGACTTGGAGTGGCGTGTTCAGAGAAATGGCGAGTCTGCAAGGCATTGGATGAAGCGGGTCTCGGAAATCATCAACTCATCGCAAGGACTCCCAACGATTTAAGTGCTAATGGCAATGGAGAGAAATTGCAGCTACAATCCCTTGAGCTGGAAGCTAGGTCGCATGAAGGAGAGCCTGAATCAAGGTATTCCCCTTACGATCGGTGAAATCATGGCAGGTGCTAATAAGCACGCTGCCACAGACAAAACAAAGGATCAGGAGGAAGGGCCTAAAGGACATGGTGGCAATAGTTAGAACCAGAATCAAAGTCAGAACCAGAACCAGGGAGGTAACAAGCGGCCATATGGAGACAACTTTGACCTAGTGGCTAACACAAACACTGGGGTCAGATGCAAGGACAACAATTCTCAAGGGTATCAGGGACGTAGGCCGACCACAGAGGAGGTTCTGGCGAGAGTCCATGCCCTAAACACGCCAGAAACGGCAAGTGTGGTCACACCTTGGGACAGTGCGTGGATTTGCAGCGTGCCAGGCTCCCAGGGCCAGGAAATAGAGGTAACAATAATGGATATAGAGGACACAACGGTGATGGAGGACCCGGCAACCACGCTGGAGGAGCCGGCAATAACCCTAACCAACCTCAGGGAGGAGGAAACCAACAGGGCGGGTTCCAGCAGAACCCGAAGCAGCTTCACGATGACAATGGGAAGTATTATGTCACAACTCGGCCACAGAACCCGAGTCGTGGCAATTACCATGTCTTCACAACAAGCACGTCCAAGCGTGCCAAGAAATTAAAGGTTAGAGCTGTCAATGCAGTTGAGCCGGCAATCCCATAGTGGCTAAGGTGGTCAGAGCAAACCATCACATGGAGTCGGGCAGATCATCCACCAAGAGTCGATGACCCAGGGCAGCTAGCCTTGGTGGTGGCACCTCAAGTTGGGGGCTACACATTGAACAAAGTGCTCATGGATGGTGGAAGTAGTATCAACATCTTATATTATGACACATTCAAGAGGAGGATGCAGCTGCAAGGTAGGCAGCTAATACCCACTGAGACACTTTTTTCATGGAATCGTACTATGGAAGTCAGCCAAGCCAATCGGTAAGATTTATCTTGAGGTTGCTTTTGGCACAGTGGAGAATTTTCGCTCAGAGATTATGCCTTTTGAGGTAGTGGATCTCAAGAGTCCATACCATGCTCTCTTTGGTCGCCAACATACTTTAAGTTTATGGCCAGACCATGCTATGTTTACTTGAAACTCAAGATGCCAGGTCCAGTAGGAGTCATTACAGTCAATGGCAGCAAACAGATGGCATTGGAGTGTTAACTAGGGGATGCAGCGATGGTCGAGACAGCTTGTGCTCAAGAGGAGCTGAAATTTTATAAGGCAAACGTGGACCCGGAGGACAACTCGGTCCTTAAGTAGCCGGCCATAGAGGAGAAGATGAAATTCAAGTCAGCTCAGGATACGAAGCAAGTCGACTTTACCCCCTGGTGATTCTTCCAAGCAGTTCACCATTGGGGCACACCTCTCTGATAAATAGGAAAGCGCGCTCGTCGAGTTCATCCGTGAGAACCGGGACGTCTTTGCATGGAATCCATCAGACATGCCAGGAGTCCCCAGAGAACTCGCCGAGCACAGCTTACATGTTAACCCTAATGCAAGACCAGTTAAGCAAGGTTTGCGCAAGTTTCATGATGACAGGAGGAAGGCCATCGGAGAAGAGGTGGCTCGGCTCCTCGCAGCCGAGTTCATCAAGGAAGTCTTTCACCCAGAGTGGGTAGCCAATCCAGTGTTAGTGCCAAAGAAAACAGGAGAGTTGCGGATGTGCATCGACTTCACGGGTCTTAACAAGCATTGCCCTAAGGACCCGTTTGCATTGCCTCGTATTGACCAGATCATCGACTCCACAGCGGGGGTCAGAGTTACTTTGTTTTTTGGATGCCTATTCAGGGTACCACCAGATCAGACTCAACATAGAGGATGAGCTGAAGACGTCTTCATCACGCCCTTTGGAGCATTTGTTACACAAGAATGCCCTTTGGACTAAAGAACGCAGGAGCTACATATCAGAGGTGCATACAGAATTGTTTCAAAGAACAGATTGGAAGGAATATTCACGCTTATGTGGATGATGTAGTTGTCAAGTCTCAAAAGGCTGACTCTCTGATAGCAGACCTGATAGAAACCTTTGATAACCTGCGCAAGTACAAGATGAAACTCAACCCAACCAAGTGTGTTTTTGGAGTCCCTGCAGGCAAACTCCTTGGCTTCATTGTTTCAGAGAGAGGCATTGAAGCAAACCTAGAGAAAATCAAGGCTATTCACAATCTGCAGAAGCCGACTTGTCTAAAGGACGTTCAGAAACTCGCTGGTTGTGTAGCAGCTCTTAGCAGATTCATCTCAAGACTCGGGGAGAAGGCGGGTCCTCTCTACCGACTCCTTAAGAAGTCAGATAAGTTCATATGGGACAAAGAAGCCGACNAAACTCAACCCAACCAAGTGTGTTGTTGGAGTCCCTGCAGGCAAACTCCTTGGCTTCATTGTTTCAGAGAGAGGCATTGAAGCAAACCCAGAGAAAATCAAGGCTATTCACAATCTGCAAGAAGCCGACTTGTCTAAAGGACGTTCAGAAACTCGCCAGTTGTGTAGCGCTCTCAGCAGATTCATCTCAAGACTCGTGGAGAAGGCGGGTCCTCTCTAACCGACTCCTGAAGAAGTCAGATAAGTTCATATGGGACAAAGAAGCTGACGATGCTTTTGAGGGCTTGAAGAAAACCCTATCATCAGCACACCGGTACTTGCAAGCTCCTATAGATAAGGAGCCCATGCTATTAATATGTGGCTGCCAACGAAAGAGTGGTCAGTGCAGTAGTAGTTGTGGAACGATCAGAGGAGGAAAGGAGTATCCCAGTGCAAGGGCTGTTTATTACACCAGTGAAGTCCTCACAGAGTCAAAGCAAAGGTATCCTCAATGGCAGAAGCTAGTTTATGGAGTTTTCCTTGCAAGTAGGAAGCGTAAGCATTATTTCCAAGAGCATCCAATCAAAGTGGTGAGTTCAGCACCGCTAGCAGACATCATACGCAAACAGAGATTCAACAGGTCGAGTCGCCAAGTGGGCAATTGAGTTGGGTCCCTACCATATCACATACAGCCCAGGATAGCAATCAAATCTCAATCTTTGGTCGACGTCAACGATTTGACTGATTGCACATCTTCACCGAGTTCAACCTTGCACCAAATATTGGACAATGCACTTTGACGGGTCCAGACAGTTAGAAGGCTCAGGAGCCGGCGTGGTTCTAACTTCACCAAAAGGAGATAAGTTGGCATACGTTCTTCAGCTGCATTTTGATTGCACAAACAACATGGCAGAGTATGAGGCTTTGCTACACGGCCTGCGTTGGCCAAGCAGATGAACATCAAGCGTATCAGGTGCTTTGGAGACTCGGATCTCGTAGCCCAGCAAGTATCTGGAACCTGGGACTCGAAGGATGCAAACATGGCAGCTTATAGAAGAGCAGTCGAACAGATAGCCGGGTTCTTTCTGGTTATCAAGTGGAGCATATTGACAGACGCAAAAACGAGGCCGCAGATGCATTATCACGACTCGGCTCTCGTCGAGAGAAAGTACCACCAAATATATTTGTGGATGAACGTCACCACCCATCAGTGAAGTTGCCCTCAGAGGAGGAGTTAGCCTCCCTAGACCCAGAATCGGCACTGGTGGCAGCAGCACGAGCAACACCAGCATGGACAGAGCCCTATCTTGCATATCTCCTTAGGGGTGAACTCCCACAGGATGAAGTCAAACAGAGACAACTCATCAGACGATGCAAGTCCTACACAATCATTGATGGCGAGTTGTACAGAAGGAGTGTCACTGGAGTCTACCAGAGGTGTGTATCTCCAGAAGAGGGCAGGCAAATATTGCAAGAGATTCATGCAGGTGATTGTGGTCATCATGCATCCACTAGATCCTTGGTGTCAAAAGCTTTCAGGCACGGGTTCTTTTGGTTAACAGCGCATCTGGACGCAGAGAAGATAGTTCGAGTCTGTGATGGATGTCAAAGGTACGCAAGGCAAGACCACGTGCCAGCCCAAGAGCTCAGAACTATCCCTATCACTTGGCCGTTTGCAGTTTGGGGGCTTGATATGGTGGGTCCTTTCTCAAAGTCGCCCTGTCAGAAGACCCATCTGCTAGTAGCAGTTAACAAATTCACCAAGTGGGTGGAAGTAGAACCCGTCAGCAGAGTCGACGGAGCATCAGCAGTGAGATTTTTCAAGAAAATAGCAACACGCTTCGGATATCCTTACAGCATCATTACAGACAATGGCACCAACTTATCAGTTGGAGAGATGGCCAAGTTCTGCGGTGAGAACAACATCAGACTCGACCTAGCCTCAGTGGCACACCCACAGTCTAATGGACAAGCAGAGAGGGCAAATCAGGAGTTGCTGAAGGGAATTAAACCTCGGCTCCGAGTCCCTTTGCTAAGAGCCGCCGGGTGTTGGGTTGAGGAGCTGCCAGCAGTACTCTGGAGTATAAGAACAACTCCTAACAGATCTACGGGCTTCACACCTTTCTTCATGGTGTATGGAGCAGAAGCTGTCCTGCCAAGCGACTTGCTGCATGACTCGCCACGAGTCACCAATTACGTCGAGACAGAGAATGAACTCGCTCGCCAAGACTCGGTGGACGCACTAGAGGAAGCAAGGGAGTTAGCCCTTGAGAGATCAGCAGGACTTGCAGCGATATCACGCACGCAGAATTAAGACTCGGACTTTCCAGGAAGGCGACTTAGTGCTTCGCCTTGTCCAGAACAGGGAAGGGATGCACAAGCTATCTCCACCATGGGAAGGACCGTTCGTCATAAGCAAGACCTTGCACAATGGGTCGTACTATCTAATGGATGTACGAGAGCCGGCAAGTGAAAGTAAAGGAGCTGACACAACTCATACGCTAGATCCCTATGCAGAGGCAAAGAGGCCATGGAACATAGCTCAGTTGCGTCCTTATTATACCTAAGTTGTAATAGTTTTGTGAGTTGAAAGGCAAAGAGCCCAGTGAGCCATGCCTAGATGTATCAAATTATTATGATCAAATGAAATAAAGCCGGCTTCTGTGAATATGAGTCCTTTAGTCGAGTCACCTAGTGAGTGCACTTTATTCTTTAAACTTCTATCATCAGGTTCTTGGGGGCTTGCTTTTCAGTAAAAAAAGTTAAGCTTAGACTCATGAACCCGGCACAGTAGCCAAACTTTTCCTAATTCTCTCGCTGGTAAGTTAGATGCATCCTGCATAATATGACTAATCTACAGGCATGGCTTGTCTCCGGCTCTCATGAATCTTAAGGGACATGAGTTGTCAGGAGCCTGTCAGCACAAACTGTAAGAGAAGTCATGCAGGGCCTACTTATTCATCAGTGAATAATTAGACGGGTTATAAGAACCACAGAATGACTTGCATAGATAGTACATATCAAATCTCATAATTTAACAAGCAAGTCATCATAAGCCGATTGGCACAATTTCAGAACAAGTAGTTCAAAAAGACCTAAAAAGGTTTCGCACAAGCAGTGCATCATTACAAAGCTTAAGCACCAGTAGTGCATCATTACAAAAATTCAAAAGTCATTCAATGGATCTTCTTCCGGAGTAGTCGACTTCTCAGCAGGAATCGGGGGGTCCTTCTTCACAGGAGACTTGTCTTTTGTTTGAGCAGCAGAGGCAGGAGCCGGTTTCATAGGAGGCTTGGTGGCGACTTTCTTCGTCTGAAAACCAGTGCCTCTGGGACTCTTCATATGCTTAGCCAGCTCTGCTTGTTTCTGGGCGTCTCCAGAGATAGCTCTTGAAGGAGTGGGCGCAGCAGGAGTCTTCAATGTGGGCTCGGCACCAGGAACAGGAGCCGCCGGTGATGAGGAACTTGTCCCAGTAGAAGAGGATGGGACACCAGCTGGGTCCTGTGAGGGGTGGCCAAAGTTTACGATCTCAGGAGTCTCTGGAGCAACTCTTTTATTCTCCAAGTCATAGTGATGAACCCATACCTCAGGGTCCATCTTGTTGGCAATCTCACAAGCATATGGCCGCACCAGCTTCTCCTCAGCCTTGAAGTCGTCTTGGGTGAAGGGTTTGCCATCCTCATGTTGCTCTGGCTTCCCCATAGTAAGCATTGCTGGCTCCAAAACAGTGGGGTAATAGCTATGGGCTAGAGCAAGGATTCTGATGGATGCTCTCCTCAAAGAAGATTGCTTCCACAGCCGCATATAACCTGGTGCCCTAGACAACTCGTCCACCAGACGCTCAGGCTCCTTGGGGCACTTGCCCTTGGCATTCAGATACTTGACCACAGCACGGGCTCCTTCTTGCAGCCCATGGCAATAATCCAGCATCTCATGCAATTGCTTGCTAGTGGGCAGCTTGAGCTTTGGGGAGTCAGTTCCTGCAGAAAGGAAATCAAAGAGTGACAGTTTTAAAAGTAATTCAGAAATATGCAAAAAGGAAGCAAGCAAAAAGTACAAACTTACCGAATATATGTTGGCACATGGCCCCAATGCCTTTGCGGCAGGTGTCAAAGACAGCCTTCAGATCATTGTGTGCCTTTTGGGCAATCCTCTTGGCATCTGCCGACTCTTTCCTCACTTGCTCCAGTTGAGCAGATAAGACCTTCAGATCCTTCTCAAGTTGAAGGGAGCGTTCTTTTTAGCTGCCTGGTCCTCCAGCTCCTTCATATCTCTCTTCATCTTGGAGATAAGGCTCTGCAGTGACAAGTCATAGTTTGCAACTCAGGATTGATAAGTCAGAATTTACAAGTCAAGCAAAGAACTCATCAGCTCCAAGTCGTCACAAGTGAACAACTTGGCGCTTGGGGGCTATTCAGGAGTCAATTTTCTTTTTTGACAAACATCAGGCATGGGTCCTAGTCAATAAGTCATCAGCTCCAAGTCGTCACAAGTCAACAACTTGGCGCTTGGGGGCTACTCGCAGATCAGAATTTTTTCTTCAAGTTAAGTATCAATAATTTACATGGTTTTGTAGCTCCAAGTCGTCGCAGGCTGACAACTCGGCGCTTGGGGGCTACTCGTGGAAAAGTTTTTTGGTTCAGGAACCCGATAGATAACAAATCAGCAGTCCCGAGTCCTAGTAGAGCTAAGGACTCAGTGCTTGGGGGCTACAGTGTGCGAATTTTCCTACATAACAGTTCAGTTCAATTTCAAAGCAAAAGCACCTATCTTAGTCACAAGTCACCGCAGACAGGTGCTTGGGGGCTACTGCAATAGGAGGGTGCCAGGAAACATAAAGGACAGAAGTCAAAAGGCTTACGTTGTGAATCATGTGAAGAGATCTAAGAGCCGCTTGCTCATCATCCTTTAGCCTGGCAGATTGATCGTTCAAGTCGACCGCTTCAGCATAAGCTTCAGAGAAGGACATGTTATCAGCCACCCGAAGTCGGCTATAGTCAATAGATGACTTGGCCTTGATGATTGGTGGAGTTGTAGGAGTCGCCTTCAAAGGAGCCGGCTGATCTTGAGGCGCAGCGTCAGGAGTCTCAGTCCCAAAAGTGGGCTGGACAATCTGCGGAGTCGCCGCCCGAGTCCTTGAAGGGGACTCGGGAATGATGGGAGCCGTAGTTGCACCAGTAGTTGCAGGAGTTGAGGGACCTGTCCTCGTGCTTGTGGTTTGAGAAGTCGAAGGAGGGGCAGGTCTACGAGCAGAGGTGACATCAGCCATGCCGGGAGCTTGGTTACCTTGATACAAGGCCGAGCCCTGAAATAGATAGAGCCAGAAGTCAGTGGTGAATCTAGTGAAAAGGAAATACAGAAGTCATATAAAGTACAAATAAGCACAAAGGTCATACCCAATGTTGGTCTCAAGGTCCAAGGAGGCCTGAGAGTCAGAAGATGGCATGGACATGCCAGAGTGGTAGGAGTCGGCCTTCTCAGGAGGGGAGGTCAACTTCCTTTGATGAGAAGCTAGCAATGGATCTGGAGCATCTGCGGGTCCATCAGAACGTAGCTTCCTCTTCCTGACAGCAATGACGCTCTGCGTGGATTCTTGAAGTTTAGAAATGGAGCCGCTTGATCCCAAGACTCGAGAGTGAGGTACCTTGGGGACGGTCGCCCGAGACTCATTCCTAACAGGAGATGAGGAGCGACTCTTCGCGCCTGAGGACTCCTCAGAAGAAGTCGGCTGTACAGTTGCAGGACTTGATGTCGTATGTTCCTGCTCGGAGACGGGAGCCTCTTGAGAGGACTCCTCTTCAACAACATTTTCGGTAGGAGCCTCTGGCGAGGACTCCTCATCATCAACATCATCTTCAATAGGAGCCTCCTGAGAGGACTCCTCGTCATCGTCATCAGTGTCTTCTGCCACAGCAGTTCGTTCTATGACAGGAGTCTCCTCCTCAACCTCGGCTTCAGCTTCAGCCTCAGCTTCAGTTTTATTCTCACTGCCAGCTCCAGAGGCCGGCTTCCAGAAGGAGTCGGTGAGCTGCAAGGGAAGTCAGAAAAAATGAGTTAGTAAGCGATACAAGCGAGAGCGAGTTAGAAATGAGGTAAAATTTAAAGCATACATCAGGAGCTGGGTTGGTGGAGCAGAAGGGCTGGAGCCCAAAGTGTGCCTGGTCCTTCACAGGCTGCCCAGTCAGCTTTTTGATGAGCCGACCGAGCTCAGGACCATCTGACAGCTGTTCTGTCACCCGAAGGTCATCACCCGCACAGCGAGTATATGTGCAAATAAGCCAAGTCCTAGGACTCAGGGGCTGAATCCTCCAAGTTGTCCAGCAGCGGACTAGGTCCATATTCTCTAGATTACGGGATAGGAGGGCCCGAATCCGAGTGATCAAATACTCGACTCTTGGCCGGGCGGCTTCTGAGCATCTAGCCTTCATAAGGGGAGATTTGAGTTGAAGGGGCAAGTGAGGGTTTTGAGACCTAACCCTTCGCAATTTATAAAGGGGTAAAAACCCTAGAGAGTTACAGAGGTGGTCCACAGTAAACTGTGGATAACGATTCAGTGGCTAAAAGCCAGATAGGAAATGATAATAGAAAAACTAAAGTCACAGAAGTGGAAGGAGCCGGCTTGTCTCAGAATGGCGAGTCCTGTGACAGTGAGAGTCAAGTTATTTAGTCCTTGTTCACAAGAGTCATAACAAACTCGGCCTGCTAGTGCAAAGGCAAGAGTGGTGGCTTGAACAAGGGATGAGGATGGACTCATTTTATATGTGTATTATGTTTTTATGCAGGAATTCATCTTGGAGCTAGCAGCAGGCGACTCCTGAATTGGTGACTCAGATTGAAGAAGTCAAGCCAGGGAGTCGACCTAAGGAGTCAGAAGAAGCCGCTAAAGCTGCGCCCAAGATAAATTCGGGGGCTACTGATGGGGGGATACTTTATAGGTAGGCCCATGGACCCGGAAAGTAGACCCGCCAAGACCAAGAAGGCCAAAACCGAGTCACGTATCAAGTCGCATGGGATGGGCTGGAGACAAGCCGACCAAGGCCCATGATAGAGAAGAGACTCGTCAGCAAGGAGTCCAAGTACAACCCGGAGCCCTAACTTGGAAGACCAAGACGTAGAGTAGGACTCCGTGTTCTAGTGTGACTCGGTGTAACCTGTAAGTCCAGGGACCCGGCCGCCTTTATAAGCGGGGTCCTGGACCTTAGATCGATAAGCCTTGAGAGAGATACCTAGTCGCCGACTCCCCAGAGAGGAGCCGGAACCCTGTAATCGACATCAGATCTAGAGCAATAAAGAGAAGCAGGAAGTAGGTCTTTACCTCTAATCAAGAGGGGCCGAACCTGGGTAAATCTGTGTCCCTAGGCGAGATTAACCTCTCCTACGTACTTCGTGCATCAATGGCCCCAGAACTCACCTTCCCAGGAGAAGGACTTGCCGTGATAACCCCACGACATAAGAGCTCCCAAGTCGCGATGCTTGGGGCTCCCCTTTAACGTGCAAGCAGCCCATGAGGCGCAGGAGAGAGAAAAGAGGCTCGAGGGATGAAAACCAGCGAAAGGGATTTCAAACAAGTGTCTAGACTTAGCTTCGCGAGGCGTTTTGCCTTGGAGAGGGTGTTGGTTCCCTGATGAGGTGTTTTCGCCTTGGAGAGGGTGTTGGTTCCCTGGCGAGGTGTTTTCGCCTTGGAGAGGGTGTCGGTTCCCTGGCGCTTGCTTTGGACCTGTTTTCCTGCGTTTTGACAGATAGGCGTACCCACAAGCAATACATAGCTAGACGACTCATGCGTGCTCGTAGGTTCCTTCATGTGTGTCTCGCGAGGAGAACAGGCACCAAGGTCCTTGGTGAGTTGACGTGCACGGGAGCCGGCTCATGAGTTCAGAGCTCCTTGGGAGTTGACATGCATGAAAGCTGACCCGTGAGTTCAGAGCTCGGATCCCTTGGGTTTGAGGCGCTGCCGGGATGCTCCCGTGGCATGGCACCATGCTAGCCCCCGCTCGTGAGATACACAGGAGGGATCGTACGAGCAAGGATGAATCAGCAATAACATAAAAGCTTACCAAAGCAACAACATATGCTGGCGCGAAGCACAAAGGTTCAAAGTGACCTGAAACAGAGGTTCATTACACTGGCGTGGCCAGAAATACAAAATCCGCCATGTCAGGCATGGGGTTCCACATGCTGTGGCTGAGACTCTCGAGGGGGCGTGCCCGAGGCGACGCATGTAGAGAGAGCTCAGAGGGGGCCCCTATGCGGGGGTGGCTTGTAGAGCCTGCGGTCCACCATGGCTGGGCATGGGGATCCACCTCGCCAAGGCATGGTGCTTGAAGAAGTCACCTTGCCGAGGCGCGGTGGCTTGGGAGTCTTCTCGAACGGCCCGCGGCAACGTATAGTAGAGAGGGGAGCCCGAAATTTTTCCTCGTGGAGGATGATGGCGCGAGGCTCTCCCTTGATGCAAAAAATTGCTCATCGAGGACGATCAGGGGTAGAACTTGCGCAGGTGCTGGATGTTCCAGGGGTTGGCGATAGGGATGCCGTCCTCCGTCTCGAGCCGCGTGGAGCCAGGCCTGGCGATGTGGACGACCCTGTAGGGTCCTTCCCACATTGGCGAGAGCTTGTGGAGGCCTGCCCTGGAGAGGATTCTCCTCAGGACGAGGTCTCCTGCTTCGAGAGTGCGCGGGCGGATGTGGCGGCTGTGGTAGCGACGGAGGTCTTGCTGGTACCTTGCCGCTCTCAGGGCCGCATTGCGGCGGAGCCCTTCAAGCAGCAGGAGGTCGTGGTTGCGCAGTTCGTCCTGCTCAGCCTCCTTGAAGGCCAAGACTCGGGGAGAGCCATGAGTGATCTCGCTGGGGAGGACGGCTTCAGCACCATAGACAAGGGAGAACGGCGTCTCACCAGTTGGCTTTGTTGGCATGGTGCGGATGGACCAGAGCACCGAGGGGAGCTCATCGATCCAGTGCTTGCCGCTGGCCTTGAGGCGGTTGAAGCTTCTCGTCTTGAGGCCCTTGAGCACCTCGGCGTTGGCTCGCTCAGCCTGCCCGTTGCTTCGTGGGTGCGCCACCGAGGCGTAGCAGATTTGGGCGCCGAGGCTGCCGCAGTAGGACTTGAAGGCGCTGCTGATGAATTGTGAGCCGTTGTCGGTGATGATGCGGTTGGGCACGCCGAAGCGGCAGACCAGGCTCCTTATGAATTTTACCCGCCGACTTCGCCGGTATGGTGCGCACGGGCTCCAACTCAGGCCACTTGGTGAATTTGTCGATGGCGACGTAGAGGTAGCGGTAGCCCCCGAGCGCTCGCAGGAAGGGTCCCAGGAGGTCCAGCCCCCAGACCGCGAACGGCCAGGAGAGCGGGATCATCTGGAGTCCTTGCGCGGTCTGCTGGATCTGCTTGGCGTGGAATTGGCCGGCGTCGCAGGATTGGACGATGGCAGCTGCATCTTGAAGCACTGAAGGCCAGTAGAAGCCACTCCGGAAGACCTTGCCTGCAAGGGTGCGCGAGGACGAATGGTGGCCGCACTCTCCGCTGTGGATGTCGTTGATGAGCTGGCGGCCTTCCTCGGCAGGGACGCACCGCAAGGCAACCCCATTGGGGCGCTTACGGTATAGGTCTCCGTCGTGGAGGCAGTAAGACTTGGCCTGGCGAGCAATTCTTTCGGCTTCAGCATCTTCTTCGGGGAGGACTCGATTTTGCAGGTAGTTCTTGATCTCGTCGATCCAACCAGTGTCTTGGCGTACCAAGGTCATCAGCAAGCGATCGCCTGAGGGCAGCCCGCAGTTTGGTGCTCCACTTGATGGGGCTAGTGGGAGCTCCTCGTCGATGCTGATATTGGCCACTGGCTGCTTGACTGAGGCCTTGGTGAGCCTCTCCTCGAACACTCCAGGCTTCTGGGCTTCCCTTCTTGCTGCTCGCCTAGCGAGATCATCTGCTTCTTGGTTTTCTGCTCGCGGGATGTGCTTGAGCTCCATGCCCCTGAAGTGCTTCTCCAGCTTGCGTACCTCTTCAAGGTAGGCCACCATGTAGGTGTCCTTAGGCGTGTAGCTTTTGTTGGAGAAGTTGACGAAGAGCTGAGAGTCGCCCTTGATGAGGACGCGCCTGATGCCGAGGGCAATGGCAGCTCTAAGCCCGGCGAGGAGGCCTTCGTATTTAGCAATGTTGTTGGAGACCTTGTCGTTGTCCTTGAAGCACAGCTGGACGGCGTAGTAGAGCTTGTCGCCTGTCGGTGAGGTGAGGACGGCACCAGCCCCTGCACTCCTGGCCGCGAAGGCGCCGTCGAAGTGCATGGTCCAGTGGCCTGGTTCCATCCCACCTGAGGTTGTGGCTTCCTCCTCTGGAGGCTCTTCTTCACGCGTGTCCGTCCACTCGGCCATGAAATCAGCCAGCGCCCTGCCCTTGATGACCCTGGTGGTGTCAAACTCCAGCTCGAAAGGTTGTAGCTCGATGCCCCAGCCTGCGACGCGATCTGTCGCATTTGGGTTGCGCAGGACTTGCTCCAGAGGGTATGAGGTGACCACCTTGATGGGGTGACCCTGGAAGTAGTGGCGCAGTTTCCTGGAGGCGCTGAGGAGCGAGAAGAGGAGCTTTTGCTGCATGGGGTAGCGCTCGCGAGCGTCCCGCAGCACTGTGCTGACGAAGTACACGGGATGCTCGACGAGGGTAGTCGTTGGCGTGGCAGCGGCTGGCTCCTCTCGAGGCTCGGTGGAGTCCTTGTCGAGGTTTTCTTGAGGTCCTGCTTGTGGAGGCTCGGCAGGAGGCTGGAGGCTTGACGAGGGTGCTTCCTTATCGGGGGGTTCTGGGCTTGGCGGGGCAGGACTCTGCTTAGCGAGGACTGGCTCTTCCCTTTCATCCACCAAGACCGCGCTTGCCGTCTGAGGAGTGGCTGCAAGATACAGCTTCAGAGGCTCGCGAGGGCGTGGGGCAACCATGATGGGTGGGCTCGCCAGGTATTTCTTCAGGTCCTCGAAGGCCTTTGCTGCTTCAGGGGTCCACTTGAAAGGACCAGACCTCTTCATGATCTTGAAAAATGGCAGCGCCCTCTCGCCGAACTTGGAGATGAAACGGCCAAGGCTGGCCATACATCCCGCTAGGCGTTGCATGTCCTTGAGGCGACGAGGGGGCTGCATCTCTTCTATGGCCTTGATCTTGTCGGGGTTGGCCTCGATGCCGCGGTGGGATACCAGAAACCTGAGGAGCTTGCCTGAAGGGACCCCGAAGACACACTTGGCAGGGTTCAGCTTGATGTTGACCTTGCGCAGGTTGGCAAAGGTCTCCTCGAGGTCCTGGATGAGCGTGCTTTCTTCGCGAGTCTTGACGACGATGTCGTCAACGTAGGCCTCTGCATTTTTCCCCATTTGAGCCCCCAAGGCAATCCTCATGAGGCGCTAGAAAGTGGCGCCGGCGTTCTTCAGGCCGAAGGGCATGCAGACGTAGCAAAACACACCACAAGGGGTGAGAAATGATGTCTTCTCCTCGTCCTCCTTCGCGATCTTGATCTAGTGGTAACCAGAGAAGGCATCCAGAAAATAGAGGAGCGCGCAGCCGGCGGTGGAGTCCACGAACTGGTCGATCCTCGGGAGGGGATAGGGGTCCTTGGGGCAGGCCTTGTTGAGGTCGGTGAAGTCGATGCAGAGGCGGCTTCCCCCGGTGTGCTTGGGGACGACCACACCATTGGCGAGCCAAGTGGGATGGACCACTTCCTTGATGATGCTGGCCTTCTTCAGTTTCTCTACTTCCTTGACGATGAAATCTTGCTTCTCTGGCGACTGGCGCCGTGCCTTTTGCTTCACGGGGCGTGCGTTTGGACACACGGCTAAGTGGTGCTCGATCACCTCCCTCGGTACTCCAGACATATCTGACGGTGTCCATGCGAACATGTCAGAGTTTGCCCTGAGGAAGGCGACGAGCGCGCTTTCCTATTTGGGAGGCAGGTTCGCGCCGATGGTGGCGCTAGCACCCGAGCCGTTTGCCTCAAGAGGCACTTGCTTCGTCGCGGCCTTCTCCTGAGAGAACAGCTGCTTCTTCTTCGCGGGGGGCCTCGGGAGGGGTTCCTCGTCCTCGTCACCGGGTGATGCCACCGCGGCAGCCTTGTAGGCCGCCTATGCAGCGTACAGGGCGTTCGAGACCATGCCGCGGATGACGATGGTGCCACCCGAGCCAGGGAGCTTGACGAGGTTGTAGGCGTGGTGGGTCACCGCCATAAACTTGGCGAGGGCGGGGTAGCCGAGGATGGCGTTGTAGGGTAGGCCGATGTGCGCGACGTCGAAATCGATCAGCTCGGTGCGGTAGTTGGCCCGGGTGACGAAAGTGACGGCGAGCCTCACCTGCCCCAATGGGGTGGTGAGACCCTCTGTCACCCCCGAGAAGGGCCTGGTGGGCATGAGCCATTCGTAGGGCACCTGCAGCTTCTCGAATGTCTCGACAGAGATGGCATTGAGGCCTGCACCCCCATCGATGAGCGTCTTAGAGACGGCGATGTTGTTGATGGTGGGAGTGCAGACCAGCGGGATGGTGCCAACAGTTGAGGTGGACTTGGGGTGGTCGCTGGAGTCGAAAGTGATGGGGCACTGGGACCACTTGAGGGGCCTGGAGGCCTCAACCCCGGGAAGGGCTGCCGCGACCTCGCGAGCGAATTGCTTGAAGTGGCGGTTGGAGCTGGGGGCCTGAGCCCCACTGAGGATGCAAACAGCCCCGCGAGGCACCTGGTAGCCCTCAGGAGTCTCGGCAGGGAGGTTGTCGTTCGTGGGCTGGGCGGCGTTGGCCTGGGGGTTCTGCTGGTAGTTGTCATTGTAGTTGTTGTTGTTCCAGCGTCGCCCCCCGCGGCCGCCGCGGCCGCCGCCGCGGCCTCCGCGGCCTTGCTGCCGGTCGTTTGCCTCGCGAGCCTCGCGAAGCCTCTTGAGGTCGTAGCAGTCCTCGGTGGCGTGGGAGTGCCTGTTGTGGTAGACGCAGAAGGGACGATCATCTTTCTTCTCAGGTCCCGCGGCTGGAGTGGCAGCTTGACGAGGCTGCTTGGCGTCAGGCTCAGCCGCGAGGACCGCAGTGGTCTTGCGCTTCTCGGTGGATTTCTTCTTCTTCTTGGACCCCTCGGCAGGGTCCCCTGGCTCGTTCTTGACGAACAAGCGGCCCTCCTCAGCCTTGGCGCACTTGTCCGCCAAGTCGAAAAGCTTGACGATGGTGGTGATGTTGTCGTGGATGCCAAGCTTCTCGAGCATCCGCACATCCGTGACCCCAGCCTGGAAGGCCGAAATGACCTGCGCGTCGGTGGCATTGGGGATTTTGTTGCGCACTTGGCTGAAGCGCTGGATGTACTTGCGGAGGGTCTCGCCAGGCTTCTGGCGCATGGCGCGGAGATCGTTGTACGTGAGGCCGCGCTCGTACGTGCCCTTGAAGTTGGCGACGACTGGCAGAGGTCTTCCCAGGTGTTGATGGACTCGGCGGGGAGGTTGGTGAGCCACGAGGATGCAGAGTCCTTGAGGGCCATGGGGAACCAGTTCGCCATGACCTTGTCGTCGCCCCCGGCGGCCTGGATGGCCAAGGTGTAGAGCTACAGAAACTCCAGGGGTTGTTCTTGCCGTCGTAGCGCGGAGGAAGATCCGGCCTGAACTTGACCGGCCAGACGACGCGACGGAGGCTGCGAGTGAACGCGGCCGTCGTGCCGTAGGTGACCGTGCCGTTGGCGAGGGTGGCGCGGAGGTGGCGCCCTGCGGCGGCGACGTCATGGACGGCGTGGTTGTGGTGATCCTGGTTGCGCTCGATGCTCACGCGTGCGTCCTCCGGGGCCCGCTGCATGATTTGGTAGTTGTGTGGCGACGACGCGTGCGATGCGGCACGGTTGTCGCGAGGAGGAGCCCCGGCTGGAGCAGGTTGCGGTGGAACCGGTGGAGCTGGAGCGGGCGCGGGGTGACGAGGAGGAAGAGGAGGAGCATGAGGCGCGCCGTGCGCCACGTCCCCTGCGCGAGCAGAGAGAACCAGCGAACGGGACGGTGCAGGAGCGGCGAAGCGAGCGGCGCCGACGAGCTTGGAGAGGCGGTTGAGCCAGGCCTCCGGCGTGGGGCGGTACTGCAGCATGAGAGATCAAGGTGCTACTTAGACTTCATGGCATAAATACTTCTAGAACAACAAGGTAAACATTTTGTCAAGTTTTAATCTTCTTTGGACGGAGCCATAATTAGGAATAGCTAATAAATAAACTACACCTCTTATGATGGATCAAGGTGCCAGGTAAATGACTACACAAGAGTTATTAAGACATAAAGTCCCACCATAGCATTAATCTTTAAGGTCCCCGATACTAATACCCCATAAAGTAACTTCATAACTTGGTCTCAGGTTTACATGTCCCCCTAAGACCTCCTCAATTCATTACATCATAGTGTTCTCCTATGAGCCCATATAAGTGAAGCGATATGCAGTCGACGTTCGCACAACACCATCATAGAATTACATCAAAGATAAAAACTAGACAAGATACCAACACATGTTATATAAAAATCATTGCCAATTCATCCTATGCCCCCAGGAACATGAGAGAACTACTCACAACGCCAAGACATGATATGATTCAGTGGTACAAGTGATACAACACAATCTGAAACTATGATCTCCCCACAAAACAATGACAAGTAGCAATTCACAAACATGTAAAATAGCACTTAGACAATGGCTAGGGATCAACCAATCTAATAGGTAGATATGGTGGACTCACTGGAAAAACTTGGGTTGAAGGTGTTGGAAACAAGTTTTTACTTGGAATAACACAAATAACATGATAAACATACTTGGAATAGCATAAAGCTAATAGGTAGATATGGTGGACTCACTGGAAAAACTTGGGTTGAAGGTGTTGGAAACAAGTTTTTACTTGTTGGAATTTTTGGGCTAGCAAAAGGGAGAAAGACGACCATATAGATGCATGCATGAGTGTCCATAGAACTAACTAATTCATGTCAAACAAGGTGAAATAACATATAACATCAAAGCATTTGCAAATTATTACTCATAAAGAAGCTCATGAATCATGCAACTATATGTGTCATTAAAAATCAACTTAGACATCCCTTTTCCCAATACAATAAAAGCATGCAAGATATTTCAACCCATATTTCCAGTAGCTCTTTCATATATAAATGATAGTGGTGGTCTCAAAACAAAAATCAAATCAAAACAAAAAATAAATAAAAGACGCTCCAAGTTTATGCGATAAAGTGCATTGATAGAAAAACAGAAGTTAGACGTGTGCAAACCGAGAGTGTGTAGGTACAGTGGGGTTGTATTCACATCCCCAAGCTTATGGCTTTCACCATCCTTGGATAACTCATGGTGCATTTCTTCCAATTCCTGTGAAAAAACTTCAAAACACTGTTTCTCCCATTTCTTTTCTGTGGGGTGATATTAGTAGAGATAAACAAATAGGCTTCTTGCTGCATATAATCCATGGACTAAAATACATATGAATGATCAGAGAGTGTATAATGTTGTATGCCTACTCATAAACTCAATTGGATCGAAAAGATTCAACTCAAAAGTTCAAACTATGCATAAAACTATATAGGACAGAATCTGTTCAGAAAAACAGCAGCAGCAAAACATATTTTTCTGTCCTACTTAAACTTGTCGAAAAATTCTTAAAAAAATCAGGCATACAGAGGATGAAAAGTTGCAGTTACAGTAAAAATATCAGCTCATTCGGAGTTACAGAATAAGAACTAAAAATCAAACCGTGCACAGACCTGTGCTGGAATGAAATCTCCGAATAGAAATAGCAACTTTTTCAAACCAAAATGGGTAAAACTTGGCACTTTATTAATTATTCCAGAAACTAAACTAAAAACTAAGTCTCTTGTTACAGCAAGAGGATACAAAGAAAATCAAAAGTAAAAACAACCGGGTTGCCTCCCGTAAAGCGCTTTCTTTATAGCCATATAGCTAGGCTTACTTACTTGGTATCAAGATGGTTGAAGTGAGGTGGCTTGGCATCCCCAAGCTTAAATTCTTGTAGGTAGGGTGAGCCTAGGGGTAACATCCCCAAGCTTGAGTGTTTTTCCCTCTTGATCTTTGTTTATCACCCTCAACTCTTACACTTGAAAGTTCTCTTCACACATAACTCATCATAAAACTTGATTAGAGGGGTTAGTGTCTCCATAAATTAAATATCCATAGGTTCAGCAAAGACATATCATGAATTGATTCTACACATTATCTGATATTACTATGGTTGTGCATTTGTCGTGGTATTGTCGAATCTAGCCGCGGCATGGGTGCCATCGAGCTAGGTAGAGAGAGGGGCTTTGGAGTCGTGGGGTGATCCGGCGACATAAGGGCGAGTTTACCCAGCTTCGGATCTCACGTCGGTGGCGAGATCCTACGTGCTGCTATAATTCACTATATGGCAATATCGCCGAGTTACAGTGGATTGAGGTTGAGATTGTACGTGCCCTAAGGCGTCCCAGGGGCCGGCTTATAAAGGCGTCCAGACGCTGCCGGCTTACAGGAGGAAACCTATCCGACTAAGAACTGAGTCCTACTCTAACCCGGCTTGGGGCTTGCCTTGTGGGCTAAGTCTTCTGCAATGCGGGCCGGCTTCTAGAGTCTTCCCTTAGCCGGATGGGCCTCCCGTGCTTCAGCATACTGGGCCGCCCGGTAAGCCGGATTCGGCTTACCACCACTTTGGGCCACCCTGGTCTGCTGGCTTTTAATCTTCTCTGTGAGGACCCCTGTTCGGCATAACCCCAACAGTAGCCCCCGGAAAGCTTCAAGTACTTCAGCGGCTGGCTTCAATCTTCCGGCAATTTGCTGTCCGGGAAATTCATCATCCGTCTTCAGTCTTGAAGCATTCCCAGAACCCTGAAACCATGTCGAACAGCTTTGTCGAATTTAACTGCGTTGGCTTATATATGCCGAAAAGTATTTGAGCGTGTAACGACACGCGTCTGCCGATTTGATGGTTGTGTTAGACCCGGACGTGTGAGTGGAGGAGCATCTTTTGAATGTAGGGGCTAGTTTCCGTTTTTCCCGTGCTGGAACCGAGGCGTCGGAGAGAAGGAACCGTCGCCAACGGCTTGATCCGAGACACGTGGCGCAAAACCCGGCTACGAACCGTTGCACACATCTCGGCGCAGCACTATAAATGACAACCGCATCATCTCCTCCGCGATCTCCACGCCATTCGCAGCCCAAGCTCCAACTCCTCCAGATCTCATCACATTCCCGAGCGCCATCTTCATCTCTTCTTTGATTTCCATGGCATCCAGTGCTCCGAGTTCTCCAGCGCTCGACGCAGCCGCGGCCGGCCCGACTCCGCCGATGGGAGGAGCCGCTTCCACGTCCGCCGCCGCCGCCACCGAGCCATCCGCCGCTACTCCTGCATCCTCACCAACTCCGGTGAGTTCTTCCGCCGCTTCGGGCCACGATACAGTGGCGTTAGCGAAAGCCGCGGCCGAAGCCGCTGCCACAATGGCTTCTACCGCTCTAACCGCTGAAGCCGCCATCGATGATGCAAGTGTCGGTGAGGAAGAGGAAGAAGCCGGCAACAAAGACGCGGCCAGCAACCCGTCCCGCAACTGGGCCTGCTCGGCCGTGGACGAGGTCGAGTTGAAGGGGATGGAGACCGACGGAGCAATTGCTCCAACTTCTGAGTCGAATCCGACTTGGCGATCTGCCTGCGGCGATCCCTACCCGACTCCTATCAGAGACGAGCGGGTACTACTTTCTTCCCATGTAATCAGGGGATTCTCCTTGCCGCCGTCGGCTTTCATGATAGATCTCTTAGATCACTACGGCCTCCAGCTCCACAACATAACCCCGAACAGCTTGCTGTACATCTCCGGCTTTGTAGCGCTGTTCGAAGGATACTTAGGCATAAAACCTAGGTTAGACTTCTTCGAACGCTGCTTCCTAGTCAAGAGGCAGACCGTCAACAAAGAGCTGCTGGTGGCCAGCACAATCAGCTTCAATTGCCGCTGGGACATCGATTGGTACCCTCAAGTGCCAATCGTGGATTCGGCAAAGGGATGGGTGTCTACATTCTTCTACTGCAAGGACGTGGCGACGCCAAACCGGCTGCAGGGGCTCGCCCCTTTTACAGACGAAGCCGGCACGCCGCTGCCCTCCTGGAAGAAGAAACCGTCAGGTGCAATGCCGACGGAACATGCCGCCCTCCAATCGAGGATTGCGCAACTGACGTCCGGCTCTCCTCCCTTGACTGGGGAGGACACCATTGTTTGCTGGATGAAGAGACGAATTCAGCCCCTCCAACATCATGCTCGCCTTCTCTGCGAGTACACGGATAATTCTGATCCTATGAGGATCAACGAGAAAGACTTGGAGCAGGGCCTCTTTGAGGCTCGCTTCAACAAGCTCATCAAAGCCCGGCCTGGAGCAGGCCGGCAATATGAAGAATCGTTGCCGATGTTTACGGCAGCCAACCCTCCCCCAAAGGTACTTTGTCCTAACCAAAGTTCAATTCTTTGAGAGATTCGGTTTTACCTTTGTCGAACTAACATGTAATACGTCAGATTCCCGGAATCACCGATGTCCGCCCTGCTGGCAAGCCGTCGTCCAGCAAGGCGCCCACGCGGTCCATCACCTTTTCCTCGGCTACTGCAGAAAGCCGGAAGAGGAAGGGCCAGCCGACCGCTAGAGGCGCTAAGTCGTCTGAAGACGACGATGCGCTTGCTGGGCTCAATATCCCCAGCAAGAAGTAAGTCGACTGATAACATCTCTTCCTTCCCTTGCAGCAAAGCCGGATTTACTAAACATCTTTTACCTTTGCAGGATGAAGAAAGGCGCCCCGTTGAAAACTAAGACGGTCGCCATGAGGAAGAAAGCCTCTCCTGCCATCCCTCCACCAACTCCTCCGGTTCCAGAGCCGAACCCAGCAGAGGAGAATACGCGTGCCATGGTGACGGCTCCACCTGTTGGGAGAGCCGGGGTCACTCCCCCCACACAATGGACGGAGATAACGGGGAAGGTGACTGAAACCTCTTCTCCAAGGGCTGAAGCTCCGGCTGATGATGCCCCAATCCTTCACCCAATCAAAGCCGAAGCCTTCGACGAGGAAGGGTGCATCAAGCCGGAATTCATGAGCCGGTTCATGAAGGCACCTCGGTTTCCCCGGAAGAAGGGAACGACCGTCCGGGATGACGAACCGGATCATACCAAGGCCTATGATACCTTTGATGTCATAGAGATCCTTGAAGATCAGCAGAATTACTTTGCTGATAGCTTTGAGGCCGGCATGACGCTTCTCCGCGAGCACTACCAGGTAAAATATCTTACCCAGTAGCCCCCGAGCACTATGCCGGGTTAAGTTATTAATACTAGCCGACATAGTGATCCGAGTTAATGCGAATGCATACAATTAGCCCCTTAGCCATGAAATGTCGCCATGCAACCACCTTAAGTTGTAAACATAGCTTTAGGCTTTTAGGAATTTCTTACGCAGATCCACCGAAAAATTGGCGCTGAAACCCTCAATTCTTTGGGTGTGCGAAATCAGGAGATGCGCCGGCTCAAGACTGAACTGGCGACAAAAGATGCCATCATCGAAGGGTTTGAGGCGGACCGGGTTCAATACCAAGGTACAAACGCCGAATCTTTAGCTTTTGAGTTCTAGGCTTTCTCTTATACTGCTGACACTTTTGTTTTGCAGACGCCATTATCAAAGCCAAAGAACTTGCCGAGAACGCCGGCATTGTCGACCGGCTCCGCGACGAGAATATTGAGCTGAATAAGCTCAACCAATCGATGGCGGCAGAACTAGAGACGGCCAGGAAGAATCTTGCCAAAGCCGAACAACTCCTGGAATCAGAGAGGCAGAGCCACAAGGATGCCTTCAATGAAATCCAGGACCGGCTTAATAGGCGCCTCGATGAGTCGCTGGCCATCGACAACCAACTTTTGAGTAAGTATCGAAAAAACTTAAACTCATCGCTTTGTCTTAGGCAAATATAACTGAACTTCGCCCTTCTGCAGCTCCGACGGGTTACGGCCATGAGCTAACGGCGGAAAACCGGCTTGACCGGATTCTGGAAGTAGGGGAGCTTATCCCGAAGATTATCTCTTCGAGAAAAGATCTTGCTGAGAAGTTCTTTCCCGGCAACCCCGAACCCCCGACGGATCTTGCCAGCTTAGAGGCCGAACTGAGCGAATCGGCTTCATTCTTCGATGAACGCCTTCGTTCCAGTGCTCGCGCAGGTGCCAAGACGGCTTTGGGCTTGATGATGGCACATTACCCGGAGGCAGAAGCGTGGCGAGTGGCATCCGGCTTCCCTCTTGAAAAGGAGGACGGCACACCGCTAGACGAGCAAGATCGTAAGAAGATCCTTCGGTCCATCTCCGGTTATGCCAGCAAGATTGCCAATATGGTCTCCTTGACCACCATCTTTAAGGAAATGCCGTGTCCGCCAACTCCTGTTCAATCAGATGAAGATACTAAGGCGGTGGAGAAATCGTCCTGAGCCGAACTTGCTCGTTGAGCCGGCTATCCTGAAAATGTAATGGGCAACATGTAAAGCCGTCCAAACAATGTACATGTCTAGAACTAAGTTAGCCTTTTGCTGTACGTTAATCAGCTTTATATTTTGCAAACTTGCAATTTTTATGCCTCAGTTAAATCTGGCCTTGACGCCTTAGCCTTTAAGCGCCGGCAAACCTATGGCGAAGCTAACTCGCTGAGCAACAGGGTACGCAATGACCAATCTGTTTAGACTCAGAACAAGTGCCGCCTTTAGGTGCCGAAACGCTTTGAAGCAACCCGGCGCAAAAAGCTAGCAGACAAACATTAATTTGACAAAACGTTGATTTTTCACCACCTTAAGGCGTATTCAACATGAAAGAGTTTACCAACAAGAGCAACACAGGCAATTTCGGGTAAACAGACTAACAATAAGATCATAGGGAAATAAAGGATGGTACAGATTCTCGAATTCGACATGAGAGAAACCAATTTTTATTTCATGATCACATTGACATGGTTACAATAGAATTTGCTAAGTTTAAAAAGGACGTAGCTGAGCGATATTCCACGGACGTTTCGTCTCATCTAAGTCGTCATCTACATGCCTTTTCCTCTTGCGACCTTTCTTCCTGGGATCTTTCTTTGAATCCCTTAAGTCGAGGAGATAATATGACCCGTTTTTCAGGACTTTGCTGATAACGAAAGGCCCTTCCCATGGCGGGGATAATTTGTGCTGCCGGCTTTGCACAAGCTGAAGCACTAAGTCGCCTTCTCGAAAAGATCGATTCCGCACTCTACGGCTCTGGTAACGACGTAGATCTTGTTGATAGATGGCGATCTTTGGAGAGCTAACTCTCTTTCTTCTTCCAGGATATCTAAGCCGTCTTTGCGTGCTTCTTCTGCGTCTTGTTCGACGTAGGCTGCGACTCTAGGCGAATCGTGGATCATGTCGGATGGGAGCACCGCTTCTGCACCATAGACGAGGAAGAAGGGGGTGAAGCCGGTCGACCTATTTGTGGTAGTACGAATACTCCATAAGACCGCCGGCAATTCCTCAACCCAAGCGCCGGCTGCTCGATGCAAAGGAGTTTCAAGCCTCGGCTTAATACCCTGCAGAATAATGCCGTTAGTGCGCTCTACCTGTCCATTGGATTGTGGGTGTGCCACCGATGCCACATCGAGTCGGATCTTTGATCGGCTACAGAACTTCGCTAGCTCGCCGACGGCAAAGTTTGTGCCATTGTCAGTGATAATGCTATGCGGTATGCCGAATCGAGTTGTAATCTCAACGATGAACTTTGTTGCCGTTGCTCCGTCGAGTTTCTTGATGGGCTTTGCCTCCACCCACTTCGTGAATTTGTCGACCGCCACCAACAGGTGGGTTAAGCCTCCTCTCGCCGTCTTAAAGGGTCCCACCATGTCGAGCCCCCAGACCGCGAACGGCCAAGTGATAGGGATCGTTCGGAGCTCCTGAGCCAGCAAGTGAACCTGCTTTGCGTAGCGCTGACATCCTTCACAAGTCTTGACGATGTTGATAGCATCCTCTTTAGCCGTCAGCCAGAAGAATCCGTGCCGGAATGCCTTGGCGACTAACGCCTTTGTCGCCACGTGATGCCCACATTCGCCGGAGTGGATTTCTTCTAAGATTTGCCGCCCTTCCTCTGGAGAGACGCATCTTTGAAAGATGCCGGATGTGCTCCTCTTGTAGAGTTGCCCGTTAATAATTGTGTACGCCTTTGCTCGACGCTCAATTTGACGGCTTAGCACCTCGTCGTCCTTGGGCAGTTTCTTATTAACCAGGAAATCAATGTAGGGTGTGGTCCAATCTGGGGTTACCAAGCACACCTGAACTGATTCTGCCGACAAAGGGTAATCTTCATCGCCGCCTTTGATGGACGGCTTGTGAAGGTGATGGAGGAATACGTCTGGTGGCACTGCCTTTTTCTTGGATCCTATTCTGGCCAAGGCATCAGCAGCTTCATTGTCATCTCGGGAGATATGTCGAACCTCTAAGCCGGCAAAACATCGGCCGAATTCGTCGACTGTTCTTCTGTATTCCGCCATTGTGGGACTCTTCGTGTCCCAACATCCATCGAGTTGCTGCACAACCAGGTCCGAGTCGCCATAACAGAGGATGCGCTGTACTCCCAATTCCTTAGCCATGTGAAGACCGTGTAGGAGAGCCTCATACTCTGCTACATTGTTGGTGGCATTGAAGTGGATTCGAAGGACATAACTAAGCTTATCACCCTTAGGCGATTTTAGAACTACTCCAGCCCCCGAGCCTTCCTTCATTTTCGAGCCATCGAAGTGCATTATCCAGTACTGAGAATCCGGCAAAGGTGTGCTTTCCATCGCCTCTGTCCAATCTGCAACAAAGTCGGCTAAGACCTGAGACTTGATGGCGGTCCTCGGCTTGTACTGTATGTCGAAAGCTGCTAACTCGATGCCCCATTTGGCTACTCGACCCGTTGCGTCGGCGTTGTTGATGATTTCCCTTAATGGAGCCTTGCTGACCACCGTGACTGTGTGATCATGGAAGTAATAATGCAGTTTCCTGGCGGCAAAGAATACGCCATAGGCTAACTTCTGGTAGTGGGGATAGCGCTGCTTTGAATCTGAGAATACCTCGCTAATAAAATAGACGGGGCGCTGATCCGGCCATTGCTTTCCCTCTTCCAGGCGCTCAACTACAATGACGGCACTGATAACAAAATTTGTGGCCGACAAATAGAGCAAGAGTGGCTCTCTTTCCTTTGGAGCCGCCAAGATTGGAGCATGCGTCAATGTATACTTCAGCTGAGCTAAAGCTGCTTCTGCTTCCTCCGTCCAGACGAAACTATCCGACTTTTTGAGGAGTTTATACAGAGGCAAGGCTTTATCTCCAAGCCGGCTGATGAAACGGCTTACAGCCGCAGCGGAACCCGTAAGCCGCTGTATGTCCTTTAGACAAGTCGGCTTCTCGATGTTCTGAATCGCCTTTATCTTTTCCGGGTTAACTTCAATTCCCCTTTGGGAGATAATGAAACCCAGAAGTTTGCCTGCGGGTACACCGAAGACGCATTTTGCCGGATTAAGCTTCATCTGGTACTCCCTTAGGTTTGCAAAGGTTTCCGACAGATCGGTGATGAGGTCGCCACGCTTCTTCGACATGACTGCAATGTCGTCAACATAGACGTGAACATTGCGGCCAATTTGGTTGTCCAGACACAGCTGCATACACCTTTGGTAAGTAGCACCGGCATTCTTTAAGCCGAACGGCATTGTGACATAGCAGTAATTGCCATACGGCGTAGTGAAGGATGTCTTGATTTGATCTGACTCCTTCATCTTTATCTGACGGTAACCCGAATAAGCGTCCAGAAAACATAGCATCTCTGAGCCGGCAGTTGAATCAATGACCTGATCGATGCGCGGTAAAGCGAACGGATCCTTAGGGCAGGCTTTGTTTAAGCCGGTGAAATCAATGCACATACGCAGCTCCGAGGTGTTCTTTTTTGGGACTAGCACGGGATTTGCCAACCAATCAGTGTGGACAACTTCACGAATGAATTTGGCGGCTGTGAGCCTTAGGATCTCCTTTCCAACCGCCTTGCGCTTCTCAGTTCTGAGCCGACGAAGGCCTTGCTTGACCGGCTTCGCGTCCTTGTTGACTTTTAGGGAGTGCTCGGCAAGTTTCCTCGGGACACCTGGCATGTCAGATGGTGACCAGGCAAATATGTCCCGGTTCTCACGGAGAAACTTGACGAGCTCGCCTTCCTATTTGTCGTCGAGACCGGTGCCGATGATGGCCTCCTTTGTCGGATCCTCCTTTGAGAGCTTGATTTTCTTGGTGTCGTCCTTTGGCTTGAAGCTTGAGTCGACTTTAGAGGACGGCTTTTCAGTTGCCGGCATCTCATCAGGACCAATTGTTTTCTTGAGGTCCTCCAACTCTTCCCTGCAGATTGCTTGTTCAGCATGGACGGCATTGGAGGCCTCGCATTCCTTGGCTTTCTTGAAGTTTCCCCTAACTGTGATGACGCCATTGGGTCCCGGCATTTTTAGCATGCTGTAGATGTAACATGGGCGAGCCATAAACTTGGCGAAAGCCGGACGTCCAAAGATTGCATGGTATGCACTTCTGAAGGGAACCACCTCAACAGAGACGTCCTCAGTCCGAAAATTATCGGCTTCACCAAAGGTGACCTTCAGGGTAATTTGCCCCATCGAGGAAGCTTGTAGTCCCGGCACAATCCCATGAAACTTCACAGTACTATGGGTGAGTTGTGACTCGGAAATACGTATCCTCCTTAATGTTGCGGCGTAAAGTATGTTGATACTGCTGCCGCCATTGTAACGCCCCGACCCCGGAATTATACAGAGAGGCTATGTGTTCGACACAACCATCAATGTATAAAACAAAGATCGAGACTTGTGGAACAGAACTGGCACAAAGCATGACTCTACGACACAAAACATTTATATGGCAACTCATATAACGAGGAGAATACAAATATTACAAACAAAAGGATCACAGATCCAACAATTCAACAAGCGGAAGCGAAGTAGCGTTGTCTAATACAACAAGAAGCAAATTATGGCCTAAGAGGCCTACAGATAAACATCACCCAAGCCAGCTTGTTCCACGGTCCCAAGCTGCCACCTGGGAACCCCAGACTAGTAGTCGACGTCAACGAAGAACCCACCTAGTTGCTCGGTGTCGTCCTCCTCTGAAACACAAAATCATAGAGGCAGCAAAGAGAGACTGAGTACGATGTACTCGCAAGTTTAGTAGGGCGATATAGGCCCAATGACTGACGGAGGCTCTAAAGCTTTATATGTATTTCTTTTGCATAAAGCTAAGTTTCATAAACAAAAATATAATTGACCCATGGCATTCGTCTACTCAGAGTATTTTACAAAGGGGTAAGAGAGTATCAATATCATCTTCGGTTCCCATCGAACCTACTCATAACCATCACCACTCATCTCGCACAAAGGCACTCCCTCGACTCACCCTCGAGGAAATGATCCTTTATCACAAATTTATTATGCAACCTCTAGCTGCCATACCAATTAGGTTAAATTTCTCTATGATCTTATATCCGTTCCCAAGTCGTCCATAACCGCGGACACGGCTTTTCGAAAAGATTAAACCCTGCAGGGGTGTACTAATTTACCCATCGGTACCGTCCGGCTCACCTAGTTGGCCCTCTTCCGGGGAAGGCCGGCGAACGGGCGCGGTTAGACCTTTACATTGCATGAGGCTTACTCAAGGACCATCAGTGTGCGGAAGGACAGGTTAAGCGCTCCCAGCGCCCTGCCCCGCGGCCACATTCCTAAACACCACCATCCTCGTTCCTTTTTCCACCCACACAACTCACGCGCAAATGGAAAACTCGAACTAGAGGACCCTTGACAAGCCCCTCACAACTTATTTGGTCAAAGGGGGTTCCATATGCCCCCACCTCCGGAAGCACGCTCAGTCTTGGTTCAAGAGGTAAAGAACTCGCACCTAGGGGCTAGAGTGAGGCAAAACACCATCCCCGATGGCAACTCACCCGAACCGTCTTAGCATTTTAATTAAGCATCACCATTATCCACCGTGCCCGAATCATTCCATCAACATAAACAATTATGGAATTAATAACGGACATAAAGCATTTATATAAGCATGGCTAAGCATAGCTAAGCATATGAATACCACAATTCTATTTGTATCTCGGCCAACACTTCAACCCTAGGTTTCATAGGTAGGGATACATGTGATTGGCTCGGGAAGATCATGCATTAATAGGACAGTCTAATATTTACCGAAAGGACATTTGAACCGCATGCAATATTATGGTGGATAAAATAAGTTTATCAAAACATAGGATGCTAGATGCCAAGAAGGTTAGGTTATCTCTTGCCTTGCTGCCGGGGTAGCGTCGTATTGCTCGTCGGGGTAGGAGAGGGAACCCTCGACTCCGGAATCTATCGATACCCAAAGAAAATACAAAGCACACATAAATCACACGAACACAAGATGCAATGCTCAATCACATGATGACATGTCAAGTTGATGCAAAGACATCAATATATAAATTAAAAACAAATTTAAATGGGGAGCCAAATAATTGTTGCAATTATTTGGGAGCAACCCCATATTTATCTTAGTGACCACAATTCTTGATAAACTATCAAATTATTAGAGAAGTGGTTCAAATATGCATGAACATGACAAGAATGGATAGGATTCGTCATTGCGATCAATTTGGTATTTTATTCGTGATTTTCGGAGTACCGATGAATAAATAGCAAATTAAATAAATAAATGAATTTAATTCATTTAAACAAGTTATGAATAACATCAAAGAAAAGTTTGTGATCATGATGGAATGAGTTCATAACTTGATTGCATTGGAGGTGTGGATCACAGTGATATTTGAATCATGAAATTTGGACAAATAATCAGAAAGTTATGAATTTCCCAATTTGGGTATTAAATAACCCATTTTAGGAATTCTTGAATAACCAAAACAATATAAATCCAAAAGAAGGTTACAAAGATTTCAAGTAGTAGAGATTGTTTTTCTGAACATCTGGAAATTTGATTTGTCGAATTTGAGGCATTTTTCAATTACTTATGAATTAATTAAATCTGTTTCAAACATTAAAAAGGGAAAGAAATTTCCCTGTCGGGCCGGCCAGGCCGGTGCAGGCCGGACATCATGACCGGGCCCCAACCCGAGAGGCCCCGGCCACTGGGCCGGCCAATATGGCCGGGCCACGGCCCGAGAAGCCCCGGCCACGGAGCCGGCCAGGCCGGGGGGGGGGGGGGCAGGCCGGGCGTCAGGCCGGTGCTAGCACGCACGCCCGCGTGTGCCAGCGGCGAGGCGCGGTGGCCGGCGACGATCGACGCCGGGAGAGGGGGAGGGGGCGCGGGAAGAGGCCAGGAAGGAGGAGGAGCTCACCAGGGACACTCGTGCGGGGTCGGAGGGTGAGGGAATGGCCGGCACTCGCCGGAATCGGTCCGAGCGGCCGGCGGCAAGATGGACGATGTCGAGGACGCTAGCGACGATTAGAGCGTCCCCGGCTCGATTCCGGGCACCAGGAGTGAGAGGAGGATGCGGTGAAGCGTCCGGCCTAAGCCGATTAGCTCGGGGCGGCTCCAATCGACGGTGGTGCGGCGGATTGCGGCGGCGGTGCGTGCTTGGCGGCAGCGTCGGTCGTGGGACAAGTCGAGGACACAAACGTCGGTCCCGGGCTTCCCGGCCCGATTCGTAGCTCGAGGAGGAAGAGGACGGCGAGGCAAGCCTGATGGTGGCGTCGTTTTGCCTCGGGGCGGCCGGTGTCGACGGCGAGGCGCGAGGAAGCTGCGGCGGAGGACGTCGGTCGCGGGGCAGACCAGGGTTCGGTCTCGATCCAGAAAAACGGGGGCAGGGGATGGGGAGAGAGAGAGGGGACAGTTGGGCGTCCTCAACAGGGTCTTTGATCCCCAGGGAGCTGCGGCCGGCAGCATGGTCCTCGGCCACCTCGGCGTCATGGCGCCAGTGCCAGGGAGCAGCACAGTGAGAGAGAGGGAAAATGAGAAATCGCAAAGAGGCCCCTGTAACTTTTGAAACCAACACAAACAGGTCCCCAGAGCAACTTTGACAATTTGTTTGGGGCACAAGGAAACTTTCTAAAATCCCAGAAAAATTCATGAAGTCTATAATTACCTTGTAGAACCACCACAAAAATTGGTGAGGTCAAATAAATTATTTTGCCAAACATTTGTTCATAGCCTTTAGTTAGGGTAAAATAGAGCAATTTACAAAATGCATTTAATTGGGGCATTTGTACAATTCCAAAAATATTGCAAATTTTCATGGAAGCTCTCCCCACCATATTGAGGCTCAGCATGATTTTAGTTTGAATTTTGGAAGTTCTAACTTGGTTCCAAAAATAGGAATTGAATCCAGCCAATTCCAAATAATCTCATGTCATTTCTTATTTAGCAAAAACTTTGAAAAGTGAGAAATGGTTATAACCTGCAAGGTTGGAACTTCCTCATCAATTTGGAAATTCATTTATTGGTTTCCAAGTTGGCATTTTCATTGGTTTGGATGTTGGGAGGTTTGGGCTTCCCATTTCAATTGTTTCCAAGTGAAAGGTAGAAATGGCAAAAATGCATATGGATGCTATGATGCAAACATGGAAACAAAAGTGGAAAAATTCTTCGTATTTTTCGTTACCAAGTTTGGGTTGTTACAGCCATCCATGAGAACCTTTGTCAACTTGTACTTGTCGACTATTGGGCTGACGACTAAGGCGTAGGTGCGCTTTGCAGGAACTCTATCCGGGTGATCGCTGCGATCCCATGTGATGGGTGTGTCGGACCAGTCCAGATATTGAGGAACTGCGGGCACCGTAGCGTTGAGTTCTCGCCAGGCCGCCTTTTCTTTGCGTGAAGAATCTGTTGCCAGGTTGACGATGAGACTTTCGGCATGCTTAGGGAATTTGCTGCCTTTTCTTTGGAGGCCGCATCATCCGACTCTGAAGCAGCTTCCTCCTTCTCTTTGTCATCCTTCCTGGATTTGCGCTTGTTCCTTGACTTGCCGGCTTTGGGGTCCTTAGCGATGTCTCGATTAATGTGACATTGCTGGAGCGTGTGAGAACTTGTCCCATCTGGCCTCAGATGATGGACACAGGGGTTGTGTTTGATGTCGTCATACTTCACCGCTGGTGGCCGGGATGATTGGTTATTTGCCGGTTTCTTGCCTTGCCATTTGCCATTGCTTGAACCACCCTTTCCAAAGGTGGCAACGACCTCATGAGAAGGGCCGGCTTGGTCTTCAACCTTCTTTTTCCCGGACTCGCGTCGGCGGTTTTCGGCATCCTCCCTGTTGTCATCATCAGCGGCGGCGTACTTGTTTGCACAAGCGAGCAAGCCTCCCAAAGTTTCCGACTCGTCGCTGTAGATCATGAAGCGGAAAGTCGTCCCCTTCCTCAGAGATTGTTTGAAAGCGTGAATCGCCTGAGTTTCTGAAACGCCTTCGCAAGCATTCTTGATTTCGCTCCATCGTGAGACGAACTCACGACTAGACTCGTTCCTTTGTTGCACGCACCGCTGTAAGTCGAAAATCGACTTTGGGCGCTTATATGTGCCCTGGAAGTGCTGGATAAAAACACGCTTCATATCACTCCAGGTATGAACTGTCCTTTCGGGCAGGCCTTCAATCCACATGCGTGCCGTCCCGGTTAACATCAGGGGCAAGAATCGCACTGCCGAGTCGGCGCTGCCCTGATATATGTCGCAGGCACTAACATAATCTGAGAGCCAGGTCTCAGGATTAGCCGTACCGCTGTACTTCTCAACCATCTTTGTTACGTTCGACAAAGTGGGAGGTAGAATTTGCTCTCTGATTGTTCTGCCAAAACACTTGGGGCCGAGGTATTGGGCATCTCTGGCCGACTTCCTCTCCTCGATTAGGCTTCGAACATCATTGGCTGGTGGCGGTTTAGCAACCGTCTTTTCTTGTCTTGGTTCTTCCCTGTGACGGCTTTGGCTCGCCCGGCTTGCATTACGCGGAGGGCTTGGAGTCCTTTGTCGTCGTGGAGGGGGTATGTATTTGGAAGTGTTATCTCCCTCTTTGCGCGGTGGAGGCGGCGGTGGAGGTGGCATATGACCTCTGTTTCCCTCCCTTCGGGGTTGATTTTCCCCTTCACGTCGTCGCTCCTGACGGGGTGGAGCCACCTTTTCCGTGCGAGGATCCTCCTTTCGCTCTCGGCTCCAATGCCTTTCCTGACCGGCTTCACGATGGCGTGAAGAACCTGTCCGGGATTCCGCGCCTCTAGGCTGCTTGTCCTTCGGGTCCTTGCTGCCTTTGTTGTGACTGCTTGAGCTGGCCGGGTCGTCATCTGGGTCGGCAGGGGCAGCAGCCACTGGCTTGTTAGCGGTTGACTTGCAAAGACGAGAATCATCAACGAGCCGCCCTGTTTTGACTTGCGAATCATTCTGCTGCTGCTGTGCAACTTCCAGTAGATAAGCCGAGCGTCACGATCCAGGGATTTGTCGAACATGACCTCCTGGGCAGCCTCCATATTTTTGGCTGGGGTATTGAAGTAACACAGATTTGTCACCGGGTCACGTCGGTGGTGGTACTTCCTCCAGACTGAATCTGCATGGTCGGCTTCCCACTTGCTACGGAAATCCAGCCTCTTATGCAGGTTCTTATCACGAGCCGGACGGTAGACATCGTTAGCCCCCTTTTCCCCCTGCTTTCGGATGAACTCCGTTTCCTTGTTTGTGAGCTCAACTTCACGCTCTACTATCTGGGCGGCTTGCTCCTCAAGTAAAGCGCGGCGCTTCTCAATGTCGTCTAGCGATGCGTTTGGAGGGAGTGGCATCAACAGTTGCTTGCAGCTCGCCATCTTTCTTTCGTGCTCCCTCTGCGCCGCGTCGCCGTTCTTAGCGTCGATGTCGTCTCCTCCAGCCGGCCTTCTATCTGCCCCCTTTGATGGAGCCAGTGGTGGTACGAAATCCACCTTGAGATTTCCGGCTTGCGGAGTTTTTTCTTCGCCATCGGCGGTTTTCGAGGTGTTGGGGTCGGCATTGTGATCCGAGATGTTTCCCATCAAGACCTCGACAGGGCGTCCCAAGCAGGACGCAACCTTCCGACTGAAATCGTCGGATTCTCCTTCGGATTCAGGGTCTTGCTCCATAGGAGCGGTGTCCACTGATCCGGCTTCTGAATCTGCCTCCATCTGCAAGGCAGGGAGGATTGACTCAGGTAATGTCGTCGACTCGTTTGAGCCGGATTCTCCAGCCATGCCGACGAAGTGGTAGCCCGGCGCTGCCCCCGAGGTTGCGTCATCTTCGGAGTCCTCATCGTCAGCATCAAATGCTAGATCCAGATCAGCTAGCTCTTCAGAGTCCAGATCCGATCCGTCTTCAATGTTGTAGGGGCGGGTGGTGGGCAAACTCGATGTGAAACCGAGATCGTCCAAAGCCTGGGCGGTGAAGCCGACGAAGATGTCGAAGCCGCCGATGGAGATAGTGGACCAGCCGGCGGGATCCTCCTTTGCCGGCGTCCAGAGGCCATCGTTGAAGACGTGGCCGGCTCCTGATTCGTCGAAGTAGCTCACCATGCCGACCGCAATGGTGTCGCCGACTCCGCCTGCAGCTCCTGGACAGATCGAAACCCCTGAGGTCTCCTGCCCCACGGTGGGCGCCAACTGTCGTGGTATTGTCGAATCTAGCCGCGGCAGGGGTGCCATCGAGCTAGGTAGAGAGAGGGGCTTTGGAGTCGTGGGGTGATCCGGCGACATAAAGGCGAGTTTACCTAGCTTCGGATCTCACGTCGGTGGCGAGATCCTACGTGCTGCTATAATTCACTATATGGCAATATCGCCGAGTTATAGTGGATTGAGGTTGAGATTGTACGTGTCCTAAGGCGTCCCAGGGGCCGGCTTATAAAGGCGTCCAGACCCTGGGCTTACAGGAGGAAACCTAACTGACTAAGAACTGAGTCCTACTCTAACCCGGCTTGGGGCTTGCCTTGTGGGCTAAGTCTTCTGCAATGCGGGCCGGCTTCTAGAGTCTTCCCTTAGCCGGATGGGCCTCCCGTGCTTCAGCATACTGGGCCGCCCGGTAAGCCGGATTCGGCTTACCACCACTTTGGGCCACCCTGGTCTGCTGGCTTTTAATCTTCTCTGTGAGGACCCCTGTTCGGCATAACCCCAACAGTAGCCCCCGGAAAGCTTCAAGTACTTCAGCGGCTGGCTTCAATCTTCCGGCAATTTGCTGTCCGGGAAATTCATCATCCGTCTTCAGTCTTGGAGCATTCCCAGAACCCTGAAACCATGTCGAACAGCTTTGTCGAATTTAACTGCGTCGGCTTATATATGCCGAAAAGTATTTGAGCGTGTAACGACACGCGTCTGCCGACGTGTGAGTGGAGGAGCATCTTTTGAATGTAGGGGCTAGTTTCCGTTTTTCCCGCGCTGGAACCGAGGCGTCGGAGAGAAGGAACCGTCGCCAACGGCTTGATCCGAGACACGTGGCGCAAAACCCGGCTACGAACCGTTGCACACATCTCGGAAACTAAACTAAAAACTAAGTCTCTTGTTACAGCAAGAGGACACAAAGAAAATCAAAAGTAAAAACAACCGGGTTGCCTCCCGTAAAGCGCTTTCTTTATAGCCATATAGCTAGGCTTACTTACTTGGTATCAAGATGGTTGAAGTGAGGTGGCTTGGCATCCCCAAGCTTAAATTCTTGTATGTAGGGTGAGCCTAGGGGTAACATACCCAAGCTTGAGTGTTTGTCCCTCTTGATCTTTGTTTATCACCCTCAACTCTTCCACTTGAAAGTTCTCTTCACACATAACTCATCATAAAACTTGATTAGAGGGGTTAGTGTCTCCATAAATTAAATATCCATAGGTTCAGCAAAGACATATCATGAATTGATTCTACACATTATCTGCTATTACTATGGTTGTGCATTGCTCTCTGATCAATAGAACCACACAAAACACAAGTAATGAGAGTAATGCAAAATAAAGACAGAATCTGTCAAAAACTGGACAGCCCATATAGAGTGAATTTTCAGAGGCACTTACGTTGCTCATATCAGAAAACTTTGATCTAATTAAATGTGTATTAATAGCTGAATAATGCTGTCATAAAATCTCAGCTCAAAATTCCTCTTCTGTGATTTTACACATTTTTCGCAGTGAAGCTCAGGAATCTGTTTTCTGGACAGCAAATCACTATTGTTCAATCTTATCTTTCAAAAGAGATTATCCTTGCCATTAAGATGAAAAATAAGATACAAAGGTGTGGTTACAGTAGTAAAAAAACACCTTGACTCTATTTATTTAGTTTTTGCTTTGGGAGAAGTTTTAATGATAGAGACTTTGCAATGGTTCCATTGGCATGAACAACACATGTTCAAGGTCGACCCCAACATCTCCATTACTCATCCTTCTCTTTTACTTTCCCAAATTTTATATAAAGTGAAAATCTTAGAGTAATTTTTAGAGAACGGTATGTAAAATTATTTTTCAAGTTCTTAAGATATAAAGGTGTGCCCAAACAGAATTGGAAGTTAAAGCATAAGGAACACACCACAAAACATTAAACCATTAACTTTTAAGTCTAACTCTTTTCCTATGCATTGGGATCTTGTAAGAAAATAAATCATTGAAACACAAAGCAAGTAGCATAGGAGGATAAAACAAGTGGAACATCAAAAGTTTCAATATAAAGAGAGAAGACTTAGTATTATTGAGATATATGAAGTCATGTCTCCTTCTCTCATAAAAACTTTCAGTAGCATCATAAGCAAATTAAACAATGTAACTATCACATAAAGCATTCTTTTCCTTCATCATCATAAAAGTATTATTACTCTCCACATAAGCAAAATTCTTCTCATTAGTAATAGTGGGAGTAAAACATTCATAGTCATCATTGTAATCATCATAAATTGGAGTCATGTCATAATCATAAGCAATTTTATGCTCAATAGTAGGTGGGCTGAAAAGATCACATTCATCATTATAATCATCATATATAGGAGGCATAGTATAATCAAAGCAAATTTCCTCTTCTATGGTGTGAATAGGAGAGTTCAAAAATAAAGTAGGACTCTCATGAGTGAGAGTATTATCACAAGCAGCAAGTATATCATTTTTATCCTCACATAAAGTAGTAACAACTAAACATGGAGGATTATCAATAAGCATAGGACCATCATCTAAAGCATCATCATATAGCATGTCTAAACCATGTTCTTCATCATTTTTAGAATCATAAAAGCAAAGTTTATCATCAGCAAAATCTTGAGTGTTACCCTCATCCATAGGTGGTGAAGGTGGATGTTTCCTCTCTTCATTCTCTAGTTGTTCATCATTTTCTTCATCTTCTTGCTCTTCATTGTCCTCCTCTTGGGGCTGCATGGGCATCCCCAAGCTTTTGTCATCTTCTTCACATACTTCCTCTTTCAAGCTTATGTTTTCATCATCTTCTTCCTGCAAAACATTAGATCTTCCTTGGGCAAATCTCTTCCTTGTGTCAACAACATAGATATTTTCATCGAATTCATCTATGCATATATTAAGGATAATGGCTGTCATATTTTTAGATTGAGAAGCTATAGGGCAGGTTTCATGTTCATCAATGAAGGTTTTTAATTCGTAGGCTGCCACAAAAATAACAAATTGCTCTACTTATGCCATCCCTAAGTGAGCATAATTCCCTGGATGATAAGTTGCAATAACAGGTTCAACTTTATTGGAAGGGCATTGGAATTCAAAGTGTCTACAGTATTCAGAGCAACAAGTTTCTTCCTTATGGCAATTAAGCAGCTTACTAGCAATTTCATTTAGATACCTCATGATTTTTTTTAATCTTCTCCCTTCAAAAGATACTCTAAATTCAGCAGCTATCATGGCATTTTTATAATAGTTTTCCATTTTTTTATTTTTTTGGGTTTTTTTATAAATGCAAAACTGAAAGTAAAACTAAACTAAATGCAAAACTGAAAGTAAAATAGAGTATATGCAAAACTAAAAATAAAAATCTAGTGCAAACAAGAATAAAAACTTAAGCGCTACACTCCCCGGCAACGGCGCCAGAAAACGTCTTGATACCCACAAGTATAGGGGATCGTTGAAGTCTTCGATGTGTAAGTATAGTATCGATCCCACGAGGAGTAGAAGGTATAAGTATTTATCCTCTCAAATAAGAGCGTCACTACTCTTATTATCTATGCACTAGACAAGCAAAATGATTAAATGATGCAAGTGTTTTTGGGTTTTTGGTGTAGAGTTTGCAATAAAGTAAAATGCTGAGAATGCAATATGACAAGTGAAAGCTCTCAAAGAGAGAAAGCCCAATCCTCTATGCAGCAAGAGGACAAGCTCAAGTGTGTGTTTCTTATAGGTGGAGAGAGTTCCCAAGGGCTACTTAGACTTCATGGCATAAATACTTCTAGAACAACAAGGTAAACATTTTGTCAAGTTTTAATCTTCTTTGGACGGAGCCATAATTAGGAATAGCTAATAAATAAACTACAACTCTTATGATGGATCAAGGTGCCAAGTAAATGACTACACAAGAGTTATTAAGACATAAAGTCCCACCATAGCATTAATCTTTAAGGTCCCCGATACTAATACCCCATAAAGTAACTTCATAACTTGGTCTCAGGTTTACATGTCCCCCTAAGACCTCCTCAATTCATTACATCATAGTGTTCTCCTATGAGCCCATATAGGTGAAGTGATATGCAGTCGACGTCCGCACAACACCATCATAGATAAAAACTAGACAAGATACCAACACATGTTATATAAAAATCATTGCCAATTCATCCTATGCCCCCAGGAACATGAGAGAACTACTCACAATGCCAAGACATGATATGATTCAGTGGTACAAGTGATACAACACAATCTGAAACTATGATCTCCCCACAAAACAATGACAAGTAGCAATTCACAAACATGTAAAATAGCACTTAGACAATGGCTAGGGATCAACCAATCTCAAACTATGAGGGGGATGAAGTGGATCACGAAGATGGTGATGAAGATGGTGATGGAGATGGTGCTGGTCTTGGCGGTGGTGTTGATGGAGACTCCGGAGGGGGGATGGAGAAGACCTCCGGAGGTGATTCCGGCGGCGTTTCCCCCCTCCGATCTTCTCCGGCGGCAGCCTTCTGTCTCTCTGTTTCTGGTTTTGTGTTTCTCCACCGCCTCCCTCTGGAAAACGTCGGGGGACCTTTTATATAGGCGTTTTTAGGTCACGAGGATGCTTCTGGGCGAAGGATCGATGCAAACGGGGCCACGAGGGCCAAATTGGATGGGCCCACGCGGCCTGGTACTGTAGCCGCGTGGGACCCCCTCTTTTGGTCCTCCGGCCTCCGTTCGTTGACTTCTTTCGCTCCTAAATCTTCTCCTTCCAAAATAATGACTCCCCTAAATTTATAGCTCATTATGACGTCGTTAAGGTCCTGAAACAAATAAAGAAAGAAATAGGGGTTTTCTGCCTGCGCAGGATTAATTCCATATAAAGGGGAAATCATTATAAATTACCAAAAATCATTAAATAACAGTAATATACCCCTTACATGATGCAAATATGAATGGAATATAACTATTATAGTGCAAAGTTCATGTATGCATTTTAGATGCATCACTTGCGCATAATCCACTTGAGCTAGATGATGACGATCTTTGTCTTCTCAAGATGGACCACCTTTCTTGATTGCGCTCCGCTCGGTGAAGACTCGCAACATGCTCCCCCATACACCAAGATGGGAGAGGCACTCTTCGACATATCTTCACTTGGCCTTTATCTTGATGACGATCACCACGTGATGCCATCCTCCATGGGCTACATAGGATATCCCTTTCGTTGCATACTCATGGAGAAATGCCTAACCACACATAGAGATACAAGCACATAGATCATGGGTTAGTTCACAAGGCTATATTGACAATTGCTTACCATACCATGGGATCATACGATCCCTCATGGTACATCCCTAGCCTTGTGTGTTGATCAACTTGCACTTAGCCTTGATCAACATAAACTCTTCTTCTTTTAGCCTTGACTCCAACATATGGAGTTCAAACATTGCTAGGGACCAAACCTACAAGTATAGCTCAAAGCACACATTAGTCCTTAAGGATTGTCATTAATTACCAAAACCACACATGGGGGCAACCATGCTCTTTCAAATATAATATTGATCATCTTTTAAGGATTGTACTAACGAGAAGCTTGTCACTATAGAAAATTCTATTTGAGTTCTTTAGGGTAAACTTGATTTATTTGAAAATTAATTGACAACTAGTGAAAATCCCATCTCAGATGTCCATCAAATATTAGTCTCCTCTTATGATATCTTTAAAACCGTGGGTTCGTTCAAAGTGTTTTCCAAAATAAAATCTCATCTATACACCCTCGTGAAACTATGGGGAAGGAGGACGCCATCAAAACAAGGCATGTTCCCCATGACAACAAACCAACCTGAACAAAGGTAATGAGCCTAGCTATATGGATATAAAGAATGTGTTTCGGTAGACGACATGTTTATCTTTTTGTTTTGTATTATTACTGTTGTTAGCAAAAAAAATTGTCTACACTCTGATTTTCAAAAATAAAGTACCAAGTTTTACTCATTTGGATTTTATTGGACATTCAACATTAGTTAGTTTTGTTCTTTCAACACGGTGTCGTTCACTGTGATTTTTTTTATATAACCTCCTTAAACATTCACATAATGAACATCTTTAAGTCCTCTCGTGCACAAAAATTGGAAAAAATCCGACATTTCAAAGTTTCCAGAAAAAATACAATTT
Organism: Puccinellia tenuiflora; assembly: GCA_012064385.1. NCBI lineage: Eukaryota > Viridiplantae > Streptophyta > Magnoliopsida > Poales > Poaceae > Puccinellia > Puccinellia tenuiflora. Next base: position 3,683,301 of record QRDG01000316.1, read on the forward strand.
AACACTGTTGCTTTTCAAGACAGATTCTTCCTTTTGTTATAAGAGTGAGCTTTTGACCTTTTATTGATGTTTTTTGGGTGTTAAAATGTTTTTTAGGTGTTACCCACCGAAGAAACCTTTCTAGACATTTCAAATATTTTTTAGAGTTTTGGTATCAGCAAGGAATATCATCTATGGCACTAATGTCTCACCGCGAAAAATGGAACAGTTTTTGTGGTGAAGTATTTTTAAAGGGAATGAAGGCTTGTCAAACTGAGTGTTGGATATATGCCCAAGAGGCAATAATAAAAATTATTAATCATCATATTTCCCGTTCATGATAAAGGTTTATTATCCATGCTATAATTGTATTAATCGGAACCAAATACATGTGTAGAATATAAACGGAAAGGAGTCCCTACTAAGCCTCTTATAACTAGTTCGTTTGATCAAGTGTTGGTTATAAGTTTCCTAACCAAGGATTAATGAATCACTTGATAAACATAGTTGTATCATAGGAGATGATATAATGGACAGACCCAATTTTATAGATGTCGAATATAGTTTCCTTAGACCATGAGATTATGTTACTCCCGCCTACTCGAGGAATACTTTGATGACATCAAACGTCGCTTCGTAACTGGGTGATTATTAAGGTGGCTTTCAGGTATCTCTAATGGTAGATTGTTAGGTCACATGAATCAAGACTGGGATTTGTCCGTCTAGGTAGTGGATAGATATCTCTGGGCCCTCTCGGTAGCATAGCATCCAAAGCTTGCAAGCATATGACTAAGTAGCTAGTCATAAGGGATCCTATCCTATGGGAACGAGTAAAGAGAACTTGTCGGGAACGAGATTAATCGGATATGGAGATATGAGTGATTAAGTCTCGGACAAGTAAAATATCGTGAGACAAAAGGAATCGTATATGGATTAATTGAATCCTGGACAATGTGGTTCAGCCGATAAAGTACTTCGTTGAATATGTAGGAATTAATATGGACATCCCGGTCCCGCTATTAATATGACATATTCTCGAACCCGCAGGGTCACACACTTAACGTTCGATGTAGTTAGGGCTCGAGATAAATGATGGTGTGAAAGAATATTGATTTGGAGTCTCGGATGGGATCCTAGACATCACGAGGAGTTCCGGAAGAGTCCGAAGAATAAGATTCATATATGGAAAGTGGTTTCCGGAGGCATCGGAAGAGTCCGGGAATTTTCTGGCAGGGTACCGGAAGATTCTAGAAGGTTCTAGAGGAGTCTAGAAGTGGGGCCCATAGGTGTATGGGGCCCACATGGACCAAAGGGGTGGTGCTGCGGCCACATGGGCCAGACGCACCAGCCACCTAAGGCCCATGCGGCAAGGGCTCAAGGGCCCAAGGGGAGGCGCCCTAAAACCCTAGGGCTTGCTTGGGGGCCAAGCCACCCAAGCCAGCCGCTGGCCCTAGGGCAGGCCGCACCCCACCCCTGGCCACCTATATAAGGAGAGGCCAGGGCAGGGCCGGCCGCACCCCAGCTCTCCAAGCCTCCGCCTCCTCCTATCCCGCAGCCGCTTGGCGAAGCCCTGCCGGGATCTCCACCATATCCACCACCACATCGTCGTCGTGCTGTTGATCTCGCGAGCCTCTCCACCACCTCTTGTGGGATCAAGAACGTGGAGTCTTCATCGAGGTGTACGTGTGGATACCTCAGAGGCGTTGCTCTTGTGACGCATCGGATAATACATCTCCTCGCGACTAGACGAGTCTAGTTGCGGGGATCGACTAGCCAACCCCTGCATCGACAAAACATTTGCTCGATCTTCGAGGGTAAGAGATTGGATCTCCACTTCGCTACCTCATTTAGTAGATCTGATCTTGTTTGGGTTTTATTCCGCCTCTTTTACGTAGGAATTTTTTTTCTATGCTGCGAACCCTACACTAAGAACCATCCAGTGATAGGCAAAACCTTAAGTTCAGGGATGCGACTTCAAAGAGAATGGTGACATGTATCAAACCGAGAATGATCCAAAGATAGGTAAAAACCTTAACCTTGGATGCCCCTCATCCTCCTCTACATCAACAATATATTGGTTTGCAAACATTTAAATTTTGTCTTTTTAGCACCATTGAACTTGCATAAACTTGTATCATATGTATCTTATTTTTCATGTTGTGTTGTATCTCTGCATCTCTTTTGTGACCACCATGAATATATGAGCTAAAATAAATATTCGTTAAGAGATGATCAAGAACCTAAAAGAAAAAAGGAAAATGAATAGGATGCACTAATATTCTAGGTGGTCTTGCAAATGTCCCGCCTACACACAATTTAAAAAAGTCAAGAGTTGTATCCTACGAAATCACCACCGAGACATTTCATCCCCACAAATTATGTGACCATGAAGCAACCACTAAGAACTCTGCAAACAAGATTCATAGTATTCTTATTCCATCTCAATTGCATATGATAAAAGCTCGACGCATCATCAGGGCAATAACGATGTGGGTGGATATTCTGAGATGGAGAAAAGCGTTATGCGCGAGAAGAATACTACATATGATTGGAGTAACTTGCAAATCGTCATCTTTTCTGAATAGCTAGCTCGCAGCGGTACATAAAGACAATTTTCAAATATTTGCTAAAGTTTAAAAGTTCCCAAGGAGGAAATAAGATGGAGAAAGAATTGGTATATGTCCATGTATAAATACAAACCATCTTATCATTTTTTAACGTCTTCTAGGATTTAGGACAATTGTTTGAGTTACTAGTCTAGTAATGTGCATATAACGAACCAACCTGTGGTTGGATGGTTAGGAGGATGGTTGTATCCTCAGCCCATCAGAGTTCAAACATCAGGTTTGACACCTATGTGTCGTATAAAAGGCGAAATATTCTTCAGCGAGAGACAATGATCCCGTTGATAGTGAGGCGCATGTGGTGAGTTCATCAATCTCAATATATGACCCGCCGGTTCAGTCTCTCAGAGGTGCTCATAGGGATAGGGTGTGCACATGTGTTCATAAGGTGAATGTATGTGCGTGTATGTGAGTGATACGTGTCTCACGAATCTATAATTTTTGAATGTTCCATGCTTATTTATACCATTGCTATATGTTTCTACCATATTTTTATATTATTTTAGGGCATTTTATTGAACTAACCTATTGACAAGATGACCAGTGCTAGTACCTATTTTTTCCCTATTTTGGTATTTCGGAAAATCTCTTGAGGAAAACTCCTCAGAATTGGACCATAATTTACGGTGATTTTTATACGACAAGATGAAGATGGAGTCCGAAGGGCGGCCTAAGAGGGGCATGATACCCACAAGTATAGGGGATCGTTGAAGTCTTCGATGTGTAAGTATAGTATCGATCCCACAAGGAGTAGAAGTTATAAGTATTTATCCTCTCAAATAAGAGCGTCACTACTCTTATTATCTATGCACTAGACAAGCAAAATGATTAAATGATGCAAGTGTTTTTGGGTTTTTGGTGTATAGATTGCAATAAAGTAAAATGTTGAGAATGCAATATGACAAGTGAAAGCTCTCAAAGAGAGAAACCCAATCCTCTATGCAGCAAGAGGACAAGCTCAAGTGTGTGTTTCTTATAGGTGGAGAGAGTTCCCAAGGGCTAATTAGACTTCATGGCATAAATATTTCTAGAACAACAAGGTAAACATTTTGTCAAGTTTTAATCTTCTTTGGACGGAGACATAATTAGGAATAGCTAAATAAATAAACTAAACCTCTTATGATGGATCATGTGGCCAAGTAAATGACTGCACAAGAATTATTAAGACATAAAGTCCCACCATAGCATTAATCTTTAAGTGAAGGGGTCGCAGCATGGAAAACAAAAATTTTTCCTACGCGGCAAGCGGAATAAACCCCAAGGATCTAGATCTACGAGATGAAGATAGAGAAGGTGAGATCCAATCTCTTACCCTTGAAGATCAACAAACGCGTTTTGTCGGTGCAGGGGTTGGCTAGTCGATCCCCGCAACTAGACTCGTCTAGTCACGAGGAGATGTATTATCCTCGAGATCCAATCCGGTGAAGTGCAGCAACGGCAGCACCTCCACAGCGTCCACACGTACGGCTCGATGAAGACGTCAACTCCTTGATCCCGCAAGCGAGAGGACGTGGCCTTGATGATCTCAGCAGCACGACGGTAGTGCTGGTGTCGATGACGATCTCCACGAGCAGGGCTTCGCCAAGCCAAGCGAGAGGAGAGGGAGAGGAGCAAGGCGCAGCAGCCCCTAGGGCAAGGGGTGGTGCGGCTATGGTGGAGGAGAGGCGGCGGCAGCCCTTCGGGGAAGGGGTGCGGCTAGGGTTAGGGTTTGGGTGAGGAGGTGGTGCGGCTAGGGTGCTTGGGGGGCAGCCTCTTGGTGTGCCGCACACCCCTCCCCTCACCCCTTTATATAGGTGGAGGGGAAGCCCTAGGGCTGGCCAGCCAAGGGGTGGCTTGGCCCCCAAGCCGGGTCCCCCTAGGACTCCTCCTAGGGTAGGCCGGCTCCCCCCTCCTAGGCCAATTCGGTTTGGCCCATGTGGGCCATAGGTGGTGCGGCTGGCCCAAGTGGCCAGCTGCACCCCTTTGGTCCATGTGGGCCCCATACAATATGTGGTCCCACTTCTAGACCCTTCTAGAACATTCCGGAACCTTTCCGGTACCCTGCAAATAATTCCGGAACTTTTCCGAAACCTCCGGAAACAACTTTCCATATATGAATCTTATTCTCTGGGCTCCTCCGGAACCTCTCGTGACGTCCGGGATCCCATCCGAGACTCCGAATCACCATTCGTTCGTTTCATCATTTAATTCATCGCAAAACCTAATTTCATCGGAACGTTAAGTGTGGGTTCGAGAATGCACAGACATGATCATATCAATAATTAATAGCGGGACCGGGATGCCCATATTAATTCCTATACACTCAACGAAAACCTTTTCTCGATTGAACCACGATGCCTGAGATTCAATTAATCTCATATAGGATTCTCTTTGTCTCATGATATTTTACTTACCCGAGATATAATCGTTGACATCCCCATGTCTAGTTTAATCTCATTACCGGCAAGTTCTCTTTACTCGTCCATAATATAGGATCCCGGTGATTACAACCTAATCACATGTCTGCAGACTTTTGATGCTATATTACCGAGAAGGCCTGGAGATATTTTCTCCGTCACATGGAGGGACAAATCCCACTCTCGATTCATATCACCCAACAACCCACCGTCGGAGATACCTGAAAGCCACCTTTATAATCACCCAGTTACGAAGTGACGTTTGATGTCCACAAAGTATTCCTCCGGTGAACGGGAGTGATATAATCTCATGGTCTAAGGAAACTATATTTGGCATATTAAAAGTGTTGACAACAAAACTTTTGTGACACAATTAATTGCAAGTCTTTATTGTTTGGGTCATGTCCATCACACCATTACTCCTAATGATATGACTCCGTTATCAAGTGACTATAACAAGTCCATAGTTAGGAAACTCTAACTATCTTTTGATCAACGAACTAGTCCTGTAGAGGCTCACTAGGAACTCTGGTGTTTATATTCCACACATGTATTATGTTTCCATTTAATACAATTATAGCATGGATAATAAACTATTATCATAAACGTGAATATGCTTAATAAACCATTTTATTATTGCCTCTAGGGCATATTCCCAACATTAAGGTCCCCAATACTAATACCCTCATAATGCAACTTCATGATTCGGTCTTAGGTTTATGTGTCCTCCCAAGTCTTCCTCACTCCATTACACTACGGTGTTCTCCTATGAGCCCATATAGGTGAAGTGATGTGCAGTCGACGTTCGCACAACACCATCATAGAATTACATCAAAGATAAAAACTAGACAAAATACCAACACATGTTATATAAAAATCATTGCCAATTCATCCTATACCCCCAGGAACATGAGAGAACTACTCACAACGCCAAGACATGATATGATTCAGTGGTACAAGTGATACAACACAATCTGAAACTATGATCTCCCCACAAAACAATGACAAGTAGCAATTCACAAACATGTAGAATAGCACTTAGACAATAGCTAGGGATCAAACAATCTCAAACTATGAGGGGGATGAAGTGGATCACGAAGATGGTGATGGAGATGGTGCTGGTCTTGACGGTGGTGTTGATGGAGACTCCGGAGGGGGAAAGGAGGAGCCCTCCGGAGGTGATTCCGGCGGCGTTTCCCCCTCCGATCTTCTTCGGCGGCAGCCTTCTGTCTTCTGTTTTGTGGTTTCGTGTTTCTCCGCCGCCTCCTCTCGAAACTCCTCGGGGGGCTATTTTTATAGTCGGTTTTAGGTCAAGACGAAGCCACGGGGACGAAGATCGACGGCAACGGAGCCTCGAGGGCCCAGATGAGTGGTCCCACGTGGCCAGGTATAGGGGCCGCGTGAGCCACCCTCTTTTGGCCCTCCGGCCTTCGTTTGCTTGCATCCTTCGCTCCGAGGTCTTCTTCCTTCCAAAAAAATGATCCCCGTAAATTTTCAGCTCATTATGACGTCGTTAAGGCCCTGAAATAAATAAAGAAAGAAATAGGGTTTTTCTGCCTGCACAGGATTAATTCCATAAATAGGGGAAATCATTATTAATTACCAAAAATCATTAAATAACAGTAATATACCCCTTATATGATGCAAATATGAATGGAATACAAGTATTATAGTGCAAAGTTCATGTATGCATTTTACATGCATCCGGGCACCATGGTGCACATGCGGCCACCAAGCACGGCCTAGGGTGGACCCACACCTGGACCCACCCCTGCTCCCTGCGTCACCTCTTGGCCCCCTCTTCGCCTATAAAAACCCCCTTGACCTAAAAGTCAAGGGGCAGCCATTATTTTCCATGATACGTACCCGAAGCCACCGCCATCTCGAAACCCTAATTTGGGAGGGTCCTGAAGTCCATCCCGGCACCCTGCCGGAGGGGAGATCGTCACAAGAGACCTCTTCACTGCCATGACTGCCTCCGTGGTGATGCATGAGTAGTTCACCCTTGGATTATGGGTCCATAGCATTAACTAGATGGTTGTCTCTCCTCCTTGTGCTTAGACATTTATGATCTTGTGAGCTGCCTAACATGATCAAAATCGATATTTTGTAATGCTACATATTGTGTTTGCTGGGATCCGATGAATTGTGAAGTTATGATCAGATTGTTCATGTCTCTTTTATGTTTTATTTAAGTTCTTACATGCTCTCCGATGTGTGGTTACTTTGGCCAAGTGATTTCTTATATCTCCAAGAGAGAGTTTTGTGCTAGATAGTAGGTTCATGCCACCTCTGTGCTTGGGCACGAGTGACAGAACCGTCTAAGAACGAGATGTGGTGTTGCTACTAAGGGTAAAATAGCAGTGTTTGTGTCTTCGTGATCATGAGCATTGCTTACATTTTGTATTGTGCTTAATGCAATTGTCTGTTGCTTGCAACTTAATACCAGTGTGACGCAAGCATAGAATCGCTCCCAAGGCAGATGGATTATTAGTCATAGATGCAGTTGAATAACGGTCTATGTATGTTTGACGTAATGCCTAAATGAATATCTCCTTGAACTTTGCTTATCATAGTTAGTTTGTTATCCCAATTCTATCAATTGCCCAGTTGTAATTTGCTTACCCAGCATGTTTGCCTTTTATCCTTTGGAGAGACACCGCTAGTGAAACTATTGTTGGATGTATGCCCGAAAGGCAATAATATTTAAGCATCTGATTCATAATTATGATTTATGTCTCTATGCTATAACTGTTGTGGTTCCTGAATGTGAGATTCAGAGGAAAACCCGCACGCACGTGTAGAAACATGAAAAGAAAAATATATACCTTAGTCTTGTCTCTAGAATAATTTGTTGATTGCTGGATGATCATGTTTTCTGATCATGGACATAGTTTATGTCAGCATCAATGAATAACATATTGTCGGTTGAGACAATATGGCTGGGTAGACCCGGTATGTTGATATGCTAAGATATTCCTTTTGTGATGTCTTTTGTCCTTAGTGAAATATCGCAGCAGGGTTCTAACACTGGCATGTCCTTAGACCATGAGGTTATTAAGGTTATACATTCACGAGGAGTTGCTCTGGTGCTGTCGTGGGGCTACCTTTCAGGTGCCTCACGGTGGTGATACCTGGGTCACGCCAAGTGAAGCCCATTGAAGCCCATGAAGCATACCGGGTGGCCCAAGTAGTCGGTTAGGCCGATGAGAGTTCCCCTTATCTTGTAACGTGCGATCTGCACCGTCCACCCGAGACCTGGCCTGTGATATAAAGGCCAGGAGGGTGCGTCGTCTAGGTCAAGCAACCAGCAAACAAACCCTAGCGAGATTGCATCTCGCCATTGTAGCCACCTCAATAATTCCAGACAAGCAGGAGTAGGTCTTTACCTCACCTCGAGGGGCCGAACCTGGGTAAAACTCGCCCCCTGTTAGCCGTCACAACCACCAACGTTCTCTCTCTCCCCCTCAATCAACCCGGGGTGTGCAACCTTGGGATTTGCCGAGCCCTAACCTCGACAGGTGCTATCAATCGTCACACCGTAACAGGATGATCAAAACGGTAGTTACATGGTAGTTCCAAAGGTATGTATTAATCTTGATGTTCCAAGATGGGAAATTACTCCTTCGTTAAAAGAGAGATACATCGAGGGCCCACTCTATATGAATGATATCAAATATGTTCTGCAGACAATGCATGATAATGATCCATCATGTGGGATATCGGAATACGGGAACGAGTAAATGGAAACTTACAACATAATGAGATTGACAAAGATATAATGAATCAAAGATTGATTCATATAATATCGGAATATCTGATCTCGGGTAAAGTCCACAGTTTCAACTGAGTATCCTTCGCATAAAAGTGGGAGTCAATATGGACATCCATAGTTCCGCCATTGATTATTGATCGGAAAGTTTTCCGGTCATGACCACTTGTTATCGAACCTGTTGAGGTCACACACTTAAGTTGGTTTTGGTTTAATGTGTATAATGGTAGGTCTGGAACTATGAGAGATCAGTATCACCGGAATAGACTTTCTGCATGATGGATATTATATATATCTTTATCAGAGAGAAGATTGTATATGCGAACATACGATGTCTCGGAGTTATAGAAAGAGTTTCTCTCACTATCGGAATTGTTCCGAGGTTTATATATAAAGAGGGAATATTTATCTGAAGATTTTGTATGCGGACAAACACATGTCCCAGTTCATAGCAAATTAATACCGGGAATTTTCTACCTAGTGGAAAATTCGTCTGGGAATTAATCAGACAAAAATTGGATAAAAGGAAAATGAATTAATCTTGAAAAATATTAATAAATAAAAGAGCCCACCAATATGGGGCTGCCACATGGGCCCTAGTGGCCCATGGGCAGCTGCACCACCACATGATGGGGAGGGCTGGCGGCCAAGGCCAAGGAGGGGAAGCGCCCCTGCCCTAGCCGGTTGGGCCATAAGGGCCCATCAAGGGGGGTTGGCGGTAGGGCCCACCCTAGGGCCGGTGCCTAGGGCTTGGGGAGGCGCCCCAACTCTATGTCGGTTGGTCGGGTGGGACCTTCCCTAGGGGCGGCAGCGGCAAAGGGAGGGAGCCCCTTCCCCAACTCTCCCTCACCCCCCTCCTATATAAACCCCCACCCCCATGGGGTGACACACAATTGGATTGGGAATTAATCTGTGGGGTTTTGAGGTATCCTCTCCCTGTAGAATAAGATCTAATTTCTCTCTCTCTCATGTGTTGAGAACTACACCTTCGTATACACCAGTAGTTGCTAAGCGCTGGATAGCGAATCTCTGCTGAACCAAATCCAGTGAACATGTGCGAGCTCTCAGAGGGGTGAGGTGTCGGACTACTGATGCACTGACCCTTGCTCAATTGGATCAAGAAGGCGGGACAAGAAGGAGCAATGATATTCTCACGACTAGGCCTAGTGTGAGCATAGATGTTGAGCTTCATCGACATCATTCATCAACATCTCTTCCACTTCAACGGTGTTGGTAACAAATTGATTCTAGATCTTTGATCTCTTGTTGATTCACTCATATCTTCATAGATAGATCTTGGTTGTTGCGTAGCTTGTGGCAAAAAAAAAGTTTTTTGTTGCACAACCGTTCAGTGGTATCAGAACGGTCTATGCGTAGATATGAGATTTGATCTAGAGCACATGGTGTGCGGGCATTGCATAAGTTTGTGCAATTATATTAGAGTTCTTCTAATATTCAGATTATTTATGATTGCTTCCCAACAAGCTATGAAGTTTTGTTTCGGTGGTATAGTGCAACTTTTATAGACTTCTGGCAATCCTAGGAATCTCGAGTTGCTCTTAGCATATCTTGTTTCGTCCGAAGTAGTGCTTCAGTACCTCTGGGTTTTGCTATAGCTGGAATCGTTAACGACATAGCAGAAGGGGCATGTGGATTAGATCCACACGGGGGGGGGGGGGGGGGGGGGTCAAAGTTATGAGCGAGTTTAGATTGGATCTCGAGATTTGGCAACGAGTCTCGCGTTCCAATCACCCCGCAATGTCAATCTACCAACATGAATAATCATGCTTAATAAATGCGTAGGTTTTGATGGTCTCTCCGTATATCCTACAAGCCACATTAAAAATGCAGAACAAACATTTGATGCGTCTAACTCAGTTTTGCAGGACATCTAACTTTGTTCTGCACGACATGTGATGTGGTATAGTCTCAGAATTTTTTTTTTAGAAATTATTGCCTAACCTTGTTTTATGTCGACCGGCGTGCCATCCTCTTTGCAATAAAGATGGCATGCAACTATCGCATGCCGCGACAGCTCAGAAGCGGTGGAGAGTCTGTCGGATGAAGAAGAGAAAAGACCTACATCACCAGTTTTATTTACTTGTGCATGTTCTATTTTTGTTTCCTTGATTGCGCAGTAGACGTGATTATTAGGATGATTCCTCATTTTAATATCAAGATGATCTTGCTCTCCCAGTTGTAGCACCGTCAAACCGACTGGTGGTTTCTATGGCGACATGTATCCATGAGTCATGGGAATCGGTGGTCGAGAGGCGGGTACGAACGATTCGTACATCATACCCAGTTGGTTGTCTTGATGTTCAGGCATGACTAGCCATGAGCTCAGAGCATGCCCATCGAAAGATGAACGAAAATCATGGTGGAAGTGATTGGCAAGTTTGCCTACCCGATGTAAACCAAAGGCCACTGAGTTGTATTCATCCATTGGTCTTGTGTTGATCATGGATTCCAAAACGCTAATCTGATCGCGAGGAGTATCCGTTTTAGTGTGAGAACCCTGTTAGTTAAATTTTAACTAAGTGCTAGAATAATTATGAACATGTCTAAGTGAACTCGTTGTTGTAGACCGATGGCACTTAACGCACCTCCCCTTTTCAACCTTGGGCCACTACTTGAAAAGAAACCACTATTTGCCAATGGGAGCAGCTATGCTGACTGGGTCCGTGCCCTGAGAATTGCTCTCAGGGGCGCCAAGAAGGAGAAAGTACTTGACACACTCCTCTTCCAAAAGGTCTGCCGAATACAACATTTGATGCTAAAAAATATGCTCACACCCTGTTGAGTGATGAGGCCATCGATGTACAATGTCTCATGTTGACATGTATGGACCCTGAGTTGCAGAAGCGATTTGATCGCACCTCTGCTCATTATATGATCATAGCGCTCATGGCCATGTGCCAGACTCAGGCTAAGAATGAACGTTATGAGATAACAAAGGATCTATGGTCATGTCACATGGCAGAAGCAGGCTCTGTAATTGAGCATGTAATCAAGATGTCTGGTTATGGTACAAGGTTCCAGGCTCTGGGATTTCCAATTCCAGCTGAGCTGGGTACATATTTGGTGTTGGCTTCACTACCCCTATCTTACAATGGTTTCATCGTGAACTACAACATGAATGGGATGGAGAAAACAGCAAATAAGCTCCTTGCAATGCTGAAAACTGTTGAGGCTGGTGTGAAGAGGGATAACAATCAAGTTCCGATGGTTACCCAAACCGCACGCTTCAAGAAGAAAAAGAACAAGAAGGCCAAGGGTGCTAACACATCCGATAAGCCTAAGAGTTCATCCGATAAGCCTAACGTACTTGGCGTTAACTCAAATTCTATGGATGTGTTGGCAGTTTCGGATGCGGACTTTCACATAAAGTTCCACGTCCGGAATAAAGCTGATAATTTCATTTGGAGTTTGGTCGCTGTGTATGGTGCTGCTCAAGAGGAATATAAGGCGGCTTTTCTGCGTGAATTGGTTAATCTTGCTAAAGATAACCCGCATCCTATTCTTATAGGGGGGGACTTTAATATGCTAAGATTCCGTCATGAGAAGAGTCGTGGTAGATTCGATGGTCATTGGCCCTTTCTATTCAACGCTGTCATTGATAGCTTTGATTTGAGAGAGGTCCATATGACAGGTAGACAGTTCACCTGGGCGAACAGTCTGCCGGAACCGACGTACGAAAAACTAGATCGCGTGCTGATGGACACATAATGGGAGTCCAAATATCCTATGGTGTCTGTATGCGCCCTAGAACGTATCGAGACTCTATCGGATCATGCCCCGATTATTTTGACCACTGGTATGCCGAAACCAACAGGTAAACCCCAATTTAAATTTGAATTGGGGTGGTTGACCCGGGACGGTTTTATAGAGATGGTCAAACGAATTTGGGATCAGCCGATTGATGGCGCGACTCCTATTCAGAGGTGGAATAATAAGTTGCGTAATTTACGCACACACCTTAGGGGTTGGGCACGCCATACTACTGGTCTTCTCAAAAAATAAAAGGCTCATCTTGCTGCCATTATTGATGAACTTGAAGGGATCGCGGAAAAACAGTCACTAACGACACAACAGATTGAACTCAAGAGTCAATCGAATGCGTCTTTGGCAAAGCTGTTACGCGAAGAGGAAATCAAATGGTATCAACGGTCTAAAGCTATGTTCATCCTGCAAGGTGATTCGAATACAAGGTACTTTCATAATGTCACCAATGGCAGGCATAGGAAGAAGCTTATTCATTCACTTCATCAGGAAGACGGACTAGTTGAAGGACAAGATGAGCTAAAGAGGTATATAACCAGGTATTCTAAAGGTTTATTAGGGGCTCCGGAGGAGGGCAACTTCTCTCTTGATGAGTCTCATACCGATGATATACCTCAAGTTTCGGATGATGAGAATGCTTTTCTTACCGCACCTTTCTCTGAAGAAGAGGTGAGAAAAGCAGTCTTCCAGATGGAACATAACAAGGCTCCAGGTCCTGACGGATTCCCAGCCGAGTTTTACCAAAACTTTTGGGACATCATCAAACCTGAATTGTTGGCTATGTTTAATGCGCTGCATGACGGACAGCTTGAGCTTTTTCGCCTCAACTCTGGTGAAATAATTTTGTTGACAAAAATAAAGGACGCAGAGAGGATCCAACAATATCGGCCCATCTGTCTCCTTAATGTAAGCTTCAAAATTTTCACGAAGGTGGCAACCATTCGATTGAACACGGTCGCGGATCATGTGGTTAGACCTACACAAATTGCATTTATGCAGGGGAGGAATATACTTGATGGTGTGGTCATTTTACATGAGACGGTTCATGAGTTGCATCGTAAGAAATTGAATGGGGTGATATTTAAAATTGACTTCGAAAAGGCTTACGATAAGGTCAATTGGGAGTTCCTCCAATAGACCTTACGTATGAAAGGTTTTTCGGTGGAATGGTTGTACTAGGGTTCGGAACTTTGTCACTGGAGGTAGTGTGGCCATTCGAGTAAATGATGATACTGGTCATTACTTCCAAACAAAGAAGGGCCTAAGGCAAGGTGATCCGCTTTCGCCGATCCTATTTAATATAGTGGCGGATATGTTAGCGGTCATGATCGAGAGGGCAAAATTGGATGGACAGATTGAGGGAGTCATACCTCACTTAGTTGATGGTGGCTTATTTATCCTCCAATATGCCGACGACACAATTCTTTTTATGGAACACGACCTGGAAAAAGCTTTGAACATGAAGTTGATTCTATCAGCGTTCGAGCAGCTCTCTGGGTTGAAAATTAATTTCCATAAGAGTGAGTTGTTTTGTTTCGGCGAAGCCCTGGAGTTTGCGACTCAATATGCGGAATTATTCGGCTGTGAACAAGGTCAGTTTCCGATTAGGTATCTTGGCATACCTATTCATTATCGGAGACTAACGAATGCTGAATGGAAGCATGTTGAGGAGCGGTTTGAAGCGAGGTTGGCTAGTTGGAGAGGCAAACTGCTATCCTTAGGTGGGAGATTGGTACTCATAAATTCAGTATTAAGTAATATGGTACTGTATATGATATCTTTTTTCCAGCTGCCTAAAGGAGTATTGAAGAAAATTGATTATGTTCGTTCAAGATTCTTTTGGCAAGGGGATAGTGATAAAAAGAAGTATAGACTGGCCCGGTGGGATGTGGTTTGCCGTCCTAAAGATCAAGGTGGACTTGGTGTCCATGATCTGCAGGTTAAGAATTCGGCCCTTCTAGGGAAATGGCTTTATAAGCTACTCTCGGAAGAAGGGACGTGGCAAACACTTCTACGCCGAAAATATGTCGGTTCAAAAGCGTTGTCACAAGTGGTATGGAGACCAGGTGATTCACACTTTTGGGCCGGGCTCATGGCAATGAAGAAGCATTTCTTCCGCTTTGGAAAATTCGCTATTCACGACGGGTCGGAAATTAGATTCTGGGAGGATAAATGGCTTGGTAATGCCCCTCTGAAGGATCAATACCCGGCTTTGTACAGTATAGTTCGCCACAAGAATGAGACGCTAGCGGAGACTATGCGGACCTCTCCTCCAAATGTGGCGTTCAGGCGAGACTTAACCGGCCCTAGACTTGCAACATGGAATGCTCTTTTACAGAGATTAACCATGGTACAACTCTCAACAGGGACGGATGTCTTTCGGTGGTCTCTGAATGAGAATGGTCGTTTCTCAGTGGATTCCATGTATAAAGCCCTCATCCAAAGTGACGTGCCGTTGGTTAAGTGTGAGAAACTTTGGAAGATGAAAATACCGCTGAAGATTAAAATTTTCTCGTGGTATGCTCGTCGAGGAGTTATTCTCACAAAGGATAACCTTGTTAGGCGTAATTGGAAAGGAAGTACGAAGTGTGTTTTTTGTCCTCATGATGAGACAATAAAACATCTTTTCTTCGAATGTAAGGTTGCGCGTTCTATATGGTCAATCATCCAAATATCTTCTAATTTGTATCCTCCAAGATCAGTTGCGAATATTTTCGGAAACTGGTTGCATGGAATTGATGACAAGTTTAGAACTATAATACGGGTGGGAGCGATGGCTGTTGTCTGGTCGCTTTGGCTTTGTAGAAATGACAAGGTTTTCAATGATAAAAATGTTTCTATCTTGCAGGTAATATAACGGTGCACAGGTTTGCTCCGTTGTGGTCCATGTTACAACGCGTGGAGTTTCGAGACCTCTTTACGGAGGCTTCTGTGCGACTGGAGACTACGGCGAGGGACATTTTTACTCAACATGGGTGGCGTAGTGATCTTCGTATTGGACCACCTCCATAGGCGTAGTGCATCATCTTTTGTGTTGTAACTTGAGGCCTATGTTTTTATGTTTTTGGAGATTGTCGGCTGTGTGCATCTTTGTTATGCAGAGGCCGGGTGTAATGCTTAACTCTTAAGTAATAAAGCCCTTTATCAAAAAAAGAGTTCATCAACATAGGTGGATTCAGAGTGCTTCTTCTGCAAGAAGAAAGGACACTGGAAGTACGTAGAACTGCATGAAGTTCCTTATGCAAAAGAAGAAACCAACAAAAGGTATAAGAGTTATACTTAAATGATATTTGTCATTCTTACCAGTAACTTTGGACTATCGATTACTAAATTGGTTGCACTCGATATAGAAGCTACGGAAAGTAAGGAGACGTCAGAGT
This sequence comes from Puccinellia tenuiflora, assembly GCA_012064385.1. Taxonomy (NCBI): domain Eukaryota; kingdom Viridiplantae; phylum Streptophyta; class Magnoliopsida; order Poales; family Poaceae; genus Puccinellia; species Puccinellia tenuiflora. The sequence continues at coordinate 3,699,235 of QRDG01000316.1, forward strand.
AAAAGATGGTGATGTGCGTCAAGATCGGCGCATTGGGATTCGTCCAAGGATGAAGACATCTCCATCTTTTATTTCTTTAAATTTAAAAGATTTGTGAGCTTCGGCTCAGGTTTTGTAATAAGGTCGCATGCTTGGTGACGTAATACTCTTATGGATTTATAGGACATGTTTGTCCTAATTATCGTGTGAGACTATTATGGATCATCCACTTTGTAAATGTCAAGTTACAAATCTTTTAAGTTATTTCAATATCATTTGTTCTGGAATATTATGTGATTTGTTGACACCACCTTCGAGTGGCACTACAATCTCGGATGCATCATATGTATGGTGGAAGGAAGTCTGAGATATCGTTTTATGAAACGAGTGAAAGACTTAGTGAATCACATACCTCTATGAAGTTTGAATTCATTAAGTATTATGGCACATAGTGTAAAGTCAAAAGACTGATGGGTTCAAAGAAATTGATTTGTCAAAATCTTAAACCCGTTATGATATATTTTAGAAGCATGTCTTAGTGTTTTAAATAAAAACATGACTTGACATATATCGAAACATGATCTGACTAAGTATGACATAGTCAGCACTAAGAGTCTTCTTGTTTTGCAAAACAAACGACGCCATTCAACACAACACTAGATAGCCTACTACATAGAATTTTAGCAACAACACTTTGTCGTTGTTCGTGTAAATGTTTTGAAAGATAGACTTTGACATGACACGGTAATTTGTAGAGGTCAGAAATTCTTCGGAATTATGATCCTAAAGATAAAAGACAAAGTATGACTTAGTTGGTTGTTTCAATAACATATTGGAAATCCTCTATCAACGCCACATAGGTAACAATGTTTTGTTACTAGGATAAATGTGATTTTCGAGAAAATTGTTTCTTGATGAGTTCAGTGGGAGGACGATGATTCTTGACGGGATTATTGAATCTCCGGAAATAGTTATCAGAGTTGTGCAAACGGAAGCATTTCTGGGAAACGATTCTCTTAAACTAACACTGAGAGTCATTGTGACTCTTATCAAGAAAACATTTAACCAGAGTATGCACATAAAGTTTTCAAGGCAACTTGATTAAAGGAAGTGCATATACAAGTCGTAATTAAGGTGCTAAAATATCCAAACCCTAATGACTTAGAGTCAGAATGTCTTACACCATTAAAATTTCAGCAACGAAACCTTAGAGGAATTTCTGCTGAAATAAAGGAGATCATAAAGCTTGTTTTGTAATAAATAGATTTTATGACAAATTCAAGAGTGACTACTAAAGATCACATGATCTATAGCAAAGCTTTATTTGATCTAGATAATGCTAGCTGTATATATTGATAAGATACGATTCCTTAAGGAAAAATAATCGAGGAAGTGCTCGAGGGTCTTGTCAAAATTAATATAGTGCGAACTATCAATGAGCATAAGTCATTCACATGAACAAATGCTGGATGGTTGGTAAGTATAAAGGACTGGAAGTATAGTTCGGTGAATAATAACAATTGCTGTTACCACTTCACTAGAATTATAAAGTTCTTGTTTTCAAGAAAGTTAGTGGGAGCTACCAAGTCGATGGTCTTCCCTCTTTCGGAGACTATTGAAAACTACATGTGGCAAAGTTAATATGCATCATTGGAGATTAGTTTCTTAGATGAACATTGAGCAAATATATCATGTCACATCAAGATTAGATCTTAAAAAGATGAGACAAGACATTTTGCAATTGAATTAAATACTTAAAGTCTTGAATGAAAAATTCGAGACATGAGAACTATGTTCTTAAACTGGGAATTCATATGCAAGAACCATAGATGAAGGACATCGGTGAGCATGATGAAATGATCATATCATTTTATCACCATGGAATATCCTGAACTTAGTATTCTAAATTCAAGAGTCAAGTAAGGGAAAATAATTGTTATCAAAATTGACTTTGTAAAAAAAATTGTTTGACCTCAATTATAAAGAAGTATTCTCTAAAGGTGGTTCTTGAAGGATGCTTCTTCAAAGGGAGAATAACTTGTATATGTAATTGTTACATTAATTGATATACTTATGAGATAAGTATAACTGGCAAATACCAGTTAACATAGGATCTCGAAGATTCTGTAGAATGTTAAGGGAAAGAGAAATGCTTGAATTATTTTGAGCATATTCATAATTTAAACAAACTAAACAATAAGCAGTAGTACAAAAGGGAGTTGAAAAACTTCCAAGGAAAAAGGCTCTCAGTTGATGTCTACTACACATTTCTATTCTTGTATACTTGTTGGGCCTCCAAGCGCAGAGGTTTGTAGGACAACAACAAATTTCCCTTAAGTGAGTAACTCCAAGTTTATCGAATCCACGGGAGGCGTAGGTTGAATGTATCCCTCTCAAGCAACCCTACAATTAAGATACAAGGAGTCTCTTGTGTTCCCAACACACCTAATACAATGGCTAATTGTATAGGTGCACTAGTTCGGCGAAAAGATAGTAAAATGCAAGTGATATGGATGGTAAAAGGTGATTTTGTAATTCTGTATTAAAAATGGCAGCAAGCGAACAAGTCGAAAAAGTGACTTAAAACGGTTTATCAATGCTTGGAAACAAGGCCTAGGCTTCATACTTCCACTAGTGACTCTCACATAATTAAACACATGATATTCCCCACAAAAACACATGCAAGGTAGACGTTACTCGGAGATCATTCTTTCGTGGACCAAATAGGATGAGAATTGCGTAGGGCTACAAAAGCACACCTTAAAGTTCGTATTCCACATCTATGGACACTTCATGTTGTCATTATCGGCATCCAAAGATAGTAATAACAAACACCACAACCTATCTCTTGAATAGTCTCTTTCTAATACATCCACGACACGCGCGCTGTCACTAACGCACCATGGAGATTATACTAAACACAAGCATCAAGAAACCTCATGATCTATTTAATCCAACAATAATAAAGAACAAACTCATGATGAAGATCCCTCTAAGCTATTATCATAGAGTCACACACGGCACCCACACTGTCACCGAGGCACCGTGATCACAACGGTGACTCCCGAACTTATACTAGATGACACCACTTGAGCAACATCATATCCATTACATAATCATGTATTCAACTATATCAACAAAGCTCATGATCACAATGAATATCACATCATGGGAGAGAGAGAGATAACCACATAGCTACTCGTACAAGCATCAACCCCAATGAGGGACTACTCCTCATTGCGGGAAGTAGCAGTGTTGATGGAGATGGCTTCCGGAGGTCAATCCCCGTCCCGGCAGGGTGCCGGAAGATGATCAATCTGACCCCCAAAACTTGTCGGCGATGGCGGCGGAGCTCTGTTGTGTTTCTGGAAAAAACCTTCGAGGGTTAGGGTTTTTTCGTCGGGGGCAATTTATAGACCAAAGGGGTCTCCGTGTTGGGAATATGCCCTAGAGGAAATAATAAAATGGTTTATTAGCATATTCATGTTTATGATAATAGTTTATTCTCCATGCTATAATTGTATTAACCGGAAACATAATACATGTGTGGAATATAAACAGCAGGTGTCCCTAGTAAGCCTCTACCGGACTAGTTCGTTACTCAAGAGATGGTTAGAGTTTCCTAACCATGGACTTGTTATAGTCACTTGATAACGGAGTCATATCATTAGGAGTAATGATGTGATGGACAAGACCCGATAATAAAAGAGTTGCAATTGATCGTGTCACACAGTTTTCATTGCCAACGCTTTTAGTATGCCAAGTATAGTTTCCTTAGACCATGAGATTATGTCACTCCCGTTTACCGGAGGAATGCTTTATGGACATCAAACTTCACTTCGTAACTGGGTGATTATAAAGGTGGCTTTCAGGTATCTCCGATGGTATTTGTTGGGTGACATGAATCAAGAGTGGGATTTGTCCTTCCTTGTGACGGAAAAGATATCTCTGGCCCTCTCGGTAATATAGCATCAGAAAGGTTGCAACCATGTGGTTAAGTGTTAATCACGGAGATCCTATATTATGGACGAGTAAAGAGAATTTGCCAGGTAACGAGATGGAACTAGATATGGAGATATCGACGATCAAATCTCGGGCAAATTAAATATCGGTGAGACAAAGGGAATCGTATACGAGATTAAGAATCTCCGGCATCGTGGTTCAATCGATAAGGAACTTCGTTGAATATGTAGGAGTCAATATGGGCATCCCGGTCCCGCTGTTGATTATTGATATGATCATGTCTACATGTTCTCGAACCCGTAGGGTCACACACTTAACGCTCCGATGTAGCTAGGGTTAGCGATGAGATATATAATGGTATGAACGAATGGTGATTCAGAGTCTCGGATGGGATCCCAGACGTCACGAGGAGTTCCGGAAGAGTCCGGAGAATAAGATTCATATAAGGAAAGTGGTTTCCGGAGGTATCGAAAAGGTTCGGGAATTTATCGGTAAAGTACCGGAATATTCTAGAAGGTTCTAGAGGGGTCTAGAAGTGGGGCCCATAGGAGTATGGGGCCCACATGGCATGAAGGGGTGGTGGACTGGCCTCATAGGCCAGTCGCACCACTAGGGCATTAAAGGCCCATATGGGCCAAAGGGGCCCATAAAGGGGGGGGGGGGGCCAAAACCCTAACCCTAGGGGCTGGCTTGGGGGCTAAGGCACCCCAGCCGCCGGCCCTAGGGAGGCCTTGGGGCGCCCCCCTGCCACCTATATAAGGAGGGCAAGGGGAGGGGTGCGGCACACCATTGGGAGCCCTTGTGGCAAACCCTAGCCGCCCCCCTCCATGCTTCTCCACCTCCACCTCTTGCGCCACCCCTCCCGGAGGGCTGCCGCGAGCTGCACCTCCTCCCTTGCTGCACCACCCCTAGCCGTAGGGCTGCTGCACCATGTCCTCCTTCCCCTCCTCTTGCTTGGCTTGGCGAAGCCATGCTCGTGGAGATCTACACCATCAACGCCATCACAACCGTCGTGGTGCCGAGATCCATTCTAGCCACGTCCTCCTCGCTTGCGGGATCAAGGAGTGGACATCTACATCTTACCGTACATGTGGATACCGCGGAGGTGCTGCCCGTTGTGGCACTTCATCGGATTGGATCTTCGAGGAAATACATCTCCTCGCGACTAGATGAGTCTAGTTGCGGGGATCGACAGACCAACCCCTGCACCGACAAAACGCTTTGAACGTTCTTCAAGGGTAAGAGATTGGATCACATCTTCGCTACCTCCATCTAGTAGATCTAGATCCTTGGGGTTTATTCCGCTTGCTGCGTAGGAAATTTTTTGTTTTCTATGCTGCGACCCCTTCAGTGGTATCAGAGCCTAGATCTATTCGTAGATGTTGGTGCGATTAGAACACAAGTGTTGTGGGCATTGATATTTTATTTTGCTACCTTCTCGCGTGCACTTTGCGTCTTTGCAGTATTGTGAGATTGAAGCGGCCCGAACCAATCTTACTCGTCCACGCACGAGAGACCGGTTCCACGACAGACATGCAACTTGTATTGCATAAGTGGCTGGCGGGTGTCTGTTTCTCTTGCTCTAGTGAAGATGCAATTTTCAATGGAAGGCCTTTCAAAAGGATGAGTAAATAAGCAACTACTATATCACCGTTGTGGTTTTTGCGTAGATTAGAACGGTTCTATCTCGTTGACCCAAGCCACGTAAAAATCGCATAAACAAAGTAGAGGACATCTAACTTGTTTTTGCAGAGGGGGTCATGTGATGTGGTATGGCCAATATGTGATTTGTGATAATGTATGCAATGATCATGTTTGTAATCTTTCACGACTTGCATGTCGATGAGTACGGCAACCGGCAGGAGCCATATGGTTGTCTTTTATTTTATGTGACCTGCGTGTCATTGAATCACCATGTAATTGCTTTACTTTATTGCTCAGAGTAGCATTAGTTGTAGTTGCAATAGTTGGTGGACAACCATGGTGATGGCGCCACAATGCTGGAGGTGATGGAGATCATGCCGGTGCTTTGGAGATGGAGATCAAAAGCACAAGAAGAAAGGCCATATCATATCACAATTATGAATTGCATGTGATGTTAATCCTTTTATGCACCTTATTGTTATGCTTAGATGTGATCGCGACGGTAGCATGATAAGGTGATCTCTCACGTTAATATCAAGATGTGTTCTTCCCTAGTATGCACCGTTGCCAAAGTTCTTCGTTTCGAAGCACCACGTGATGATCGGGTGTGATAGATTCTACGTTCACATACAACGGGTGTAAGCCAGATTTACACATGCGGAAATACTACGGTTTCCTTGACGAGCCTAGCATGTACAGACATGGCCTCGGAACACAAGAACTGAAAGGTTAAACACGAGTCATATGGACGATATGATCAACATGGCGATGTTCACCTTTGAAGCTACATCATCTCACGTGATGATCGGTTGTGGTGTAGTGGATTTGGATCGTGTGTCACTAAACAACCAGAGAGATGTTGAGTTTAGTGGGAGTTCATTAAGATGAACTAAAATTATCATAAACAAAAGTCCTTAAAGATGTCTTTGCAAAAATCCTTATAGATCTTGGTCGACTATGGTAGTCGGTTTGTTGTTGAAAAACTGCGTCTCGATGGGTCATTTTGTTAAGTGGTACCTGCATTTGAAAAAAATTCCTAAACACCCATGCTCAGCTCTACGTGCTAGAAGAACCAATAGGAGATAAACCCAAATATTTCTGCAAGCGATGAAGAGTACATGGAGTGGTTTTGAACCACCTACTTGAAAGTCAAGTGGATGATGTGCACCTTCATGAATTCTGACCTAAGTAGACAATTCAAGAACTTGATTGCAATGGAGATTGTTGATGAACTGAAAAATAGTTTTTCAGCGCAAGTTAGAATTGTAAGGTTCGAATGTCTGAACGGTTTTCTTTCACTCAAGATGGAAGAGAACACTTGCTGGAACAACACCTGAGGATAATGCATGAGATACATCATCGTCTAGTGCTTGTTTGGAACCACGAGATAAATGACGGTTTCGCGATAGGTGGGGTGATACGCTAGCTTCTCCCCAGCTTCAAGAATTATGTCGAAGACTAGGTCATGGGAAGGGATTTGATCACTTTCTGTGAGTTTGTGTCTCGGCTGCGTCATGTCAAAGTGGAACCCATAGCAAGAGAAGTTGGCAATGCAGAAAGTATATATTGATATACAAGTTATAAGTGTTTAAGTCCAAATTGCAATTGTGGCGGTTTCGATAAGTGTTTGATACTCATTCTATTTTATGAAAACAGAACCTGCTGCTTGAGATTTGCATAAAGGATCTGGGAAGACGTTGCGGAATGGTGGCAATCAAGGAGTTGATGCTGGCAACGATCTGTCTCTACATTTATCGTTTTTGATTAGAGGATTTCAATGAGTTTTTGTAATCGAATTGAGTGTGATCTTTAAATTAGTGTGTCTCGATTTCTGAGACGGTTATTCATGTTAAAGACAAGTGGTTGTTCTATTTTCATGAATAATTCTTTTTGATGATCACGTTCGATTATGAGATTATTGTCCTTTGTTTAATCTAAACGATGATTAGTTAAACATTTATAAAATATGTGACATACTAAAATATCCAAAACTTAATAATGACAATTGTTTTGGTCGTGCTAAATATTGAATAAACATTTTGATGTTTTATCAATGTGCCTTATTGTAAGGAGTATGACTAAAATGCCACCCTTTGGAAGAGTGCCATGAGTTGCCGAAAATAAACACAAGTGTTGGTTGTATTTTCAGCAAATGTTAGATGTCATTATTTTGTGTACTCCATCATAAATGATATGAGTAAATAGATGTATTTGTTCAAGTTATGATATTTGATGAGATCAAATAAAATTCTGGAGTTTAGGATATTAAGTTAACAAGAAAATTGAGTCTTTATGATTTGATCAAAAGAGACAAAATATTTGAGTTATATGTTAGTATGTGGACTTGTGAAAAGTGTTATCACAAATTACAATGTTTAGAATATTTCAAAGGCGTTTGATATGTCCTAAGATATTGTAATCACACACTATTTGATATTGTGTGGTCTGATAAAATAAAAGGGGTTTTTCTTATTAGGGTTTATTTGTAGCATTTAGATTTATTTGATAAACACTCTGTTTTAAATAAGGGTCTATTTAATGATTTGCATTTCGCATATGAGTTATGTGAAACAGTGGTTTCAATAATTATGGGATAATTAGAAACTATTGCAAATAAAGTTTGTAGTATATTCATATGTGACTATGAATAGAGATTCCACAATGAGAGACTAAAGGGGACAAATCAATTGTTGGTTGTGTTAAATGTTTTAGTGGATTTATCGTGAAAAGGTTTCATGATAAAAGAATTGATGGAATAAATAGAAAAGCTAAAACCTTGCTTGTTTATGTATCAAGTGGCACATATGTAAAGTGCTATGTTGGTTAAAACTTGACACATAAAGGAATTAATGATGGTGATCATTGAATTTTGGTTTAGCTTGTCTAAAGAAAAGTAGGATTCAAGAATATAAAATTTTGTCAGGTTACAAAATAATATTCATGATTTACTTGTCATGTTTCAGAAACAAGACATACCTACGAAACTACAAAGAAGAAATAGAAACCTTAAATACGAAAATGACTAAGAGTCATCCTATGTTAAGTTTAAATCACAAAGTAATTGTTACTTGATTTTGTGAAAGCGTTGTTTCACATATTTATTCTTCAAAATGGTTTGTAAGGAATAAATAAAACTTACTGGACAAAAGCACAAGAGGTAAAGCTCTTTAACATGTTCAATGTTGTTAACTACATGGTGTAGTTGTGCTTAAAGTCAAAAGGATTTATGCTAGCAGAGTACTGGCATTCGTATAAAGAGTTCTCGATATTAATAGTTAATTAAGAATTTTGGAGGTGTCCAAAATATCGAAAAAATACACGAGTGTGATCTAATTAAAATATGTGGTGACATATATTAAGTTAGAGTAGAAACTATTTTCCATGATCAAAATATGTGGAGACATATGTTTGAGTGGGAGCTAGTATCATGGTCAAATATAAGGATAACATATTTCTGAGTGGGAGCCAAAGTGGTTTCACAATTTAATATGTGTATGGTGTATATTTGAGTAGGAGTTTACAACATCTTGTTCGTGTGAAATGGAGATTTCATAAATGTTGTAAATAAGTCAGGAACCAACGTATAACTTGTGAAGTTAGATGAACGTCAAATATCTATGGAGATAGATGTATCTATGGTGGATAGATATGTTTGATAAACATTATGTCAGGATATTTAACCTAAGTAAGATTTTGAAGGAGTTCAAAATGGAACAAGTGAAGAAAGGTTCATTTGCTTGTGAGAAATAGGTGAAACATTGAGTTGATAACTTAGTACAAAATTGATGGTTGGAGGATATGTTAGAATTCACTATGAATTGTTCATAGGTCTAAAACATATAAGAACCATGTGTTTGTATTTAACGATATGTGACCCAAGTTCTTGGTTAGAAGAACATGTTAAGTGAGGAGTCATTTTTCATGGAGTTGAGATAATAGAATCTAGAGATTGGTAGACTTGGATGAAGTCATAAAACCAAATTAGATTGGAAATCTCATAAAGGCAGAAGCACAGCGAAAGTATGATTGGAAATATCGAAGTGAAAAGTATAGCACGGTCGATTTGTGAGTCTACAACATATAGGAGTATATGATTAATTCAAGGATTAAAAGATATAATATTGTGGTTTGAGAAATTTTATTTCAAGACTAAGTGAGTTCCGGGTGCACATGCTATGTGAAAGTCCTCTTGACTGATCATACGTCATGTAGGCATGGAAGGGAAACGAAAATCTCACTCTATAACCAAATATATTATATTCATCATATGATGATGATATGAAATTTATCATGTGATGATATAAGGTTTATCATGTGATGATAAAGTAATGTCAAATTAGGTGACATTGACGTTTTGCAAAGAACATAAAGAACGGTATAGTATAGAACACGGACAAAACCTCTTCCACGAACAAACATGATCAGCACTGAGACTCCATGAGTGTTAGACACCATGAGTGTTGGATCGAGAAAATGTAAACTAGATTATTGACTCTAGTGCAAGTGGGAGACTGTTGGGAATATGCCCTAGAGGCAATAATAAAATGGTTTATTAGCATATTCATGTTTATGATAATAGTTTATTCTCCATGCTATAATTGTATTAACCGGAAACATAATACATGTGTGGAATATAAACAACAGGTGTCCCTAGTAAGCCTCTACCGGACTAGTTCGTTAGTCAAGAGATGGTTAGAGTTTCCTAACCATGGACTTGTTATAGTCACTTGATAACGGAGTCATATCATTAGGAGTAATGATGTGATGGACAAGACCCGATAATAAAGAGTTGCAATTGATCGTGTCACACAGTTTCATTGCCAACGCTTTTAGTATGCCAAGTATAGTTTCCTTAGACCATGAGATTATGTCACTCCCGTTTACCGGAGGAATGCTTTGTGGACATCAAACGTCACTTCGTAACTGGGTGATTATAAAGGTGGCTTTCAGGTATCTCCGATGGTATTTGTTGGGTGACATGAATCAAGAGTGGGATTTGTCCTTCCTTGTGACGGAAAAGATATCTCTAGGCCCTCTCGGTAATATAGCATCAGAAAGGTTGCAACCATGTGGTTAAGTGTTAATCACGGAGATCCTATATTATGGACGAGTAAAGAGAATTTGCCAGGTAACGAGATGGAACTAGATATGGAGATATCGACGATCAAATCTCGGGCAAATTAAATATCGGTGAGACAAAGGGAATCATATACGAGATTAAGAATCTCTGGCATCGTGGTTCAATCGATAAGGAACTTCGTTGAATATGTAGGAGTCAATATGGGCATCCCGGTCCCGCTGTTGATTATTGATATGATCATGTCTACATGTTCTCGAACTCATAGGGTCGCACACTTAACGCTCCGATGTAGCTAGGGTTAGCGATGAGATATTTAATGGTATGAACGAATGGTGATTCGGAGTCTTGGATGGGATCCCAGACGTCACGAGCAGTTCTGGAAGAGTCCGGAGAATAAGATTCATATAATGAAAGTGGTTTCCGGAGGTATCGAAAAGGTTCGGGAATTTATCGGTAAAGTACCGGAATATTCTAGAAGGTTCTAGAGGGGTCTAGAAGTGGGGCCCATAGGAGTATGGGGCCCACATGGCATGAAGGGGTGGTGGACTGGCCTCATAGGCCAGCCGCACCACCAGGGCATTAAAGGCCCATATGGGCCAAAGGGGCCCATAAAGGGGGGCCGGCCAAAACCCTAACCCTAGGGGCTGGCTTGGGGGCTAAGGCACCCCAGCCGCCGGCCCTAGGGAGGCCTTGGGGCGCCCCCCTGCCACCTATATAAGGAGGGCAAGGGGAGGGGTGCGGCACACCATTGGGAGCCCTTGTGGCAAACCCTAGCCGCCCCCTCCATGCTTCTCCACCTCCACCTCTTGCGCCACCCCTCCCGGAGGGCTGCCACGAGCTGCACCTCCTCCCTTGCTGCACCACCCCTAGCCATAGGGCTGCTGCACCATGTCCTCCTTCCCCTCCTCTTGCTTGGCTTGGCGAAGCCATGCTCGTGGAGATCTACACCATCAACGCCACCACAACCGTCGTGGTGCCGAGATCCATCTAGCCACGTCCTCCTCGCTTGCGGGATCAAGGAGTGGACGTCTACATCGAGCCGTACGTGTGGATACCGCGGAGGTGCTACCCGTTGTGGCACTTCATCGGATTGGATCTTCGAGGAAATACATCTCCTCGCGACTAGATGAGTCTAGTTGCGGGGATCGACAGACCAACCCCTGCACCGACAAAACGCTTTGAACGTTCTTCAAGGGTAAGAGATTGGATCTCATCTTCGCTACCTCCATCTAGTAGATCTAGATCCTAGGAGTTTATTCCGCTTGCTACATTGGAATTTTTTTGTTTTCTATGCTGCGACCCCTTCACTCCGAGGGGCAACCAAGGGTGGCGGCCGCAACCTCCTCCTGGGCCGCGGTTGGCACCCGCGAGAGCCCTTCTGGGACTTTGCTGGACCTACCCTTCTGGCTCTCAGAGTTTTAATTATTTATGATTTTCTGTAATATTTTTCAGATTTTTCTGATCACTTCTATTTTCGGGCATTTTCTGCAAATCACAAACAAAACAGACAGAAACTGGCACTGGGCATCTTGTTAATAGGTTAGTCCAGAAAATGCTATGAAACCATAGTAAAAACATGTAGCAACGGCATAAAACAAGCATGGAACAATCAAAAATTATAGATACGTTTGACACGTATCATCAGTTCATTAGATGAACTAGGTTGAGTTCTTTACAAAAGATACATCTATGATGTGCAAACATCACAACTATGATCTTGGTTAAAGAACCAAAAGCTTCACCTAGTATGGCCTGGACTGCAAGTGGTCAATTGATCAAGGCTTTATAATAGAGAAGAGTTTTCTACATAAAAGTAAAGAGTTCACACAAACCTATAAATGTTTGATGACAAAGGTCTACCCCACAAAGTGAGCATGAGATTGCATCTACATCACAAGATGTTATGGTCTTGTGCAAATAGTTTTTTGCCTATTGTGCAAGTGGGATACTGCTGGATTTATGCCCAAAAGGCAATACTATTTAAGCATCTGATTCATAATTATGATTTATGTTTCTATGCTATAACTGCTACGGTTCCTGAACGTGAGATTTAGAGGAAAACCCGCAAGCACGTGTAGAAACATGAACGGAAAATGATATACCTTAGTCTTGTCTTTAGACTAATTCGTTGATTGTTAGATGATCATGTTTTCCTGATCATGGACATAGTTTATGCCAGCATCAATGAACAACATGTTGTCGGTTGAGACAATATGGCTGGGTAGACCTAGTATGTTGATATGCTAAGTGATTCCCTTTGCGATGTCTTTTGTCCTTAGTGAAATATCACGACAAGATTGTAACACTGTCATGTCCTTAGACCATGATGTTATTAAGGTTATAAATTCATGAGGAGTTTCTCTCGTGCTATCAATCGTCACACCGTAACACGGTGATCAAACCGGTAGTTACCGGGTAGTTCCAAAGGTATGTATTAATCTTGATGTTCCAAGATGGGAAATTACTCCTCCGTTAAAAGAGAGATACATCCAGGGCCCACTCGGTATGAATGATATCCAATATGTTCTGCAGACAATGCATGATGATGATCCATCATGTGGGATATCACAATACGGGAACGAGTAAATGGAAACTTACTAGATAACAAGATTGACAAAGATATAATGAATCAAAGGTCGATTCATATAATATCAGAATATCCGACCTCGGGTAATGTCCAGTATTGCGAGTAATAGGAATGATGTATTGCAATCCACAGGTTCAACTTAGTATCCTTCGCATAATAGTGGGAGTCAATATGGACGTCCATGGTTCCGGTATTGATTATTGATCGGAAAGTTTTTCGGTCAAGACCACTTGTTATCAAACCTGTTGGGGTCACACACTTAAGTTGGTTTTAGTTTTATGTGTATAATGGTAGTTATGGAACTATTGGAGAGTATCACCGGAATGGACTTTCTGCGTGATGGATATATATCTTTATCAGAGAGAAGATTGGATATGCGGGCATATGATGTCTCGGAGTTATAGAAAGAGTTTCTATCACAATCGGAATTGTTTTGAGGTTTATATTAGGAGGGAATATTTATCCAAAGATTTTATATGCGGACAAACATATGTCCCGGTTCATAGCAAATTAATACCGGGAATTTTCTACCTAGTGGAAAATTCATGTGGTAATTAATCAGACCAAAATCGGTAAAAGGAAAATGAATTAATATTGAAAAATATTAATAAATAAAAGAGCCCACCAATATGGGGCTGCCACATGGGCCCTAGTGGCCCATGGGCAGCCGCACCACCAGTGGTGGAGAGGGTCGAGGGCCAAGGCCAAGGAGGGAAGGCGCCCCTCCCCTAGTCGACTGGGCCCTAAGGGCCCATCAAGGGAGCCGGCAGCAGGGCCAGGTGGGGCCCACCCTAGGGTCGGCGCCTAGGGCTTGGGGAGGCTCCCCAACCCTAGGCTGGTTAGCCGGGTGGGGCCCATCCTAGGGGCGGCGGTGGCAAGGGGAGGGAGCCCCTTCCCCAAGTCTCCCTCCCCCTCCCTCCTTTATACGTCTTCGACGTATCTATAATTTTTTATGTTCCATGCTTGATTATATATCAGTGCCACATGTTTTTATAATGTTTTACATCATTTTGGCATGATTTATGGAACTAACCTATTGAAAAGATGCCCAGTGCCAGTTTCTGTTTATTATGTTTGTGCATTGCAGAAAATGTCCAAAATCCAAAGTACTCAAAAAAATCCGAAACAATTATAGAAATTCTTTTTCGCTAGAAGACTTCGGGAGCTAGAAGGACAAGTCCAGGGGAGGCCCACAGCCTCCAGGTGCCACCCAGGCGCGGCTGGACCCCACCTGGAGAGCTCGTTCACCGCCTCGCGTCGCCTCTTCGTATATATATTTGCTCCTGACCTAAAAACGCAAGAACATCGAAGCTTTTCTCCAAAAACACATCTAAGCGCCGCCGCCACCAAAAACCCTAATTCGGGGGACAGAAGTTCCTGTTCCGGCACCCCGTCGGGATTGGGAATTGCCCCCGGAGCCATCTTCATCGCCCTCGCTGCCTCCCGTGATGCAACGGGAGTAGTCCTTCATCGGGGCTGAGGGCTCTACTGTAGCTATGTGGTTATCTCTCTCTCCCATGGTGTGATCTTTATGTGATTGTGAGCATTGTTAGTACGGCTGAATTATTATGTAATGTTATGCTACTCAATTAGTTTGTCTAGTATAATTTCCAGAGTTGTGACAACACAAAGCCTTGGTGACAGACGGGGCGCGCGTGTGACTCCTTGACAGATTATCTAGAGTGATATTTACCATGTTTATTCTTTGTGGAATTGTGGTGTTTGTTTACTCAGACTTTGAGGTGTGCTTTTGTAGCCCTACGCATAGTACCCTTGTTATATCAAGGAGAAGGATAATTCCGAGTAGCACTTGCAGGCTTTCAGTTGTGCTAACATGTTGAGAGAGATCCCTAGCGAAAGTAGGATCCCTAGGCCTTGTTTCCAATCATCGGAACACCGTTTCTAGTCACTTTTGTTACATGTTTGCTTGCTGCCATTTTTATTACAGAATTACAAATTCACCTTTTACCATCCATATCGCTTGTATTTTACCGTCTCTTCGCCGAACTAGTGCACCTATACAACTGACAATTGTATTAGGTGTGTTGGAGACACAAGAGACTTCTTGTATCTTAATTGCAGGGTTGCTTGAGAGAGGATACGTTCAACCTCTTCCTCCCGTGGATTCGATAAACCTTGGGTTACTCACTTAAGGTAAGATTGCTGTTGTAGTACAAACCTCTGCACTTGGAGGCCCAACACTGTCTACAAGAATAGAAGCGCGTAGTAGACATCAAGCTCTTTCCTGGCGCCGTTGCCAAGTAGGTAAGGTAAACGGCACTCACACTCCGGCAACGAAGCTCTTTTCTTGCCGGGGAGGTGAGTGCTTGAAGGTATCTTCTTTAGATCTTGCAATTAAATCTTTGTTTCTTGTTTTCACCAGTTCAGTTTAATGGAAAACAACAAAAATATTAGAGAGCTTTATAAAATTTATCTTGAAATTGGTCATGATGGTTTTGAAGAGAAAATTTAAAAACCTATGGAACTTTATTTGCATAATAATCATGATAGTAGAAATGTTATTAGCATGAATTCTTTGGACACCATTATTGCTAATTCTATGGAAAATTCTAAGCTTGGGGAGGCTGGTTTTGATGATTATGATATTTTTTGTCCCCCAAGCTTTGAGGAGGAAATTTACTTTGATGATACGTTGCCTCCAATATATGATGATTACAATAATTGTGATATTTTAGTTCCACCTACTCTTGAGGATAAAGTTTATTTTGATTATGATATGCCTCCTATTTATGATGATTACAATGATGGCTATGATAGTTTTACTCCCACTATTACTAATGAGAAGGATTTTGCTTATGTGGAGAGTAATAATACTTTTATGCATGTGGATCATGATAAGAATGCCTTATGTGATACTTATATTGTGGATTTTATTCATGATTCTACTGAAAGTTATTATGAGAGAGGGAAACATGTCTTTAAGTATCTCAACAATATTATGTTTCCTCTCTTTATGTTGAAGGTTTTAATGTTGCACTTGCTTTGCCTTCCTATGCTTAATGCTTTATGCTCCAATGATTTATTTTCTTACAAGATGCCTATTCATAGGAAGAGAGTTAGACTTAAATGAGTTTGATGTTTGCCTCATGATGCTCTCCTTTGCGTTTCAACTCTTATTCTTATGAGAGCATCATTAAAATTATCATGCCTAGCTAAAAGGCTTTAAAGAAAAGCGCTTATGGGAGGCAACCCATTTTATTTTACCTATTGTTTATTTTTGGTTTGTTCTTGTTTGGGTGATTTTACTTCTGTAACAACTCCCTTGTATCTTTTTGTTTTGGTTTTTGGTGCCAAGAATAGCCTCTAAAGAGAGGAAGACTAATTTGTGAGTTTGCTGTCCAGAAACAGATTTCTGTTCTTCACTGTTCGAAAATCCAAAAAATCACCGATCATCATATGTGGCTGAAATTTTTTGACAGCAAGCACCAGGGTTTTTTCTAACTTCCTATAGTTTTAAGTTTTCTGTTTTGAGATCCATAAGTGCCTCGAAAAAATTCATATTTACAGTCTGTTCTATTTTTGACAGATTCTGTCCTCAGTTTTGCATTGCTTCTTTCGCAGGCAAAGTGAAGCTTTTCAAATCTAGAGCTTTACTTAGTCCTTTGTGACAGTAGCTAATGTTTTAAAAATGAGTTTTTGATATGTGCTTTGGAACTGAAGGAAGATATTGTTTTTGTGGACTAACCCCTTAATGAAGTTGCTATAAGTTTTGCGTGAAGGAAGTTTTCAAGTATCCAAGTGCGAGGTGATGAAGGAAGATCGAGAAGGAACAAAATACTAAGCTTGGGGAGGCTCCCCATGGACCCTCCTCTGAAATATTCAAGAAGTTACAAGCGTCTAAGCTTGGGGATGCCCAAGGCATCCCCTTCTTCATCAACAATCATCGGTTTTTCTCATGGTACTATATTTTTATTCCTTTACACATTATGTGTTGTTCTTGTAGCGTCGGTTGGTTTTTACTTTCAGTTTGTTTGTGTTATTTTTCTGGTCCTTACAATAATTAGGATCCATGCATGCTTGTTTGGTAGAGAGACACGCTCTGTTTTTGCATTATACACTCATGTGCTTCACTTATATGTGTTGAGTGTTTAGCCTTTGTTATTTATGCTTTTAGCTCTTGTTTTCAAGCATCTCTTGTTAGAGATGTTAGCTTTTGTAGTTAGGAAGTTTTGCTCATGTTTCTTCACCCTTTTAGTTTTGTTTCAAATAAGTTGATTGGTGTTTGGTTAAGTGGAAATTATCATGTAGGAAGTGTAAAAAAGTGCTGCTTAATCTGGTAGACCATTGTCTTGAATATTTGATACTTGGCAATTGTATTAGAGATATGAAGTAGATTAATGCTTAAACTTGTGGATCAACTAGTAATAATAGATTAATAAAGAATTACCGTAAGGCTTTAAATTATGGAGCTTGTCCTGCTTGGTAGTTCTCAAAGTCTAGATATTCTTTTGTAAAGAGTTGGTTTGGCTAACAAGGTAGACGGTGTGAAGTCTAGCGGTTATGCATGATGTATATCTGTAGTCATTCATTGAACCAAGTTGATGTTATATGTTTGCTTGATATCCTGCTAATCCACAAAAAATTGTACTGAGAGGGAATACTTCTCGTGCATCCAACTCCCTGAGCCAAAAATCTTTGCCATTTGTGTCCACCATACCTACCTAAATGTGGTATTTCCCTGCCACTCCAAGTAGATTTCTTATGTGTTATCTTTAAAATATTCAAAATTATCCTTTTTGTGCCCCGGTTTTTAAGATCATGAGGAAGGAGTAAGAAGTTGGTTATAACTTGTGGCAAGCAAGGTCATTCCCCCCCCCCTTTCACCCGGTGTTGATGGTTCACGTCCTCACTTGAATTAACCCGAGAGCGGCTTAAGCAAAATATAAATATAACTCACCATTCTCCTCCGTACAATAAAAATCTGAGAAATCAGCTCAAACATTGATTAGTGGTGAAACAAAGGAGAAAGAGGAATGTACTCGTTCCTCTAAAACCAGCCGCTCTCACAAGTCTAAAAGCCTTGATTGTTATGGGGGACTAGCTAGTTTCTTTGCTGTGAAGTCGTTGACGAAAGCATGCATGTCTCAAAACTGTTTTACTTCTATCAAAAATATAAAAAAATAAGAAGCTCTAGCACATGACTAATCCCTGCTTCCCTCTGTGAAGGGCCTTTCTTTTACTTTTATGTTGAGTCAGTCTTCCTCTTCCTTCTAAACTCCTCAAGCAATCACTTGGTATCAGCTTTGGTTCATGTTTTACTTCATGTTATCTTTGTGTCTAACAGTGAAAACTTTGTATTGACTTTATCTTGAGATAAACAAGTTGCAAGTTGAAGCTTTTGCTGAAAACTTAAATCCTCCTTTGTGTTGGCCAAACTCCTTTGTTGAATCAATATTGCTTTGTGAGTTATCAATCATTGTCAAGTGTTATGCTTTTAAATCTTGAAAGTGTTCTTTTCTAAGTTACTTCTTGCCTAGATGTTTTACCTGGTTAATCATTATTTGTTTCATTCAACGAACCTTTGTTTTGGATCATTGCATTCAGCTCATATGCTTTACATGATTAGTTGATCATGATTGTGATTGGTAGCATGTCACTTCAAAAATTATTTTTTTATCACTTACCTACTCGAGGATGAGCAGGAGTTAAGCTTGGGGATGCTGATACGTCTCCGACATATCTATAATTTTTGATGTTTCATGCTTGATTATATATCAGTGCCACATGTTTTTATAATGTTTTACATCATTTTGGCATAATTTATGGAACTAACCTATTGACAAGATGCCCAGTGCCAGTTTCTGTTTATTATGTCTGTGCATTGCAGAAAAGGTCCAAAATCCAAAGTGCTCAGAAAAATCCAAAAAATTTACAAAAATTATTTTTCTCTAGAAGAATTCGGGAGCCAGAAGGACAAGTCCAGGGGAGGCTCACAGCCTCCAGGTGCCACCCAGGCGCGGCTGGACCTAGGGTGGGGCTGGACCCCACCTGGAGAGCTCATCCACCGCCTTGTGTCGCCTCTTTGCCTATATATTTGCTCATGACTTAAAAACATCAGAACATCGAAGCTTTTCTCCAGAAACACATCTGAGCGCCACCGCCACCAAAAACCCTAATTCGGGGGACAGAAGTTCCTGTTCTGGCACCCTGCCAGGATTGGAAATTGCCCCCGGAGCCATTTCATCGCCGTCGCTGCCTCCCGTGATGCAGCGGGAGTAGTCCTTCATCGGGGCTGAGGGCTCTACTGTAGCTATGTGGTTATCTCTCTCTCCGATGGTGTGATCTTTATGTGATCGTGAGCATTGTTAGTACGGCTGAATTCTTATGTAATGTTATGCTACTCAATTGGTTTGTCTAGTATAATTTCCAGAGTTGTGACAACACAAAGCCTTGGTGACAGACGGGGCGCGCATGTGACTCCTTGATAGATTATCTAGAGTGATATTTACCATGTTTATTCTTTGTGGAATTGTGGTGTTTGTTTACTCAGACTTTGAGGTGTGCTTTTGTAGCCCTACGCATAGTACCCTTGTTATATCAAGGAGAAGGATAATTATGAATAGCATTTGCATTCTTTCAGTTGTGCTAACGTGTTGAGAGAGATCCCTAGGCCTTGTTTCCAATCATCGGAACAACGTTTCTAGTCACTTTTGTTACATGTTTGCTTGCTGCCATTTTTATTACAGAATTACAAATTCACATTTTACCATCCATATCACTTGTATTTTACCGTCTCTTCGCCGAACTAGTGCATCTATACAACTAACAATTGTATTAGGTGTGTTGGGGACATAAGAGACTTCTTGTATCTTAATTGCAGGGTTGCTTGAGAGAGGATACGTTCAACAAATAGGTGCTAGACACTTAGGGATATTCTGGGGTAATACTAAACAGGTCTCGCATAGCATAGTAATAAAACCTGACATGCAATTGTACTTAGAAAAAGGTAAACTACAATGCATATCAAAATACTTAGGAAAATTATGCAGTGAGCATAACTTGCCTTGGCAGGAGTTGCAGGTGCAACAATTACAAATGTTCTCCGGACTCTCCGAATAATCTAAACAATTCACACATGGTAAGAATAAATATACAATCAATATAATCACACAAAAATACAAGATATGCATGAAATGCATTTTTAAAACACAATTATTAATCTAACTATATTTTCTGTTTTTGAAAACATGCATGATGTCATAAGACCCAAAAATGCAATTTAGAAATGAATAAACTATTTTTAAAGTCCAAAAAAGGCATACACAACAAATAAATAAAACAATCCTACAAACTATTTTCATAAAAACAAGAAAAGGCTCTACTAGACAGAGGGCTTTTAAACAAATCTAACCCAATTGGATTCACTCAAAAATCTATTTTTAAACTAAAGTTATGTTGAAATTACTCAAACTTTACATTTGAAAATTGAATAAATTTAAATTTGTCAAAATAGAAAAATAAAATGCCAGAAAGATTCTACTGGTTCTAAGGATTTCAAATATATAAAAATATTTGAATTTGGCCAAACCAATAAAAAGATATGATAAATCTAAGTTGCATGGGCTTTTCTGCAAAACAGACAGAATAAACTAAATCGGGAAAAACCAGAAAAATCCTTCTCCACGTGGCGTTCTTCGATTGGATGTCTTCTGCTGACTGGGTGCTGACTGGCGCTGACGGGGTGATGATGTGGCGGCTGACTTGGCGGCATCGGAGTCTGTACCCCTTCGGTAAATAAAATTAAACGTAGCCGCTGGATCTAAATCCAACGGCCTAGATCTAACCCGACAAATACGAGCGGCGCTAGGGTTAGGCCGCGCGGCGGCCGATGGAGGGATGGCACGGCCAACGACGTTCCGGCAAAACTATGGAGAGTGGGGACGAACGGCTCATACCCCTGGATGCAGGAAGTTGTGGCAGTCACTGTGGCGAGGTTTCCGACCGAGGGATGCTCCGGTCCTCCTCCTATTCCTCGCCGGAGTTGGCTACCGCGGTGGATGACGGCGGTTGTGGATGCTGGCGACGTTCTGAGGCGCAAAGAAATGCCGCGAGATGTCAAATAGAAGCGCAAGTTCAAAAGAAAAAGCGAGAGGGCGAAGAGGAGGCACGGGGGCGATGGTGCTCACCGGAAACAGAGAAGTTTGCCGGCGGCAACGGTGGAGCTCCGCGGATGGTTGCAGGCAGCCTGGGGGCTTTCGAGGTGGATTTCTTGAGGTGAAATGGGGAGGGCAGAGAGGGCTATTTGTAAGTGTCAACGGGGGAAAGAATCACGGCCTTAATGGCCCGAATTGAAGAGGCGAAATTGCCGGCCGGGGGTTGCCATGGACGGCTGCGCAATTTGGGGAAGACGATGATGCCGCGGACGTGGTCGTCGATCCCGACATGCGGGCCCGAGCTGTCAGCGAGGAAGAGAGGGAGGCGGGCTGGCGGGCGGGTTGGGCTGTGCGCGCGTGAGGGAGATCTTGGGCCGCGGCTGGGATGGCTTACGGGCTGGTGTGGCCGTGGCCCCTTTTTTGAAACCTTTTCTTTTTCAGAAATTCAAACAATACATAACTTTTGAAATACACAACCAAATGAAATCAAACTTGTTTGTATTTTTTTTAAAAGAAACTCTATCCAAATATACTATTTTGGAATATTTTTACACAACTATATTTACCAAAATACCCCTGTGTATTTAAATGGTAGTTATTGCTATTTCCTAATATAAGAAAATAAATTTTTATTTCTTTTGAAAACTTCGTAAAACCAGGAGCACAAATGCAATGAAAATATGAATGCATGCTTGTTTTGAAATTTTTCAAAACACAAAGTATATAAATTTCAAAAAGGTTTTGAGTTTTCTAAATTTTTAAAATTTGAAAATCTTGGGATGTTACAGACTACCACCCTTTAAAGGAATCTCGTCCTGAGATTCGAAGAGGCTAGAAAGAAACATTGGTTTGGGATCTCAACGGGGTTAAGGAAATTGGGTGGGCTACCACCCTTAATAAGAACTTTTGTGGGCACTCTTGAACTCTTGTCTGCGAACTAGGGTCCATTTGGGCATTTGTGCATCCTTGTATCATAGGCTTTAATTCCAATTATTGGGTGTCTCTTCAAGTAACTTCGGACACCAAAGGTTTACTCTTTGGGTCCACCAAAAGTCCATGATGAGAGGATGTCATTCATCTCTGTATTGTCTTTGGCATGTTGCTTCTCCTTGTTGACATTCTTCAGTGCGAGCACTACGCCATTTCTAACGAAACTCTCATGGTTAGTCAACACTTCCTTTTGAAGGATTCCTTCTTATTCACGAGAGCTGAGGTTTATCCTCACCGTATATCTTACGTTTCGGCAAAACTTTCCTTACATAGGGTTATAATATCCATGTGGTTTAGGCTCATTGTCGGCTCTCTAGTAGGTTTGTCACTCAGATTTACCATTCCTCATAGCAAATCAAATGAAATGAGTAGTCGTCATGGTAGCTACTCCATGTCGCACTCAAATCATTACCTTGTACTTGGTTTGGTGAATTTCGTAAGCTAACACTTTGTCAATCTCACATGTCTAACAGAAAGTATCCAATCTGTAAGACAGACCTGAGCTAAACTATCGATCCTTCAAAACAATTGGGTTGCGCAACTCTTACACATGCTAGCTCACAAGCTATAGCTTCTTCCGTGAATCTTCTCCTTGGTGCATCTGGCTTTCCATACTATGCTTGAGTTGTTTGCTCACTTTTTGCATCTTCGCATGGAGGTGGCTATCGGTCATTGCAATCCAAGAGGTAAGTCACTTCGGTTGGCATATTGGTGATGCATCTGGTTGGGCTTTGGAGAGATGAGTGGAGATGGAAAGGTATAAGAGAAGTAATCCTACCCAAACACAGTAGATAAAGGTGATTCATCTTACAAACAACATCTAGCAAACATCAGAAAACATGGTTCAAGCACAAACAAACAACCTAGCATTGCCATACCAACTAAGTTAGCATGATCAATGCACTATCACGTTATCGTTGTTCTAACAAAGTATCTAAATGGTGGTCTCGTCTATCTCTTTCTGGAATTTCTGCAAGTTCTTCTTTGACCTTCATTGTAGTACCTCTTGTTGAATCGAAGACTATGTAGTGATTGGCAAAATGTAGAGTTCAACTGTCTTGTGACAATCTTCATCGGTCTGACATCAGTTGAGTTGTATCCACCATTAAGGGTCATAATAAATAAATAAAGATATCTTAGAATGTGAATAATAGATGAGAGTATGAGAAAAGATAAAAAAAATTCTTTTGAATAAAATAGATTTTCAATTCTAGGTCTTTTACTAGTTCTAATCCAAACTTAGGGTTTCGAACCTTCAGGCAACACAGTGCTCTGATACCATCTGTAGCGGACCTGCACTTAAAAATAGGCAAGTCCCTATGTATAGTGCAAACCCCTGGATTGATTCATTTGCACACACAGTTTACGATGAAATATCACAACATTGTATCAATTTATTACACGACTGAATCCAGAGTCAAAAAAATAAAAAATAAACCATTACATCTTTGCATAGCATGAAGCTAGCATAAAACGGAAATAACAGCGGAAGACTAGAAGTATTGCATGGAGTCCCAATCTTCATGTACGCACAGGCGAAAACATGTTGGTTGTAGACTCGGAACCCGTTCCTTACTCTTCATCGAAGCAACCTGCAACAGTAAAAGCGTTGCAGCCAAAAATTGGTCAAAACCATTTGTATGGATCTGGCAAGTGATACTTGTGGACTCATAAGGCAAAAACTTCTATTAACTATATGCATATATGGCTGGTGTAGTTCAAGGCTATTTTTGCGTAAAGCCAATTTTATCCTATCTTTTACAACACTTTTCTTTTCAAATAGTTAAGAGATCATTCTATGGAACATATCCAGAAATATCTCCACACACAAGTTCATCAAATTTTTAGTTAAGAAGTTGGAATGATAAGATCTCTTGTTGACGTCCTTGCTCCGATACTCAAAATTGTCCGTAACCGGGGACACGGCTATGATCATAGTTTGACACTCTACAGAGGTTTTGCACTTTCACCACTTGACTCAATCAACCCATTCTGACCTTGACCCTTCTTGAAGTGAAAAGGAAAGGAGAAGATTGAGACGAGACCCTTCAGAAGCATTTCCCCGACCACTACCGTCTTGACTCGTTCCCACCTACATCCACTACATCTGCTTGTCAAGCCGGGCCAGTTCCACGCGACTTACTAAGTCAAGCCAGAGCCCATATGACATCTGGCTGCACGAAAAGCATTTTTCACTTGGAGCAACTTCAATCTCTTTGTTCCTGGGTGGCCGTCAACAAGTGAGGATCTCGGGTGAAAACCACCATAGAAATGGCCCCGAGTAGCCACTCAACTATAAACCTCCATCCACATACCACATCCACCCAGGTGGTTCGTTAACTTAGTAGAATTTTCATTACTAACTTTTATAAAACACCTTCTCAGCGTAGCAATGCTAATATCTACTAAGTTAACAAATAGGTGCTAGACACTTAGGGATATTCTGGGGTAATACTAAACAGGTCTCGCATAGCATAGTAATAAAACCTGACATGCAATTCTACTTAGAAAAAGTAAACTACAATGCATATCAAAATACTTAGGAAAATCATGCAGTGAGCATCACTTGCCTTGGCAGGAGTTGCAGGTGCAACAATTGCAAACTTTCTCCGGACTCTCCAAATAATCTAAACAATTCACACAAGGTAAGAATAAATATGCAATCAATATAATCACACAAAAATACAAGATATGCATGAAGTGCATTTTTAAAACACAATTATTAATATAACTATATTTTCTGTTTTTGAAAACATGCATGATGTCATAAGACCCAAAAATGCAATTTAGAAATGAATAAACTATTTTTAAAGTCCAAAAAAGGCATACACAACAAATAAATAAAACAATGCTACAAACTATTTTTATAAAAACAAGAAAAGCCTATACTGGACAGAGGGCTTTTAAACAAATCTAACCCAATTGGATTCACTCAAAAATCTATTTTTAAACTAAAGTTATGTCGAAATTACTCAAACTTTACATTTGAAAATTGAATAAATTTAAAATTGTCAAAACAGAAAAATAAAATGCCAGAAAGATTCTACTGGTTCTAAGGATTTCAAATATATAAAAATATTTGAATTTTGCCAAACCAATAAAAAGATATGATAAATCTAAGTTGCATGGGCTTTTCTGCAAAACAGACAGAATAAACTAAATCGGGAAAAACCAGAAAAATCCTTCTCCACATGGCGATCTTCGATTGGATGTTTTCTGCTAACTGGGTGCTGACTGGCACTGACGGGGCAATGACGTGGCGGCTTACTTGGCGGCATCAGATTCGTCTGTACCCCTTCGGTAAATAAAATAAAACATCGTCGCTGGATCTAAATCCAACGGCCTAGATCTAACCTGACAAATACGAGCGGCGCTAGGGTTAGGCCGCGCGGTGGCCGACGGAGGGATGTTACGGCCAATGGCGTTCCGGCAAAACTATGGAGAGTGGGGACGAACGGCTCATACCCCTGGATGCAGAAAGCTGTGGCAGTCACGATGGCGAGGTTTCCGACCGAGGGATGCTCCGGTCCTCCTCCTATTCCTCGCCGGAGTTGGCTACCACGGTGGACGACGGCGGTCGTGGATGCTGGCGATGTTCTGAGGTGCAAAGAAATGCCGCGAGATGTTAAATAGAAGCGCATGTCATGGTATTGTCGAATCTAGCCGCGGCAGGGGTGCCATCGAGCTAGGTAGAGAGAGGGTTTTAGGAGACGTGGGGTATCTCGGCGACGGGAAGCCAAAGGGTTTACCCAGCTTCGGATCTCGCAATGGTAGCGAAACCTGTCGGCACAGTGGAAACCAGGGTACCACGGGCCGGCCTGCCAGGGCCCACAAGTTTCTTCGGATGATTTTCGCTAAGGACTAGGCTCTCCAAGCCTGGCGAGCCTCGCGAGGGTTTTTTCCTCGCGAGGGATCTTTTCTCCTCGCCGAGGGTTCTCTCCCTTGCGAGGGACCGCACCTCGACAAGGCGTCTCCGACGCCACCCGCAATTCTGCTAAGGACCAAGCCGAAGGGCTCGGCGAGGCTTTTTGCCTCGCGAGGCTCCTTCCTCGCGAAGCCATCTCTGCCTCCGCGGCAGAGCGCACATGGGCTCTGCGCCATGTGCATAGTGACGCGCGCGCCTGCGCGCAATGAGGATGACGCCACAGTTGCCGTTTCCATGTATAAAGCAGTCAACAAAGCGGCACCAAGCAACGCGGACAACGAGTATTGCCTCTTTGGTGACAAGGGAGCCGTCTGCAGCTACGCTCCAAGGACGACGTCACCATGAGTCACATCCCACCTCAGCAAGCGCCAGCCCACCGTCCGGCTGGCCGGTGGCCTTTTTCAGCTTTGGTGACGCCGCTCCCCTGCCATGGACCGCGTCCACGAGCTTTACCTTTATGGTGGACTCCGCCTTTATCGTGCACCCGGCCTCCTTCCGCGTCGTCATGTGGTAACCCTTCCCGCCCAAATGTTTGGGCAGAAGAGGTCCAAGGCGCCTATAAAAGGAGGGGGAGCACGCTCAAGCAAAGGGTTCCAAGATTCTGGAGTCCAAACCCTAGATCTGAAGATTAGCAAGTAGCCATTGATAGCCACCCGGAGCTCGACAAGCTCTCCTTGTACTGTAAACCTCTCCAAGCAGTGCAATATACCATAGCAGGACGTAGGGGTTTTTACCTCCCAAAGAGGGCCCTGAACCTGGGTAAGATCTTGCGTCCATCTCTGCAGTGTGTCCCGCAGCGAGTTCGATCGAGCACCGTCGCCGGAGCAAGTTGAGGGTTGTTTGACCCCGTGTTCAGCCCCTTACACGATACCTTGAGAGACATCCCTAGTTCCTGGGACGGATCTCCGACAAAACCCTACGTGCTGCTATAATTCACTATAAGGCAATATGCGCCGATTACAGCGAAATGTGTCTAGAGCTTCTAAAAAGTATGCCCTAAGGCGTCCCGTAGGCCGGCTTATAAAGGCGTCCGGACCTAGGGCTTACAGGAGGAAACCTAACCGACTAAGTCACAGAGTTCTACTCTAATCCGGCTTGGGCTCCGCCTTGTGGGCTAAGTCATCCTCAGTGCGGGCCGGCTTCTGGAACCTTCCCTTAGCCGGATGGGCCTCCTGCGCTTCATTGCACTGGGCCGCCCGGTAAGCCGGAATTCGGCTTACCACCACTATGGGCCACCCTGGTACGCTGGCTTTAGTCTCCTTCATGAAGGTACCTGTTCGGCATAACCCCAACAGTAGCCCCCGAAAAGCTTCAAGTACTTCAGCGGTTGGCTTCAGTCTTCCGGCAAAGCGTTGTCCGGGAAACCCTTCATCCGTCTTCAGTCTTGGAGCATTCCCAGAAACCTGCAATCATGCCGAACTTGTTTGTCGTCCTCAACGTGCCGACTTTTTATGCCGAAAAAACACTTGAGTGTGCTTTGACACGCGTCCGTCGATTTGACAGCTCTGTCAGACCCGGCAGAGTGAGTGGAGGAGCATCTTTGAACATAGGGGCTAACTCCGTTTTTCCCGCGCGAGAATCGAGGCATCAGAGGGAAGAAATCATCTCACAACGGCTTGATCCGTGATGCGTGGCGAAAATTTCGGCTCCGGACCGTTGCGAAAATCTATGCGCATCCGCTATAAATACAGGACGCCTTGCCTTCGCCGCAGCCACTAGGCATTCGCAAACCCTATCTTCTTCCTCCCTCAGATCTCCCAAGCTCGAGTTCCTCCGGTTCTCCACTGTACTCCATGGCGTCCGGCGCTCCGAGCTCTCCCATCATCGACGCAACGCCTCTCGACTCGGCTCCGCCGATGGACGGCTCCGCGTCCTCGACCGCCGCCACCGTCACCGTGCCAACCGCCGCTGCATCTGCATCTTCTCCAGCCCCGGCGAGCACCTCCACTGTCGCAGGCCGCGACGAAGTGGCTTTAGCAAAATCCGCGGCCGAAGCCGCCGCCACGGTGGCCACCGCTTCTGCGGCCGCTGATGCTACAGCCGAAGGCTTTAGTGGCGACAAAGAAGAGGAGGAAGAGGAAGCCGGCAACAACAAAGGAGCTGCCAACAACCCGACCCACAACTGGGTCACTTCCGCTGTAGAAGAAGGCGAGCTTCAAGGCATGGCCTCCGACGGCGTCCTTCCTCCGTCTTCCGCGTCTGCGCCGGCTTGGCGCTCCGCCTTAGGCGACCCGTACCCGACTCCGATCAGAGATGAGCGGGTACTTCTCTCTTCCCATATTTCTAGGGGTTTTTCTATGCCGCTGTCGGCTTTTCTGATAGAGATCTTAGATCATTATGGCCTCCAGCTCCACAACATCACCCCCAACAGCTTGTTATACATCTCCGGCTTTGTAGCGCTCTTTGAAGGCTACTTAGGCTTAAAACCTAGGTTAGACTTCTTCCAAAGATGCTTCTTAGTCAAGAGGCAAACTGTGAACAAGGAGTTGCTGGTGGTCGGCTCTATCAGCTTCAACTGCCGGCGGGATATAGATTGGTACCCTCAGGTGCCAATCGTTGATTCGGCAAAGGGATGGGCGTCCACCTTTTTCTACTACAAAGACGTGGCGTCGCCGAACCAGCTGCAAGGGCCTCCCCCTTTCACGGATGAGGCCGGCACGCCCCTGCCCTCGTGGAAAAAGAAACCGTCAGCTAGGATGCCGGCAGACCATGCCGCCATTCAAGCAAAGATTTCGGAGTTGACCTCCGGCTCTCCTCCCCTAACTGGGGAGGACACCATAATATGCTGGGTCAAGAGGCGGATCCAGCCCCTCCAGCACCGCACTCGCCTCTTATGCGAGTACACAGGTAATGCTGATCCCATGAGGACCAGCAAAGAAGACCTGGAAGAGGAGCTCTACCAAGCGCGCCTCAACCGGCTTATCAAAGCCCGGCCTAACGAAGGCCGGCAATATGAAGAGTCGCTGTCGATGTATACGGCAATCAACCCTCCCCCGAAGGTACTTTGTCGAACCCAAAGTTCAATTCTTCAAGGGATTTTGACTGTATGCTTAACAATCTGACTTGTGTTTATTCTTCAGATTCCCGATGTTGCCGCCTCCGGGTCAGCTGACACGTCGTCCAGCAAAGTGACCAAGCGGCCAGTCGTCTTTTTCTTCGGCTCCTGCAGAGAGCTGGAAGAGGAGAAGCCAATCTGATATGATTGGCGCCAAGTCATCAGAGGATGACGACGCTCTCGCTGGGCTCAATATCCCCAGCAAGAAGTAAGTCGGCTGACAACATCTCCTCCTTACTCTACAACAATGCCAGATTTGTTAAGCTTAGCCCTTCACCTTTGCAGGATAAAGAAGGGTCTAGCCCTTAAGCAAAAGATATGCGCCATGCGGAAGAAGACATCTCCCGCTGTTGCTCCCGCTACTCCTTCGGTCCCAAAGCCGAACCCAAATGAGGAAAACACCCGTACATGGTGGCGGGCCCCACTCTGGGAAGAGCCGGGATTATCCCTCCCCCGCAATGGAAGGAGATGACGGGAAAGGTGACAGCAACTCCTTCCCCACCTGTGACTGAAGCTCCAGCCAATGATGCCCCGCTCTTTCCTCCGATCAAGGCAGAGGCTTTTGACGAAGAGGGATACATCAAGCCGGAATTCATGAGCCGGTTTATGCGTGCCCCTCGGCTACCCCGAAAGAAAGGAACAACCGTCCGGGATGATGAGCCGGAACAAACCAAGGCTTATGACACCTTTGATGTCATAGAGATCCTCGAAAACCAGCAGAACTACTTTGCTGACAGCTTTGAGGCCGGCATGTCCCTTCTCCGCGAGCACTACCAGGTACATATCTTACCCAGTAGCCCCCGAGCACTATGCCGGGTTAAGTTGTAAGAACTAGCCGACATAGTGATTCGAGAAATTGGCGCTGAAACAATCAATTGTTTGGGTGTGCGAAATCAGGAGATGCGCCGGCTAAAAACTGAGCTGGCGAACAAGGACGCCATCATCGTCGGGCTTAAGTCGGACCGGGTTCAGTACCAAGGTAAGAATGCCGAAAACTTAACTTTGTATATTGGTTATTTTTATACTGCTGATTTTTTGTCTTGCAGACGCCATTATAAAAGCCAAGGAGCTTGCCGAGAGCGCCGGCATTCTTGACCGGCTCCGCGACGAAAACATTGAGCTAAAAAAGCTTAACCAATCAATGTCAACGGAGCTAGAGATGGCCAAAAAGGGCCTTATGCAAGCCGAACAAATCTTGGAGACGGAGAGGCAGAATCACAAGGATGCCCTTCGTGAGATCCAGGACCGGCTTGATAAGCGCCTCGACGAATCGGTGGCCATCGACAGTCAGCTTTTGAGTAGGTTACTTAAAACCTCAAATTCACTGCTTTCTGTCTTTGCCACTTTTAACATGAATTTCGCCTTTTACAGCTCCGGCGGGTTATGGCCATGAACTGACAGCGGAAAACCGGCTTGACCGGATCTTGGAAGTAGGGGAGCTTATCCCGAAGATACTTTCTTCGGGAAGAAAGCTTGTCGAGAAATTCTTTCCCGGCAACCCCGAACCCTTGACGGACCTTGTAGGTTTGGAGGCCGAACTGGACGAGGCGACTTCGTTCTTTGACGAACGGTTGCAGTCCAGTGCTCGTGGAGGTGCAAAGACGGCATTGGGCCTAATGATGGCGCACTACCCGGAGGCAGAAGCCTGGCGCGTTGCATCCGGCTTCCCTCTTGAAAAGGAGGACGGCTCGCCGCTGGACGATCAAGAGCGCAAGAAAATCCTTCGCTCCGTCTTCGGCTACGCTAGCAAAATTGCCAAGATGGTCTCCCTGACCACCATCTTCAAGGAAGTGCCATGCCCGCCAACTCCCGTCCAGTCTGATGATGACGGCGAAGAAGCGGACAAATCTGCATAAGCCGAACTTGCTCCTTTGAGCCGGCCTTCCTGAAAATATAAATATTAAGATGTAAGGCTGTTCAAACAATATGAAATGCTTGTAAACAACGAAGTCTTTTGCCGTTCTAATTCGGCTTATCTATTCTGCAAGTTTGCAATTTTTATGCCTCAGTTTATTCTGGCCTTGACACCTTAGCCTTTAAGCGCCGGCAAACCTATTGCGAAGCAAACTTGCTGAGTAACAGGGTACACAATGACCAATCTGTTTAGACCCAGAACAAGTGCCGCCTTTCGGTGCCGGAACGCTTTGAAGCAACCCGGCGCAAAAAGCTAGCAGACAAACATTAATTTGGCAAAACGTTGTTTTTTCGTCACCTTAAGGCGGATTCAGCATGAAAGATAGTTTACCAACAAGCAACACAGGCAATTTCGGGTAAACAAATGATAACAATAAGATCATTGGGAAATAAAAGATGGTACAGATTCTCGAATTTCACATGAGAGAAGCCAATTTTTATTTCATGATCACATTGACATGGTTACAATAGAATTTGCTAAGTATAAAAAGGACGTAGCTGAGCGATATTCCACGGACGTTTCGTCTCATCTAAGTCGTCATCTACATGTCTTTTCCTCTTACGACCTTTCTTCCTGGGATCTTTCTTTGAATCCCTTAAGTCGAGGAGATAATATGACCCGTTTTTCAGAACTTTGCTGATAACAAAAGGTCCTTCCCATGGAGGGGATAATTTGTGCTGCCGGCTTTGCACAAGCCGAAGCACTAAGTCGCCTTCTGGAAAAGATCGATTCCGCACTCTACGGCTTTGATAGCGACGTAGATCTTGCTGATAGATGGCGGATCGTTGGAGAGCCAACTCTCTTTCTTCTTCGAGGATGTCTAAGCTGTCTTGATGTGCTTCTTCTGCGTCTTCTTCGACGTAGGCTGCGACTCGAGGCGAATCGTGGATCATGTCAGTTGGGAGTACCGCTTCTGCACCATAAACCAGAAAGAAAGGGGTAAAGTCGGTCGATCTATTTGTGGTAGTACGAATACTCCATAAGACCATCGGTAATTCATCAACACAAGCGCCGGCTGCTCGATGCAATGGGGTTTCAAGCCTCGTCTTAATACCTTGCAGAATAATGCCGTTAGTGCGCTCTACCTGTCCATTGGATTGCGGGTGTGCCACTAATGCCATGTCGATCCGAATTTTTGATCGGCTGCAAAACTTCGATAGCTCACCGACGGCGAAGTTTGTGCCATTATCAGTGATAATGCTATGCGGTATGCCGAATCGAGTAGTTATCTCGACGATGAACTTTGTAGCTGTAGCTCCATCGAGTTTCTTGATGGGCTTTGCCTCCACCCACTTTGTGAATTTGTCGACCGCCACCAGCAGGTGAGTTAAGCCTCCTCTTGCCGTTTTGAAAGGTCCCACCATGTCGAGCCCCCAGACCGCGAACGGCCAAGTAATAGGGATCGTCCGGAGCTCCTGAGCCGGCAAGTGAACCTGCTTTGCGTAGCGCTGGCATCCTTCACAAGTCTTGACGATGTTGATAGCATCCTCCTTAGCCGTTAGCCAGAAGAATCCGTGCCGAAACGCCTTAGCGACCAACGCCTTTGCCGCCACGTGATGCCCACATTCGCCAGAGTGGATTTCCTCAAGGATTTGCCGCCCTTCCTCTGGAGAGACGCATCTTTGGAAGATGCCGGATGTGCTCCGTTTGTAAAGCTGTCCGTCAATAATCGTGTACGCCTTTGCTCGGCGCTCAATTTGACGGCTCAACACCTCGTCGTCCTTGGGCAGTTTTTTATTAATCAGGAAATCAATGTAAGGCGTGGTCCAATCTGGGGTTACCAAGCACACTTGAACTGATTCTGCCGACAAGGGATAATCTTCGTCGCCGCCTTTGATGGACGGCTTATGTAGATGGTGGAGAAATACATCTGGGGGCACTGCCTTCTGCCTGGAGCCTATTCTGGCCAAGGCGTCAGCAGCTTCATTGTCATCTCGAGAGATATGTCGGACTTCTAAGCCGGCAAAGCATCTGCCGAATTCATCGATTGTTCTCTTGTATTCCGCCATTGTGGGACTTTTCGTGTCCCAGCACCCATCTAGTTGTTGTACAACAAGATCCGAGTTGCCATAGCAGAGGATGCGTTTTACTCCCAACTCCTTAGCCATATGAAGGCCATGGAGGAGAGCCTCATAATCTGCTACATTGTTGGTGGCGTTGAAGTGGATTCGGAGGACATAACTGAGCTTGTCACCCTTAGGCGATTTTAGCACTACTCCAGCCCCCGAGCCTTCCTTCATCTTCGAGCCATCAAAGTGCATTATCCAATATTGAGAATCGGGCAAAGGTGTGCTCTCCATCGCCTCTGTCCAGTCTGCAACAAAGTCGGCTAGAACTTGAGATTTGATGGCGTCCTCGGCTTATATTGGATGTCAAAGGCTGCTAACTCGATGCCCCCTTTGGCGACTCGGCACGTTGCGTCGGCATTGTTGATGATGTCCTTTAATGGAGCTTTGCTGACCACCGTGATTGTGTGATCCTGGAAGTAATGCCGTAGCTTTCTAGCGGCAAAGAACACACCATAGGCTAACTTCTGGTAGTGAGGGTAGCGCTGTTTTGAATATGAGAATACCTCGCTGATGAAATAGACAGGGCGTTGATCCGGCCATTGCTTCCCTTCCTCCAGGCGCTCCACTACAATGACGGCACTTATCACGAAATTCGTGGCCGACATATAGAGGAGAAGCGGCTCTTTTTCCCTCGGAGCTGCCAAGATTGGAGCATGTGTCAATGTATACTTCAGCTGCGTCAAAGCTGCCTCTGCTTCCTCGGTCCAAACAAAATTGTCCGACTTCTTGAGGAGCTTGTATAATGGCAATGCTTTGTCACCAAGCCGGCTAATGAATCGGCTTACAGCCGCGGCGGAACCCGTAAGCCGCTGTATGTCCTTCAGACAAGTCGGCCTCTCGATGTTCTGAATCGCCTTTATCTTTTCCGGGTTAACTTCAATTCCTCTTTGAGAGACAATGAAGCCCAGAAGCTTGCCTGCGGGTACTCCAAAGACGCATTTTGCCGGATTAAGCTTCATCTGGTACTCCCTTAGATTTGCGAAGGATTCTGACAGATCGGCGATAAGATCACCACGCTTCTTCGACATGACCGCTATGTCGTCAACGTAGACGTGAACATTGCGGCCAATTTGCTTGTCCAAACACCGCTGCATACACCTTTGGTAAGTAGCACCGGCGTTCTTCAAGCCGAAAGGCATTGTGACATAGCAGTAATTGCCATATGGCATGGTGAAGGATGTCTTGACTTGATCTGACTCCTTCATCTTAATCTGATGGTAACCCGAATAGGCGTCCAAAAAACATAGCATCTCTGAGCCGGCAGTTGAATCAATGACCTGATCGATATGCGGTAAGGCGAATGGATCCTTAGGACAGGCTTTGTTTAAGCCAGTGAAATCAATGCACATACGTAGCTCAGAGGTGTTTTTCTTTGGAACAAGCACGAGATTTGCCAACCAATCAGTGTGGACAACTTCACGGATGAATTTGGTGGCAGTGAGCCTTAGGATCTCTTTTCCAACCGCCTTGCGCTTCTCATTTCCAAGCCGTCGGAGGCCTTGTTTGACCGGATTTGCGTACTTATTGACCTTTAAGGAGTGCTCGGCAAGTTTCCTCGGGACACCTGGCATATAACAAAAGGTGACCAAGCAAAAATATCCCGGTTCTCACGGAGAAACTTGACGAGCTCGCCTTCCTATTTGTCGTCGAGGCCGGCACCGATGATGGCCTCCCTTGTCGGATCATCTTTTGAGAGCTTGATTTTCTTGGTGTCATCCTTTGGTTTGAAGCTTGAGTCGACTTTAGAGGATGTCTTTTCAGTTGCCGGCATCTCATTAGGGCTCATTGTCTTCTTGAGATCCTCCAATTCTTCCTTGCAGATTTGTTCTTCAGCATGGACGACATTGGTGGCTTCACATTCCTTTGCTTTCTTGAAGTCTCCCTTGACTGTGATGATCCCATTGGGTCCCGGCATTTTCAGCTTGCTATATATGTAGCAGGGCCAAGCCATAAATTTGGCGAAAGCCGGACGTCCAAAGATTGCATGATATGCACTTTTAAATGGTACCACCTCAAAGGAGACATCCTCAGTCCGAAAATTATCAGCTCCGCCAAAGGTGACCTTCAGGGTGATTTGTCCCATCGAAGAGGCTTGTCATCCCGGCACAATCCCATGAAACTTCATAGTGCTGTGGGTGAGTTGTGACTCGGAGAGACGCATCCTCTTCAATGTTACGGCATAGAGTATGTTGATACTGCTTCCACCATCCATGAGCATCTTTGTCAACTTGTATTTGTCGACTATAGGGCTGACGACTAAAGCGTACATGCGCTTTGCAGGAACTCTGTCCGGATGATCACTGCGATCCCACGTGATGGGCGTGTCGGACCAATCCAAATATTGTGGCACCGCAGGCACCGTAGCATTAAGTTCTCGCCAAGCCGCCTTTTCCTTGCGAGACGAATCTGTTGCCAGGTTGATGATGAGGCTCTCAGCATGCTTAGGGAACTTGCTGCCTTTTCCTTCTTTGGAGGTTGCACCATCAGATTCTGAAGCAGCTTCCTCCTTCTCTTTGTCGTCCTTCCTGGACTTGCGCTTGTTCCTTGACTTGCCGGCTTTGGGATCCTTGACAATGTCCCGATTGATGTGACATTGCTGGATCGTGTGGGAGCTCGTTCTATCCGGACTCAGATGATGAACACAAGGGTTGTGTTTGATGTCGTCATACTTCACCGCTTGCGGTCGGGATGATTGGTTGTTTGTTGGCTTCTTGCACTGCCACTTGCTATTGCTTGAGCCGCCCTTACCAAAGGCGGCAGCAACCTCGTGAGAAGGGCCGGCTTGGTCTTCAACTTTCTTTTTTCCGGACTCGCGTCGGTGGGTTTCACCGTCTTCCCTGTTGTCATCGTCAGCAGCGGCGTACTTGTTGGCACAAGCGAGCAAGCCCCCCAAAGTTTCCGACTCGTCGCTATCGATCATGAAGCGAAAAGTTGTCCCTTTCCTAAGAGATTGCTTGAAGGCATGGATCGCCTGAGTTTCTGAGACGCCTTCGCACGCGTTTTTGATTTCACTCCATCGTGAGACGAACTCACGGCTGGACTCATTCTTTTGCTGCACACACCGCTGTAAGTCGAAAATCGACTTTGGGCGCTTATATGTGCCCTGGAAGTGCTGAATAAAGACGCGCTTCATGTCACTCCAGGTACGAACTGTCCTTTCCGGCAAACCTTCAATCCACATACGTGTCATCCCGGTTAACATCAGAGGCAAAAATCGCACTGCGGAGTCGGCACTGCCTTGATATATGTCGCAGGCACTGACATAATCTGAGAGCCAGGTCTCAGGATTAGCCGTACCACTGTACTTCTCCACCATCTTTGTTACGTTCGATAAAGTGGGAGGTAGTATTTGCTCTCTGATTGTTCTGCCAAAACACTTGGGGCCGAGGTATTGGGCATCTCTGGCCGACTTCCTCTCCTCGATTAGGCTTTGAACATCATGGCTTATGGCGGTTTATCAACCGACTTTCCTTGCCTTGGTTCTTCCCTGTGACGGCTTTGGCTCACCCGACTCGCGTTACGTGGGGGGCTTGGAGTCCTTTGCCGTCGTGGAGGGGGGTATGTACTTGGAGGGATTATCTCCCTCTTTGCACGGTGGAGGCGGCAGTGGAGGTGGAATATTATCTCTGTTACCCTCTTTTCGGGGTGGATTTTCCCCCTCACGTCGTCGCTCCTGACGGGACGGCGCCGCCTTTTCCTTGCGAGGGTCCTCCTTTCGCTCCCGGCTTCGATGCTCTTCCCGACTTCTACCAGCCTCAAGATGGCGTGAAGAACCTGTCCGGGATTCCGCGCCTCTAGGCTGCTTGTCCTTCGGGTCCTTGTCGCCGCCTTTGTTGTGGCTGCTTGAGCCGGCTGGGTCATCATCTGGGTCTGCAGGTGCAGCAGCCATTGGCTTCTTGGCCGTCGAGTTGCAAAGACGAGAGTCATCAATAAGCCGTCCAGACTTTACTTGCGAGTCGTTTTGCTGCTGTTGTGCAACCTCCAGTAGATAAGCCGAATATTTGAGGCGAGCGTCACGGTCCAACGATTTGTCGAACATGACCTCCTGAGCCGCCTCCATGTTTTTGGCTGGGGTGTTGAAGTAACACAAATTAGTCACCGGATCACGTCGGTGGTGGTACTTTCTCCAGACTGAATTAACATGGTCGACTTCCCACTTGCTGCGGAAATCCAACCTCTTGTGCAGATTCTTGTCACGAGCCGGACGGAAAACATCGTCGGCCCCCTTTTCTCTCTGCTTCCGGATGAACTCCGTTTCCTTGTTTGTGATTTCAACTTCGCGCTCCGCTATCTGGGCTGCATGCTCTTCCAGCTCGGCGCGGCGCTTTTCCATGTCGGCTAGTGATGCGTTAGGAGGGAGTGGAGTTAGCAGTTGCTTGTATTTTGCCATCCTTTCTTCGTGCTCCTTTTCTGCTGCTTCGCCGGCCGTAGCGTCAATGTCGTCTCCTGCAGCCGGGAATCCACCAGTTCCCTTCATTAGAGCCAGTGGTGGCACAAAGTCCACCTTTTGATTTCCGGCTTCTGGAGTTCTTTCTTCGCCATTGGCGGTTTTCGAGGTATTGGGGTCGTCCCTAGGACCAGAGACGTCACCCATCAAGACCTCGGCAGGGCGTCCTAAGCAGGATGCGACTTTCCGACTAAAATCGTCGGATTCTCCTTCAGATTCGAGGTCCTGCTCCATATGGGCAGTGTCCCATGATCCGGCTTCTGAGTCATCCCCGTCTTGCAAAGCAGGAAGGATAGACTCTGTCTCTGTCATCGAGTCGTTAGAGCCGGATTCTCCTAAGATGCCAACAAATTGGAAGTTCGGCGCCGCCATGTTGGAACTAGCGTCGTCTTTAGAATCTTCATTGTCAGCATTGAAAGCCAGATCCAGATCGGCGATCTCCTCAGAGTCCAGATCCGATCCCTCGTCGAAGTTGCTTGGGTGGGTGGCGGGCATGCTCGAGGTGAAGCCGAGATCGTCCAAAGCCTGGGCGGTGAAGCCGACGAAGATGTCGAAACCGCCGATAGAGACCGTGGACCAGCCGGCGGGATCCTCCTTTGCCGGCGTCCAAAAGCCATCGTTGAAGACGTGGCCGGCTCCTGTCTCGTCGAAGTAGCTCACCAAGCCGACCGCGATGTTGTCGCCGACTCTGCCCGTAGATCCCGGACGGAACGAAACCCCGGACATCTCTTGCCCCACGGTGGGCGCCAACTGTCATGGTATTGTCGAATCTAGCCGCGGTAGGGGTGCCATCGAGCTAGGTAGAGAGAGGGTTTTAGGAGACGTGGGGTATCTCGGTGACGGGAAGCCAAAGGGTTTACCCAGCTTCGGATCTCGCAACGGTGGCGAAACCCTACGTGCTGCTATAATTCACTATAAGGCAATATGCGCCGATTACAGTGAAAGGTGTCTAGAGCTTCTAAAAAGTATGCCCTAAGGCGTCCCGTAGGCCGGCTTATAAAGGCGTCCGGACCTAGGGCTTACAGGAGGAAACCTAACCGACTAAGTCACAGAGTTCTACTCTAATCCGGCTTGGGCTCCGCCTTGTGGGCTAAGTCATCCTCAGTGCGGGCCGGCTTCTGGAACCTTCCCTTAGCCGGATGGGCCTCCTGCGCTTCATTGCACTGGGCCGCCCGGTAAGCTGGAATTCGGCTTACCACCACTATGGGCCACCCTGGTACGCTGGCTTTAGTCTCCTTCGTGAAGGTACCTGTTCGGCATAACCCCAACATCGCAAGTTCAAAAGAAAAAGCGAGAGGGCGAAGAGGAAGCACAGGGGCGATGGTGCTCACCGGAAACAGAGAAGTTTGCCGGCGGCAACGGCGGAGCTCCGCGGATGGTTGCGGGCAGCCTGGGGCTTTCGAGGTGGATTTCTTGAGGTGAAATGGGGAGGGCAGAGAGGGCTATTTGTAGGTGTCGACAGGGGAAATAATCACGGCCTTAATGGCCCGAATTGAAGAGGCGAAATTGCCGGCCAGGGGTTGCCATGGACGACCACGCGATTTGGGGAAGAAGATGATGCCGCGAACGTGGTCGTCAATCCCGACATGCGGGTCCGAGCTGTCAGCGAGGAAGAGAGGGAGGCGGGCTGGCGGGCGGGTTGGGCTGTGCGCGCGTGAGGGAGATCTTGGGCCGCGGCTGGGCTGGCTTACGGGCTGGTGTGGTCATGGCCCTTTTTTTTTAAACCTTT
Organism: Puccinellia tenuiflora; assembly: GCA_012064385.1. Classification (NCBI taxonomy): domain Eukaryota; kingdom Viridiplantae; phylum Streptophyta; class Magnoliopsida; order Poales; family Poaceae; genus Puccinellia; species Puccinellia tenuiflora. Next base: position 3,738,732 of record QRDG01000316.1, read on the forward strand.
TCTTTTTCAGAAATTCAAACAATACATAACTTTTGAAATACACAACCAAATGAAATCAAACCTGTTTGTAATTTTTTTTTAAAGAAACTCTATCCAAATATACTATTTTGGAATATTTTTACACAATTATATTTACCAAAATACCCCTGGTTATTTAAATGGTAGTTATTGCTATTTCCTAATATAAGAAAATAAATTTTTATTTCTTTTGAAAACTTCATAAAACCAGGAGCACAAATGCACAAATGCAATGAAAATATGAATGCATGCTTGTTTTGAAAATTTTCAAAACACAAAGTATATAAATTTCAAAAAGTTTTTGATTTTTCTGAATTTTCAAAATTTAAAAATCTTGGGATGTTACAATATCACTGATGCTCTTATTAAAGCAAGGGAAGAGAAGATTCAACTTGAAACCTCTATTCCTAGAAAATTACAAGATGGTTGGAACCCCACTATTAAGATGAAAATAAATGACTTTGATTGCAATGTTTTGTGTGATCTTTGTGCTGGTGTTTATGTTATGCCAAAAAGTTTATATGATATGCTTGAATTCAAACCTTTGGAGGACCGTCATTTTAGAGTGCACCTTGCTGAATTGAAACAAAAGGTTTAGTTAGATTGATATTATCATTCTGACAATAGCCACACATATTTTATAGAAATCTATATAACTATATTTTTATGTTTAATGTCACGCATCGCATTCCTATTTCATAAACCGGCGGAGAAATTGTGTGCAAGCATGTAACATACGAGCATATAAGATAATAATTTAATATGCAAAACATATTAGAATACAAAACTATTTTATTTTTATTGATTATTATTTTGACCTATGTTGTTTCGATACCAAGTATATAATATACACAATTTGTTAATTTATTGACAAGAAAATAGCCTCATTAGTTCATTTTACAAACCAAAAAAATTCTATAAATATCTGTGATTAATCGTACACTAGAAAGTGCTATTGAAATATACGTTTGATCATACTATTTACTATAAATACCTATAAATTATATGTTATGATTTTTTAAATAATCTAAGATGGAATTTTTGTATGAAATACATTTTAATATTTTTCAAATATATTCATTAAAAATAAAAACCAGCTTATATTTCCAGCTATGTGGTTAAACTACGTGAGTATTTTTTATACTTTTAATACTGTAACATGTTAAAAGATAAGATCTACAGAAATATAAGATCTCAGAGGAGAAGCTTACTGCCTCTCCTACGACCAAGACTGCTAAGAAGCCTGTTTAAATGATTTATTCAAATGACTTTTGTATTTTGAGGGGTGTTCTTTGTACCCCTGTGCTCTGGGGCTTGTCTGAATTTAGGTCTTTTGCCTTGAACTATGTTGGTGGCTGGTTATGCTCTATGGCTGGTGTGTCTTTTGCTATGCATGAGACTGTGCTTTCGTGGTACTTTGTGTTTTATAAATGAATAGACAACAATCTCGTATATGGAGGGTGTTATGTTGGAACGTGCGTGGACTAAATGCTGACTCTAGGCATAGAGCCTTGCGTTCGAAAATTGAAGAAAGTCAAGCTACTGTGGTGTGCATCCAGGAAACCAAATGTGAATATATTGATCATAAATTACTGAGGAAATTCTGCCCTAAACGCTTTGATAATTTTGCCTATATCCCATCTAAGGGGGCCTCAGGGGGACTGCTGATCTTATGGTGCTCTGCAATATTTAGTGGGAAGGTTGTTGAAATTGCTGATTCTGGTATAATTGTGGAGTTCACTTCGGTCCATAATGGTAATCTTTGGACTTTGGTTTCAGTGTATGGGCCTTGCAAGGGTGTTGAAAGGGACAATTTTGTGTCCTGGCTCTATGGATTACAAATTCCTGTTATGAGTAATTGGCTCCTGCTAGGGGATTTTAATTTCATTAGATCCCCTGATAATAGAAATAAGCCTGGTGGTGATGTGAATGAGATGTTCATTTTCAATGATATAATTGGGCACCTGGGCCTAGTGGAGTTGCCACTCAAAGGGAGGGCTTACACTTGGTCTAACATGCAAGCTGAACCCCTTCTTGAGCAGTTGGATTGGTTTTTCACTTCACCTAACTGGGTTTCTGATTTTCCTGACACTGTGGTGCTCCCCCTGGCCAATACTGCCTCTGATCATGTTCCCTGTGTGGTAAATATTTCCACTACCATTCCTAAGGCCAGCATCTTTCGTTTTGAAAATTTTTGGGTAGAGCAAGCTGGTTTTTTGGAATGTGTGTCTGCAGCCTGGGAGAGGGAGTCCCTAAAGAGGTCAAGTGCAGGAGTGTTGGCTGATAAGTTCAAAGCTTTGAGGTATTCTCTCAAAAATGGCATAAGGGCTTGTCCAAGTTAAAGGCACAGATTGAGAATTGCAATAAGGTGGTGGCATTTATGGACTACTTGGAGGAGCAGAGGCCTCTGTTTTTGCCTGAGTTTAATTTCAGGAAAATTGTCAAGTTGCATTTGGAGGATTTACTTCTTATTGAGTGTAATTATTGGAGGAAAAGGTGCACTGTTAGATGGATTAAGCTTGGAGAGGATAATACCAAGTTCTTCCATGCTATGGCCACCACAAGATTTAGGAGGAATACCATTGCAATGCTGAGAGGTGATGATGGATTGATGGTGTCTGAGCATGAGGAGATGGCTGGCCTTTTGTGGGCTGCATATAAGAATAGAATGGGGCTATCTGAGGGTATTGATATGCAGTTTCAGCTGAATGATTTGTTTGAAGAGGTCCCTGGTTTAGATAGTATTACTGTGCCTTTTTCCAGGGAGGAAATGGATTTGGTGGTGAAGCAGATGCCACCGGATAAGTCTCCTGGCCCAGATGGTTTTAATGGCTTGTTTCTCAAGAAATGTTGGCCAATAATTAAGGAAGACTTCTATAGGCTTGCTGATGATTTTCATTCTGGAGGGTTGCAGTTGCAGAATATTAATGGGTCTTTTATTACCCTGGTCCCCAAGTGTCAGTCTCCAGTTGAAGTGAATGATTTCAGGCCTATATCTTTGACAAACGTTTGCCTCAAGTTTCTCACAAAGTTGGTGGCTAATAGGCTGCAAGACCATATTTTGAGATGCATTCACAAGAACCAATATGGCTTTCTTAAGTCGAGATCTATCCAGGACTGTGTGGCTTGGGCTTTTGAGTATTTACATTTGTGTCATGTGTCAAAAAGGCCGGTGATTGTACTTAAGTTGGATTTTGCTAAGGCTTTTGACACAATTGAGCATGAGGCTATTCTGCAAGTGATGAGGGCTATGGGTTTCAATGAGTTAATGCTCAGATGGGTTAAAGAGATTCTATCTTCTGGAACTTCCTCTATTCTTCTGAATGGAGTTCCTGGAAAGCAATTTGTGTGTAAAAGAGGAGTCAGGCAGGGCGATCCTCTGTCGCCTTTACTGTACGTGCTCGGGTCTGAGCTGCTGCAAGTTGTGGTGAACAAGTTGATGCAGGATGGGGAAATTAGTTTGCCAATTCAAACAAATGATCCTGATTTCCCAATTTTGCAATATGCAGATGATACATTGTTGGTTCTGCCTGCTGATTTAGGGCAGGTTTTGGCTGTAAAAAGTTTGTTGCAAAAATTTTCGGTCTCCACTGGATTGAAGATTAATTTTCATAAATCCACAATGGTGCCTATTAATGTGGACTCTGCTCAGATGGAGATTTTGGCCAATGGTTTTGGGTGTAAGGTGGAATCACCACCTTTCACATATTTAGGATTGCCAATGGGAACAACCAGGCCTAAAATTATAGATTTAATGCCTATTGTTACTAAGTTGGAAAGGAGGCTTTGTACCACTTCTTGTTTTCTGTCTCAAGGGGCCAGGCTTCAGTTGATATCATCAGCCCTGTCTTCTATGCCAGTGTATTTCATGTGCTCTCTTCAGTTGCCTGCAGGGATTATTGCTCAACTGGATAGAATTTTGAGACAATGTTTATGGAGGGGTAATTCTGACACTCCTAAACAAGCTTTAGCTGCCTGGGATATGCTATGCAAGCCCAAATGAGTGGTGGAGTGGGCATTGTTAATTTCAAGAGACAGAATGAGGCTTTGCTGCTGAAGCATCTGGATAAGTTTTATAATAACTCTGAGGTGCCATGGGTGCAGTTGATTTGGTTTAGTCATTATCAGAATATGGTGCCCCATGCTGAAAAACTTTGTGGTTCCTTCTGGTGGAGGGATATAATGAAATTGGTTAATGATTATAGAGCTGTTTCAGTGGTACAACCTGGAAAAGGGAATTCCTTCTTATTCTGGTCTGATAAATGGTTGTTTAATGGTTCCTGTCAGACCATTGCAGACAGGTATCCCAGATTATTCTCTTATGTGTTGGACCCCTTAAAATCGGCAGCTGAAGTATATGAGACAGAGGATCTCTCCTCTTTGTTTTACTTGCCTTTGTCTGCACAAGCATATCAGGAATTGGTGGACCTATCTGCAGCTATGCAGGCCTCTCCATTGTCTATGGATCGAGATGTTTGGGTTTATGTTTGGGGCCCAGTGTATACTTCGGCCAGATATTACAAGCATTTGCATGCTGAGGTTTCTGGGCTGGGTATCTCTAAGTGGATTTGGAGGGCGAGTTGTATCATGAGGACCAAGTTTTTTGCCTGGCTTCTGCTCAATGACAGGCTTAATACAAAGGACCTCTTGAAAAGGAGGAACTGGCAAGTGACAGATGACTATCACTGTGTACTTTGTCCCAATAGAAGTTATGAAGACAGGATGCATTTGTTCTTTGTCTGTAATTTCAGTCACAGAATTTGGACATATTTGCAAATAGATTGGTCCTTGGGACAGGATATTCAGTCAGCTGCAGTTCAGGCTAGGAAGGATTTCAAGCAGCCATTTTTTATGGAGGTGGTTATTCTGGCCTGTTGGAACATCTGGAAGCAAAGAAATGGTAAGATTTTTGAAGATGAAAGGCCCAGCTTTGCAGGCTGGAAGAGGGGTTTTGTTCATGATATTTCTATGCTTGAGCATAGAATTAAGTCTAAGCATAAACAAGCTTTGTTAGCCTGGATAGGCAGCTTATTGTAATCTTTGTATAAAGGTAGTAGGAGGTAGATGTTTGTAGATATCCCTATACATATTACTTTTTTGGTCCACATGAAATAAAATACTGTGGGGCTTTTGCCTCACAGTCCTTATACCTCAAAAAAGATCTACAGAAATATAAAAGTTTAGTATAAATAGTATTATTTGACACCATCTAGTCTGATCGTGGACTCGATATTTTAAGCAGCGTCTCTTGCCTATACTATATGCACTACAAAAAGAGCTGGAGGAACTCGGAATTGAGCACGAGCACTAGCCACCGCACGTTGTAAACTTCCAGTTGGACCTTCACGACACCTTGGGATGCCCGAGGCCATCACGTGTTCCAAGTGGACAATGATATATTTATCTGCATCCTGCTCCGGCACTCTCCGAATATCAGTGTACAATCCCGTCTCTTCATCTAAAGCATACTTCCTTAGGAGGGGTAGGAGGCTTCCCAGAGCTTAGACACTCTCGACCGTCCTAGACATCTGATACGATCTGGGCCGTCCGTTTTTTTCAGCGGTGGCAGGGGTCGTGATTTCGTCAAACTCTATGGGCAAAATAGTCATTCGCGCCTGTTGTATATAAGCCCCCTCCCACGCGGTGGAAAACCCTAGCCGCCTCGCGTCTCTCCTCTCCTGCCTCGCGTCCTCTCTCTCCCCAACCCTAGCAGGAGCACGGCGGCGGTGGCGGTCGACGCGGCCAAAGAGGAGGCAGGGGAGGAGTCCGTGCGCGGGGAGAGCGGCAGCGGACGGCGGCAGCAAGCGGCGGCGCAACGGTGGCGGCAATGGACGACGACTCCGGCGGCGGCAGCAGACGACGGCTCCGGCAACATCCCCAACCTGCCATCCTCTCCTCCGCCCTGGAGGAGCTCGTGGCACGTTGCCGAGACAACCCCGCATCAATGCTACTGCAATCAAGCGTTCGCTAGCACTGCATGTCCAGGTCTACTTGCCAACACCGCATACATCGTTGATGACGATGGCTTGTTTCAAGCTCCTCAAGTGGTCACCATTAATTTCTTGATGGTTCATCAGAAAACCTTGGTTTATCCGCCGGAGATTGGATCTCTACAAGCCTACAAGCCGGCCAGCTGGCTAGCACCTCTACCGACTGAAGACACTCCTGGTCATTGCACCTAGATTGATATACAATAACCGAACCATTCCATATATATTATTGTATTGTGTGCGTGCTCATTGCACCTAGATTGATATGCAATACCGAACCATTCCATATACATCTTCTATTGTCTGGGTGTATCATTGGTGCGTGTAGCATGT
>QRDG01000316.1:3748162-4066773 GCA_012064385.1 Puccinellia tenuiflora
TTTTGTAGTGTAAAAAATTATAATTAATGTGGTCACTAAGAGAAATATGGTGTTGTTTCCAAATAATTGCACTAATTATTTGGAACTCCATTTAATTTGTTAGATACATTAAATGATGATATCCTTGCATAAGTTTGACATGTCATCATGATTGTGCATTGCACCTTGTCTCGTGTGATTTACTGTTTCTTTGTTATTATTTTGGGTATCGATAGATTCCGGAGTTGAGGTTACCCCTACCTTCCCCGACGAGCCGTACTACACGCCCCGGCAGCAAGGCAAGAGATAACCTAACCTTCTTGGCATCTAGCATCCTACTGTTTTATAAACTTATTTTATCCACCATAATATTGCATCCGATTCAATGTCATTTTGATCAATACTAGAATATACTATGAATGCATGTTTTTCCCCGAACCAATACATGTATCCCTACCTATGAACCATAGGGTTGATGTGTTGGCCTGAGATAAAGATATAATTGTTGTAGCTACTGTTAGTTATGCTTAGCCCTGCTTAGTCACATGCTATATGTCCGTTGATTAAATTCCATAATTATTGATGTTGATGGAATGTTTCGGACATGGTGGTTACCGTTGGTACTTAATTAATTTGCTTAAAAGGCTTGGGTGAGTTGCCATCGGGGATGCTGTTTGCCTCATCCTTGCCCCTAGGTGCGAGTTCTTGTCTCTAGAACCAGGACTGAGCGTGCTTCCAACGGTGGGGACATATGGAATCCTCTGTAACTAAATAACTTGTGCGGGCGTATCCAAGGCTCCTCTAGATTTGCGCTTTCCATTTGCGTGTGCGTTGCAGGTGGATGATGGCGCGAAGATGGGGTGTGTGTGGTGGTGTTTAGGATGTGGCGATGGGGGCAGGGGCTGAAATAGGCTGGGTAAACTTGCCCTGTCGCCACTGATGACCCTTGGATAGTCTCACGCGAGGTAAGGTTTAACCGCGCCCACTTGCCGGCTTTCCCCGGAAGAGAGCTAATCAGGCGAGCCGGACGGTACCGGTGGGTAAAATAGTACACCCCTGCAGGGTAAATCTTTTCGAAAAGTCGTGTCCGCGGTTATGGACGACTTGGGGATGGATATACGAGACCATAGAGAATCTTAACCTAACTAATTAATTTGGCAGCTAAAGGTTGCGCTTCAACATGTGATAAAAGGTTTATTTCCTCGAGGGGGATTCGAGGGAGTGCCTTTGGTGGTGATGAGATGTTTGTGGTTACTAATGGTTCGTTGAGAACCGGAGATGAAACTTTACTTCTTACCCCCTTTCGAAAGTATTCTGAGTAGACGACGCCTTTGAGTCACTTCTGTCTTTTATAAAGGAAAACTAGCTTTATGCAAAATAGCTACTTCATACAGCTTTAGAGCCTCCGTCAGCATTGGGCCTATATCGCCCTACTAAACTTGCGAGTAAGTCGTACTCAGTCTCTCTTTGCTGCCTTTATTAATTTGTTTCAGAGGAGGACGACTCCGAGTAGACAGGTGGCTTCTTCCCGGACATCAATGAATAGTTCGGGGTTCCCAGTTGGCAGCTTGGGACCGTGGAACAAGCTGGCTGGGGTTGTTTATGTGTAGGCCTCTTAGGCCCTATATTTTGGATCTTGTTGTACTAGACAACACTACTTCGTTTCCGCATGATGAATTGTTGGGTCTGTGACCTTTTGTTTGTAATATTTGTATCCTTCTCATATATGAGTTGCTATATATTTTTGTGTCGTAGAGTCTGTGATGTGCCAGTTGTTCCACAAGTCTTGATCTCCTTATTATGCTTTGATAGCTATGCCAGTGTTTATGGCATGATCGATGCGTTGCGTGGGAGCGGTAATCCCATGCACTTCGATTGTGTAGCATAGCCTGTGAGTTACATAGCCTCTCTGCATAATTCCGGGGTCGGGGCGCTACACTGAACTTCTGGTAACTCTTTCCTTTGATTGAGTTAGTTTTACTGCAAATGAAGCAAGAACCTCATGACATGGAAGACTGAACTCCAAGAGCGAAAGAAGTGAACTCCAAGAGTTAGTTTTACTTGCAAGTAAACTTCTTGTCGGACCAAAAAATCTCAACTCCTTGTGATACGCAAGGCGGACTTCCTTTTATTAAAAAAAACTTCTTATTTCTTCTAATATGTGAGTTAATTAGTCAGATCTAGAAAAAAATTATGAACCTTTTCCATGTTCATGGACTTCATATTAATTTTCTTTTGAGAATCGAACTTCTCAAAAATAAAATGCGACCTCTTTACCCACGATTAAAGTGAACTTTTAATCCCCGAGAAAAACTTAACTCTAACACAAAAGAAAACGAAGTTCCGTGTTTGATTAAAGAAAGAGAGAGAAACTTCACGAGAGGACAAACAGAAAACAGAACTAACGGAACCTCAAAGTTATATCAATCTGGACTTTATATTTTTCTCTATGTGAACTTCAAAACCAGAAAAATAAGAATAACTCAAATATATTCATGTGCACTCCGGTACTCGGCCTCAAATGCGCTAATGGCACAATACAGGAGCAGCCGCAAGTTGACTCCTATGGCAGGCGTAAGTGGACTCTGATCTCTGCCAAGAGCGTGGACGGGAGGTGCCTCCACTGGCCGCTTGCGTGCCTGAGTGCCAGACGGAGAGATCGACCGGAGGAAACCCTTCCACGCGCGAGCAGCGTCCGATGGACCTGGGGTGGAGCCTCTTGAAGACGGAGCACGAGATTTGGGGGAAACGACGGCGCCTGCCGGTCGTGGTGGTGTCGGCAAGTCCGGGAGGCGCGATGAGGGTCCCCGGCGGCGGCAGGACCTCGTGGTGGTGGTGGCCACGGTGGGCTGGATCTCGGGCACGGGGATGGTTGACGTGGGGCGACGCACCGACGGGTGGAGGGGCTCCACGGCGAGCCAGACGGCAGCGGTTGATGGTGCTGGGCTCAGGTGGGGAGCAGGGCTGCTACGCACAGGATCCAGAGAGGACACAATCGATGGCGCGGCGGTGGAGGAGCAGGGCCACTGCGCCCGGGGAGGTGCGGCCGTGCAGGAGCGCCACGGGGGAGGAGCAAGGGGCAGCGAGCCTCCAGGGGAGGAAGTGGCGGTGGTTGGCCGCCGCCGGTTGTGAGGGGCGCCGGGGCGGATCTCGCAGGGGAGGGAGGTGGAGATCCAGCGCGCGACGGAGGTTGCCGGAGCAGGGGCTGGGTGCCGGGGAGGTGGGTGGTCGGGCGGATCGGGAGGTGATTGACTGGGCCGGGCTCAGGCATGAGGAGAGTGGGTACATGGGGTGGGTGGGGTCAGGGGGAAGAAGGTGGTTAGGTGTAGGGGAGGGGTCGGGTTAAGAATGTGATTAGATGTGGTTCTAGAATAACTATTCTAAAACCTCTTAAGGAGGGTTCGAGAATAGTCCCGCTCTCTCTATGCTGTTAATCTATTCAGAAGCAGCTTCAAACTGTGTTAACTCGATCGTACGAGAACGGTCGAGACTTGAGCGGAACCAGTAAAACGCGTTGACCTTATCCTCTCCAGTTCTGAATTCTCCTCCAGCTTTCGATAGCGTGTTGTTCCTCCCGGCTCCTGCTACCGGCCGCGTGCCGCTCCTCCCGCCGCCTTCAGCGCGCCGCTCCTCCAGCCTCGGCAGCGTCGCACGACCCAACTTATTTCCCATCCCCACCTCGCGTGTAGGCATCAGGAGTAGAGACCAGGTAGGATTTGGCACCGAGCAGTCGCCCACCGCCGCCGGCAATCCCTACGACCGCCACCAGTCACCACGCCTCCCTCTAGATATAGCCACTCCTCCTTGCGATCCTCTCCCTCGGAGCAGCTCCCGACGCCTCCCTGTGAGAACCGAGGTCATTCCTGCGATATGGAGCAGCTGCGACCGGAGGTGAAGAATCGTCCTTGTGCAGGGCGTGAGTCCAAGAACCACAATATGTCCAGAACCACATGCGGTGAAGTTTGATTCCTCCCTAAACAATCCTTTGCAGATATCACATGCGGTTATATGTGCGTCTTGTTGCCTTGCAGGCATCGATGCATCCTGTAGCTTGCTTCTATATTGGCAAGAAAGATGAGAGAGAGAAGAAAAATATATGGTGGCAGCCTGGTAACGATGAGGTTGAGCGGACATGAGACATGTGGTGAAATGACGATGCTTCCTACTTGTCTTTAGCTAGATACACACATGGTTGTAGCAGAAGAAAATATTCTGTGAACAATTCTAAGATGTGCTTAGAACCTCCTCCGTTCCATATTAGTTTGTGGCTAAACTTTGTACAAAATCACTGGCAACTAATATGGATCGGAGGGAATATTTTCACGGTGGTAGAACTAATTAGAGAAAAGAGTACAGGTTGTTGTTGGAAGGTATTACACATTTGCCAAATCTAGGACAACTTATACGTAGTAGCGTTTGGAGATTTGTCACTCTAGACTAAGAGCAACTCCAGCCGTTGGCCCCCCTAGGCCGAATTGCCGGTGGTTTTTTGGGCCGCTCGGGGGGCCTCCGGCGGAATTTTTCATCTGGGGGGCGACGAGTCCCAGTCGGCGCCCCAGTTCGGCCCCCAGCCGGCAATTTTAGGTGATTTTTTGTCGAAAAATAAGTCATACAACATCATTTTTAAAGCAAATACATCATGTTTTATAGTAGCAGTGATGATAAAGTTACCCACCCAGTAGTGATGGAGTTACCGCCCTAAACAGATGAACTTACCATCCAACAGTGATAGAGTTACCCACCCTAAACATATAGAGTTACCCACCGTAGACTGATAGAGTTACCATCCCGTAGTGATTGAGTTACCACCCAAAAACTGATGAAGTTACCCACCTAGTTGTGACAGACCCTAGACAGAAAGAGTTACCCACCTAGTAGTGATAGAGTTACCCACCGTAAACTGGTAGAGTTACCACCCCATAGTGATTGAGTTACCCACCCTAAAATGATAAAGTGACCAACCCAGTAGTGATGGAGTTACCGCCCTAAACTGATAAAGTTACCATCCAGTAGTGATAGAGTTACCTACCCTAAACTTATAGAGTTACCCACCGTAGACTGATAAAGTTACCATCCCGTAGTGATTGAGTTACCCATCATAAACTGATGGAGTTACCCACCCTAGACCGATAGAGTTAGCGTCCCTGTAGTGACTAAACATATAAAGTTACCCACCCAGCAGTGATAGAGTTACCCATCCTAAACTGATAGAGTTACCAACCCGTAGTGATGGAGTTACCCACCCTAAACATATAAAGTTACTCACCCAGTAGTGATAGAGTTACCCATCCTAGACTCATAGAGTTACCACCCCGTAGTGATGGAGTTACCACCCTACGCTCATGGAGTTACCATCCCATAGTAATGGAGCTACCCACCCTAAATTGATGGAGTTATCCACCGAGTAGTGATGGAGTTATCCACCCAAAACTCATGGAGTTACCCACCCGTAGTGATGGAGTAATCCATCTCTTTTTAGGGGTGTAGTTGTCACCATGAAATTAACAAAATTATCTCCCTAATATTTATGGAGCTACACAGGTGTTTTAGTGTATATTTACCCATTTTTACACGATACATTTTCACCGTCCCAAAGTATTATCTCACTTATGAAACTAGTGGGTAAATTCAGAACTCGGAAAAATCGAAAAAACAACATAAGTCTAAAATAATTTTGAACGAAAATGTAATCGTTGCTTGGGGTGGTAATTTTCATACTACAGCCTGGTAACTCATGTGTTAGTGGTTGGTAACTTTTGGGTCGAAAAAAAAATATCTACGAAACATATCAACATGGGATCTAGTTTCGAAGATCTCGTCTAGACTAGTGCAACGGTGAAAACGGATCCTAAATCGGATAAACGGTTTGAGCTAGAAAACATTTTAAATTTTCAAATTTCGCATTAAATGCTGATGACGTCAGCAATTCTGTTTTTGTAAATGCATGCAAAACAATATTGTGTTCTCACGCTACGCTGCCTCCACAATTACCAAATTGAAGCGTCTTCTATGTATCAGCGTCCTATATATAAGTTTGGTTGCGTAGTCTGCCATTTTCACCAGTCCGTTTCGTACAATTTCGTCCGTCGAGCGAAACGGGAACAACCCCATGCCTCCGATCTGATGGAAATCCCTCCACGCCCGGCGCTTCTCCCACACGCTGCCTCTCATTTCTCCGCCACCAATCCCTCCGCACCTCGCCGGTCTCACAGTCGTCGCGCAACCCCAGCAGTCCAGCACCGCCATGCCTTCCTCGTGCACGCCCCCCGTGCTCGCAGCCGCGGCAGCCGCCGCAGTTCCCCTCTAGAGCTGGCCATATGCTCCTTACACATCCCATGCGCGGAGCAACGTCGAGCTCGACGACCGGCCTTGCCTTGATGACGACGGGGGCCCTGACGCACGGGCACCGCGTCTTCTCTTCTTTGTATCTAGGTGGCTAGGGTGTTCATCCCGCATCCGCAGTTCAGTTCCTCGATGCAGCAGCGCGCTCCTTCCCTCGTCTCTCCCGGACCCCGCGCATACGTACACTCCAACCCATGGAGGCGCCGCCGGCGCAAGAGCCCATGATGCTGGATGCTCCGTCCCCGCTCCCCACTGCCGTCCCGAATCCCGACCCATGCGGGAATTTTTTTTAGAGGGAAAGGGGCCTCGCCCCCAGTTTCTTTGATAAAAATCAAGGAAACTCAAACTGCATTCGTTCAGAGGTTCAGAAGCAAACAATAAAAACAAAAACAAAAACAAAGAGCGAAAGAGCTAGGAGATGCAAGCATCAAGTTCTAGGTTTTTGGGACCTAAATATTACATTGTTAAAGCCACTCAGCGGCTAGACTGCATCAATTGCCTCGACAACAGCGGTCTTCTCCAGGCTCGAAGTTTGCTTGAGTTTCTTCAGCTGCTTGTGTGTGCTCCCCGGAGACCAGGAACCAGCATCCAGCGGGGAGATGGGACTCAGGACTGCCGCTCTTGTCTTGCTTGCTGGGCGTGGGGGGCTGCGAGGAGAGGCCGGGGTGGATGTAATCTTCAGGTCATCCAGGAGATCAGCAGGTGTCAGCCACTTCCCAGGCGAAGAGGATCCATGAGCATCTCCAGGATTAGCTGAGAGAAAGCTTCCACCCGCGGTACCGAGTCCTTCTTGAGGATGATCTTCCAGCTCTGCAGCGATTGATACACCCGTCTCCAAACCTGCTTGATTGATAGCCAGGAAACACCATTAAAGATCATGTCATTTCTGAGTTTCCACAGGTTCCACATTACAGCAGCACCTACAGAATTCAGAGCAGAGTTTCTATTATTGGATACCCAAAATCGAGCTACAGATTCATAAGTATGTCCAATGTCCACTGCAAAGAAATCAGAAACGATTGACCAGGTGTTTCGGGCTACCACACAGCTCAAGAGTAAATGATGCACAGACTCTTTCTCAGAGCAGAAGAGGCAATCCTCAGGTTTGAAGATTTGTCTTTTCCTAAGGTTGTCCTTTGTCATTATCTTATTATGCGACAAGAGCCATAAGAAAACATGTACCTTTGGCGGAACAGAGATCTGCCAAAGAGAGGGGATAAAAACAGGGATAACCCCTCTGAAATTAATGACGTGATAAAGTGAACTGGAAGAATAAATTCCTTTATTTTCCGGTTGCCAAACTAGAGAGTCCATGTCACCTGAAAAATTAGTACTTTTAACTATCTCTACCAGGGTGTTCCAGTCCACCATTAGGTTGTCAGTGAAGTTTCTTCTAAAAGTAAGTTTGAGGTTCTCTCCATCCCAGGCGTCCCCAGAACTGAGTGGCTAGAGGTGAATTGCCAAACCAAGTGTCTTCCCAAAATCTAATTCTCCTACCATCTCCAACTATCCACCTATAACCAAATTTTATTGATTTAGCAACTTCTAAAACTTCTTTCCAGAATCTAGACACATTCTGGGAGTTGCAGTAGAAGATGTTTGGCGAATTAGTTCTATACTTGTGGTCAATCAGGGTTTTCCAGATTTTACCATCATCTTGATAGTATCTTTTCAACCAAGAGCCTAACAGGCAGAGATTGACTTCTCTAAGATTTGGAATTCCTAATCCACCAAATTCTTTTTTGGTGCAAACTAGGCCCCAGTTGGCCAAGTGTAATTTCATATGCCCTTCAAAATCATTCCAAAGGCAATGGGCCATCTGAGTATTAATGAGATCTAGGGCCCACTTTGGGAACTTGAAGAAGTAGTTCCATTTTACCCATGCGGGAATCAAGAAGGTAACCGCCGTTTTCCCCAAATATGAGTTTTGAGCCGATCTTCCTTCTCCCTGCGCTTACGTGGCTAGTTCTGGGTGATTTTTGTAAGCTGCTGAAGAAGGAGAAGGGGGGGTGTAAGAGACCACTAGTAATTCTTCTCAATTTCTACTAGTTCGGATTACAAACTCGAATTCCAGAGGAATATTGGAGGAGGAAGGTGGGGATCTAGGAGGAAGAAGAGGAACAAGCACACAGGCCACACACACGCTCCTAGCCAGGCCTCGGCCGAAGCCGCCGTCCAGTCCGTTCCGTTCCAAGCCAAATGTTAATCGACGCCTCCTGTTCTATTTGTAGCAACTTCCTCTGTAGCTTCTGAATAGGCCGAGGCCCAGTTGTGGCGGTGCACCGTCCGGCCCCGGTGTATTGTAGACAGGTCGCTGACAATCCCCCCTTCTTAAATTTCGGCTTGCCCCCAAGCCGACTCAATATTGCACCACCAGGATCCCATGGCACCTGAGCTGTATCAATACAGGGGTTGGAGCGAGCATCATCCACAACTTCTGGATTACCTTGAGGTCCAGCGGATGATGAGCAAGCACCAAGATCTTTTTGCACTTGATGCTCATTGTTTCTTCTATAGTTGCGGTAGTAGCCCTTTCTGCAATCCCCTTCGAAGAAGCCAATAGTGTCTAACATACTAGGGTCCCATGAAAATTGTACCTCTGTGTCAGGTAGGAACACTTGCCTTGTGGTGCTCAGCAAAATTTTGCATGGCACAAACATCTGTAGTTGAACCAGGCTGACTCCATAGTACGAGACCCCCGTGTAGTGAGAGGGAACCAGAGCAGAATCAACACCAATGCCAGTGAGGACAATGTCGAATGCTAGAACCAGAGTTTGTAATTTTTCCTTGTTGTTGCTGTACTGCATGTCGTCCAAAAGGAAATAAACCTTTGTAGGTCTGAATCTTGTACAGAACACATGACAAGCAGCATCACCAACAATAGTGTAGTTGATTTTAATGATCTCCTCACAAGGTGTACTACTGCTAAAAGTTTGAGTAGTAAATCTGTAGCAAATCTTCTGCGGCTGGCTAGAGATATCTGCACCTATCAATTGCTTGGCATTTCTCAAGGTTGTGCATAAGCTATACTTTGCAATTATCAGGTCACTCGTCCATACTGTAAGCAGCCTGAATGTATCAATGCTTGGATCTGATGCAAGAGCTTTAGTAGGAATTAAACTAATTATTGGCCTTGCCAAGTGAATGGTACAATCAGCAGCATGTGCAAATGTGGATGACCATGCTATGTACCACTGAAAATTCTCGCAACTGTACTGGTACTCACACTGATCATGACAATACTGGAACCATGATTTCAATGATACCTCAATAATTGCCCAGGGAATTTTCCATTGTACCAACGCACAAACAAAGATGGATCTCAAGAAGATGATGTGCACAGATTTATAAAACGGAAATTCCTCCGACTGCAAACTGAACGACCGTCGCCTCAGCTCAGAATAGTGAGTTTTATCACGTAGAACATAATGAGAAATCCATCCCTCACAGACAAGAACAATTAGGACTCCCATACAGGTATGCTGCTGCTGCAATGCAGCTTCTCCATTAAAGAGGGCAAGGAATCTGTTGGAGTTGGTAATTGGTATACCCTTGCACTGCAATTGTCCATGGAATTTGCACCCTTGCAAAATGACAGTTCAGCAGTACCCATGTCTCTGGAGATGATTTAAGCATACCCCAGTGTGGCGTAGCCAAATTAATACTTCGAATGAAACAATGCAGATTATCAAGAAAACACCAATTGCACACAGTATTTGTAGCTCGCGTTGGCAATAATAAGTCCAGCTTCATATCCCTGTTTGTGCTTGGAATGACCAAGTGTGTGTCATAACAGGAAGGAATTGACCACTTGAACATTGTTGGCTGTGGCTGTGCACTCTGAACTCCAGGAACAAAAATACTCAGAAAGAGAGCTGTCCACAATTTAAATTCCACTGTTTTTAAGACTTGCCAATCTCCTGATGTCTGCCTACTATCCAGTATACTGTAAATGCTGGAATTTCTACAAGTTGTGCTCCTGTTTGGGGTAGGAGGTGGCCATCGATACTTCCCTTCCCGGAGCATCAGTTGCTTACCCTCGAGAACAAGGCCATCAAATAGAAATGCCTGAAACATAACCTTGTACACATTGCCTTCCTGGGATTTTACATAGCTGGGTGGAGTGCATGTTGGGCGCTTAATTCCAGTATGCAATGACACGGCAGCGATTAGCTTGTGAACCGCGAATTGATCCGCTGAGAGGAGGGTCATGGGCATGACCTTCATGGTAGTAGCAAGGTCCACCGCAACAATTGGCAATGGTAAGGCGTCGTCACCACCCTTGAGCATATCGCCTTCGCCTGCAGGCGTGAACACGGCCGCGACCATAGCTTGCGATTTTGGGACGGACGCCAATGAAGCACGTACTGCAGCAAGGGACAACTGAGTCGACGTCATGCTCATGTCACCTCCTAGGCATATTGTCGGATAGGTTGGTGGCGACAATGTGAACTGCTGTAGACCGTCTAGCAGCGCAGGCGACAGGCTTGGCAAATCTTCTAGAAGTGTATTGAAGGATGGGGCCGCACTCCCGGGAGTCATGAACATGTCTACTGGGTCTGCTCTGCCGTTGTTGTGATTGGGTCAGGTCCACCCGGCAAGTAGATGGTAGCCTTAGGTGCAGCGTCACCCTGGACGTCCATGTCGAGTCCCTTTTCACTGACTGCAGGTGCAGCAAGCTTGGGGAAGAGTGCAGCAAGCTTGGGGAAGACGCCGCAGGTGATCATGGACGAGCCTTGTGTTGCAGACAAGATGCTCACCGTCACAGATGTGTAGGCTTCCTTGCCTGGACATTCCAACGAGCTGTGGTGGGCACAGTGGCAGCAACGGCAGTCACCTTGTTCTGGACTGCGATAGGGACGACATTGAGCTTCGATGGGGCCAGGGGCACACTGGAGACCTTGGAAACAGTCGAGGCTGGTGCTGAGGATCCGCCGACAAGGTGATCGTAGATGCGTCGGGCTCCTGGCGTGAGGTCGTCCTTGGTAGCCGGCCTGGAGTCGTGTGTTGATGTCGAGGCGGAAGAAGCTGCCGCTGGGGACGTGATGGAGACGGCGCCGCCGGTTGAGCGGGCAGGCGAGGTGTTGTCCAACACGGAGGTCGAGGTCGAGGTTGAAGCCACTTGCTCGGAGATTCCGCGGATGGAAACTGCGTTGCTCGGGGCGCGTGGGGCCGTGTTCGAGGATGGTGCAGCCGTCGACGAGGAAGTCGTAGATGCGCCGGGCTCTCGGACTGAGGTCGCCCTTGGGCGAGTCGTGCATGGCGCTGAGGACGGCGCGGTGTGCAGCGGCTGCCGTCGGGTTGGTGATGGGGGCGGCGTTGCCTGATGCACGCTGACGCGCAGACACGCTTATGGTTGGTGAAACCCTCGTTGCTGCTGCTGGGGCTAGAGACGAGGTCGAGTTCGTCGGAGAGGAACCCGACGCGGTCCCCGTCTTGCGCACCAATGCGAGGCATGCCTCCCACTCGCGATCGCAATCGTTCGGGTCAGCCAAGGCGAATTTCCGAAACGCCTTCCTGATGGGGCTCTCGTTCTCCATGGATTTGGTGGTGGAAGAAAAATTGGGTGGAATTTTTGTGAATTTTTGGGGAGGGATCGAATTGGCTCTATACCAATTGTAAGAGACCACTAGTAATTCTTCTCAATTTCTACTAGTTCAGCTTACAAGCTCGAATTCCAGAGGAATATTGGAGGAGGAAGGTGGGATCTATGAGGAAGAAGAGGAACAAGCACACTGCACAGGCCACACACACGAGTCCGTTCCGTTCCAAGCCAAATGTTAATCGACGCCTCCTGTTCTATTCGTAGCAACTTCCTCTGTAGCTTCTGAATATGCCGAGGCCCAGTTGTGGAGGTGCACCGTCCGGCCCAGGTGTATTGTAGACAGGTCGCTGACAGGGGGAACGGCCAGCCACATAATGTCCACCACCATCAGCGGGAAGAATGGCTAGCCGAAGCAAGTGAGCAGCTTGTTCGCCGGCGCTGGCGTATGGCAAATTATATCTGTTTTGCGTGCGGTGGTTTCCCTTATTGTAGTGTTACTGAAAATTTTCCTTCTGCTAAGGGATTTGTGTTAGCTGCCTGAGTTTGACTCTTCCGAGTTAATGCCGCATGGCTCTTCCATTCAGTCACCATTCCTTGCCAAGATGGAGCCATTGTACCAAGCAGCGTCCCAGGAGAAGGTCCTCGAGGAACCGCTCACCAGGGAGGAGATCGCTGAGCTCGACAAGGGAAACCTCAAGGCAAAGTGGCAGCTAAATATGTGGGTTAGTTCCCTCAGCTCAGCTTTTTAGCAGGAATGTAGGATGGCCCAATTAAACGGAGTATTTGATATTTGTATTGCATATATGAGTGAGGATTGGAAGTATGAAATATGGAAGAAGATAGATGAACTAGAAATGAAAAAAAAATAAGAAGAAACTAGGTCAATTTTTTTTAAGAAGAAACGTCCTCGGTGGCCTGGCCGAATGTTGAATTTAGAATTTTGTGGTGTCATATATGCCTGCAGATAATCATCACAAGTTATGGGGAGCTTAACAAGAATAACAATCTTGACACTAGGACTGCCCAATTTGCTACGATGGACCATGTTAATTAGGTAATGCTGAAGGATGTGCCTGATACTTCTCATGTTTATTTAGCTTTATTATACCTATTAAAATATTTTAACACATGAGAAAATGTGGCTACTGAACAAATATTCAATCATCTTAGAGAGCAGTGCATTTAGTAGTTGCATATCTGCATTCTGAACAAGTATTACTTGCATCTTGAGCTTGATGGTATTACTATTCTTACACTTTCGGCGTTGAAGAATTGCCCAGGTCATCTTTAGTCTATATGCCACCCATTTAGCCCAGGACATGATTCAGCGTATAACTGTTTCAGCGTATAACTGTACATATATTAGTTTCAGATATGAGCTCTGCTTGTAAATGATCCACTCTTTTCTCCGTTGCTGATTCATATTGTTTACTGAGGAATTAATTGGATAATGATACTGAATAATCATATGAATGGATTTGAACCAGTTTCTTATGATATTATGTTTTGTAAAATAGCTCAAAAGAAGAAACATGAAAAACGACTTCTCCAATCTACCTAGACATTTCTTCAAACAACACTTCCAGTAGTATTATGATTCGCTGGTTAATAGTACTTCACAAAATTGGATATAGGATTTTGTTCTCACTTTCTTCTGTCATTAGGGATATGCTTCTGTTTCGTTCTGCATTATTTTTCTGTTTATGATACCATGTAATGCTTTAGTTTATCTATATGTACAGCTATGAAAGGGCTTAGTCAGAGAGGAGCCGTAAAGATTGAAGTCCATGTCTGGTTGTGTTCTCTGAACATTGTTACAACTGATATATTTGCCCAAGAATCAAAAGCACCCTTTTGTCATTAGTGAAGTTCTTATTTTCTTATTCTTCAACGAGAGCTTTCGTAAAATGTGCATATTAGCTTCGCCCCATCAATC
This sequence comes from Puccinellia tenuiflora, assembly GCA_012064385.1. NCBI lineage: Eukaryota > Viridiplantae > Streptophyta > Magnoliopsida > Poales > Poaceae > Puccinellia > Puccinellia tenuiflora. The sequence continues at coordinate 3,761,965 of QRDG01000316.1, forward strand.
TTGAGAATACAGATCTGAGAATGGTATATGCAAGTGGGAGTCTATAGCTTCTCTTTTGGGGGACTTGTGTATTGCTGCATAAACTGAGGAAATTGTGCTTCATGCAGTTCATGAGTACCAATTGGTTGCAGTTTCTGCTATGGTTTGATTCCCTCACCATCCGACAAACAGCGCAGCAGCATCGGCCTCAACTCATCGTCACAGACCTCACGGTACGAACATGCTCGTACTTTGTCAGCTACTGTTCTAGCTTTGTGCCATTGATGCATGATCTGATGTTGAAATGTTATGGCTGCAGGTTCTTTGAGATGGAAACTGGAAAGATCTGGATGCCTTATGATCATCAACTCCACGATAAGCTTCGTCGAGGAAAGGGCAATGTCGTGGCTTCGCGCCAGGCCTGTTTGGCACGAAAACAAGGGTGTGTAGAAGTAGCATGAACAAAGATTGGACGGGTGCATCTCTTCCTGCTCCCTTTCCTCTCCTCCTACCCCCTCCTATTTATTATAGATTTATTTGTGCAATTTTACTCAGTTCTGCTTCCAAGTCCATGGATCCAGAAGCAATGCAAAATCATGTTTTGTTTTCTACAGGTGATGTGATTAAAGTAGGCTGAGGTTAGAGTAACCTTGCACTGCATTGGTCATTGTTTACACACTACAATGCATATGATGTGTACTGTTCAAAAATGAAAATAGCATATTCAGTGTACATGTGAATTTGTGAATGGATTTGGTGTTTTGTTCTTCCTAATTTTTATTTTTTTGGATGTTGTTCTACTAGATCTGGTGAGTGAGATCTTTATTCTCTCACAGCGACAAAATCATCAGCTTCCCATGGACCAAGCACTCCACCAGCCACGCCATGGGGAGAACGCCAATGTTCCTACTCCAGGTCGGGAAGGCGTCTAACTGAAGGAAGAAGGGATGAGCAAGGCGGGTGTTTTTGCTTCCAAATGTGGCGTTGGATTATTTGTGGTGCTTATGTAAAATGATCCACTACTCACAAGTTTTGGTGTCTTTTGTTTTGGGACCTATTTGTTTTTGATTTGCTGGCTTCTTCTATAACGACAAGTATATGGCTAAAAGAAAAGATTGGAATTAGCGATCAAATTAGCAAGTTATCGGTTCTTTTGGCATTTCTACCCTTAAATGCAACACCATTTTATTTTAACTTTTTCTTTTGTCTATGTGCATTACTCTAACAATTGCACCCCAAGGCTCGCATTCATTCCCGTCTCAGTCAATGTCACATCCTCTGTGGGTATGTACCGCAATTATGTCATCTCGACCCTTTTCCCTAGAGGTCATCACAGATTAAGATCTCCATACCTATAAAATGACATCCTATGTATGCATTTTTGTGTATGAATGATTGAAAGTTTTACAATATTATTCTGATTAAATCAAGATCACATCGAGATATAATCTCTATCAAAAAAAAAGTAGCATTCAGTTTCCAAGTGTTTGGCTCCACCTTTCGTCCCTCGTTCCACAAATCTCTGCACCAATCATTTTCACAAAATTTACATTCCTTTTCCACCTTAATTTATATTCATTTTTTCTTTCAACAATTAATAAACATAATTTATATTTTTCGATACAAATAAATTATCACCCGTAGCAACGCGTGGGCATTTTCCTATATTATATTATATTACTACTTAAAAAGAAGGGGCGTGCTAGGCGTAGGTCGCCCTAGTGCGCACTGATCTAGGTCTCCTACCCGGCCGTTCGATTATCACGGTGTTTGCGCGTCATACTTTTCTACCACGTGGTGGAGCCCACTCAGCCACACGCTTGTTGCTTCCCATCGTTGCCACGTGAGCCCACTAGGTCGTATGTACTCCGTATAAAGCTAGCAGCGAGACTAGCTGCGCAAGCTTGCATGCGGCGCTTGAAAAAGCCTAGCTAAGCTTTGCTAGCGGTCCTAGATGCCCGGGCATGACCCAATAGTACAATCTTCTATTGCTATTGTTCCACACATAAACTACACAGATATATATCATGATAGTAGGCATCTAAAAAATAAAAATTATATTAAAACACCAATATATTTCAACTTGTAGAGCAAAAAATTGTAACATTGAGCCTTACGCCGTCGCAAAGGTGTACCATTGCAGGCTTTGCAGCAAAAGGCTCACAACAAAATACCAAAACAATTGAAACAATTGCAACAAAAACTCGAGTATTACAACAACAAAAATTAGCCCGTGTACAAAATATACACATTATTACAACAAATCGTCGCAACATTTTGAGAAATTTAATATTACAAAAAAGTGGTCAAACAATATACTGTTTGTTGTAGATTGCTTTACAACAAAATCTTACAAACAATTTCAACAGAAATAAAAAACTACTAAAACAAAAAATCGTAACATATCATTGCAACATTTTGAAAAAAAAATATTACAAAAGGTTGGTAAACAAAAAATATTTTTGCTGCAAATTGCTTTGCAACAAAAATCACCAACGATTTCAACAAAAAGCAACATCTATTACAACAAAAAAAACATTTGTTTGTACCAATTAAAAGTGGGTAAGAAAAAAAATGTTTTGCTGCATATTAATTTGCAAGAAAAGTCGCCAACTATTTCGACAAAAATCACACACTATTGCAACAAAAAAACTAACAATAAAAAAAGTGCTTCAAGCACAATTTTTGTTGTAGATTTATTTGCAACAAAAGTCAACATCCATTTCAACAAAAATCATAAACTATTACAACAACAATTTTTGCTACAAGTTTACTTATAATAAAAGTCACCAACAAAAAATCGCATATCTTTTGTACTTTTACAACAAAAAATCGCATATGTTGCATCGCAACAAAAAAGAAATGAAACGAATTGAAAAAAACTTTTGTTTATTTGTAGCATATTTCGTTTACAACAAATAAAAATCGCATACGTAGCATCGCAACAATATGTGTCTCACAACAAAATTATGTTTTACAAGCAAAATCCTTATATGTCTGTAGCGTAATTTTTGTACCTTTACAACAAATAGAAAAGCATGTATATAGAGGGTGTTTGGTTAAGCTTTTTTCTTGGCTTTTGGCTTTGGCTTATAAGCCATAAACGCACCTAATTAGGTGCTTTTGGCTTTTGACTTTTGGCTTATATCATAGTAAAACATAAGTCAAAAGCCAAAAGCTAAAAGCACCTATTTAGGTGCTTTTTGGGCTAATAAGACAAAGCTAAAAGCCAAGTAAAAAGCCTAACCAAACACCCTCATAGCATTACAGTAAAAAATGCTCACAGGAAAAAAATATTATCGCGACTATACTTTCTTTCACATCAACAAAAAAGCACACACGTGTCATTGCAGTATCGACGGCAAACCCTTTAAGCACCGGGGGCAAAACTCACAACATCTTGACAATGCTTGCACAGTTCCCCGATCGACAACCTCGCAACATCACCGACGGTGACACAACGGCCTCGCGATGTCACCGCAGACCCCTGAATCATCTGTGGATTGCCCCATCCATACTTGAGTGGCGACGCGACTTACGGTAAGAGACACACCAGCTTGCAGCAAAACTGCGGTCATAGAAGAAAAACAATAAAATACTTTCAAATACCCTAACAACAGAGGCCTCCTAACAACATAAATGTACCTAAGTGTGGACATAGAAAATAGAGCTCTGAAGTTGGGCTCGTCAATCGTCATGGCCGCAAATCATGGCGTGCTCCCTCGACCTGGACACAAAGAGAGAGGAACGGGTTGCTAGCCGCCTGGCTGCAACACCATATCATGCCATTGACTTGTGTAATAGGAAATCCCCAAGGTGAGCTCGTCCACGAGATAGGAAGGGAAGAGGCGCTGTCCACTGGTTGCAGTACGAAGCATCGTGGGAAATGTGCATGCTCTAAGATTGGGGGCGCCGTCATNAGCTCTCAAAATTAGCAATGGAGGAGGAGAGCAAGGGATGAGATCTACACAAAAAATGGGGAAGAAGCCCCTTTATAGGTGGCTCCAAAAAGGAGCCGTTGGGGAAGAAAAAGTGGGATAAAGGGGGAAAAAAGTGCAGCCAGGGAGCCCAGCCTTGGGCCGGCCGGCAGCCGGCCAGGCCGGCCAGCAAGCAGCGCAGCACAAGGCATAGCAGGGAGCCCGGCGTGCCAGCCCCGGCCTGGGCCGGTAGAGCACCTGGTGGGCCGGCCTGCTCCCGGCCTGGGCTGGCGAGGCAGAAGCGGGTGGGCCGGGACATAGCCCGAGCCTGCCGGCCTCGCACAGGCCTGAGGCCGGCCCGGCCGGCCGGCCTGGCTCCCTCTCCCCCCTTTTTTTTTCTCTGTTTTTATGTTTTAAAAAAAGTTTCGAGGAATAAACGCAATAACTTTCGCATACGAACTCCGTTTTGATAAACTTGGACTCGTTGGAATCGTCACAATGAGCACAACAATTATGCAGAGAAACATCATAGTCCAAGAAAAAGTAATAAACCAAATGGGGAAAGTTAAAAACTCTTTTTCGCAAACCGAAAATGCGGATCTTTTGCAATTGAAGTCCGAATTGAGTAAAACCAATTTTGTTGGAAAGAGGACAACAAATGCAACCTTTGAAAATGACAAACAAGTAATGGAGATTTGCAAAGAAGTGGAAGAGATAATCTCCCGCACGGATGAACCGGCAAAATCTCCAATACCGAAACCGCAATAGAAGACGCATATGAAAACCGTTTTCGGTGAACTTAGCTTTGTCATGACGAGCACGACAAGCACCAAGACCACACCACGATTAGAGAAAATAAGAAACAATAAAGATGAATGCATGGATGCAAAGGTTTGTGCTCTCTACGGCGATACGATCACGATATTCGGTCGAGAGCCCCTCTTGATAGTACGGTTATCTATCCTATAATCCGGTCTCTCACTAAACAATATGAGACCGGTAAAATAGAAACCCTATCAAGATCATACCTTTGCCTTGCGCATTAATCCACTTGAGGTTGATGAAGACGATCTTAACTCCTCAAGACGCACCACCTTCCTCGATTGCGCTTCGGTGAAAATTCACTTGATGCTCCCCATACACCAAGATGGGAGACGCTCTCTTCGGCATATCTTCACTTGGCCTTGAGTGATGATCAACCCGCACAAAGCCTTGATCAACCATAAACTTCTTCCCTTAACCTTGATTCCAACAAATGGAGATCAAGCGACTCAAATGGACACAACTATAAATATGGCTCAAAGCAAACATTAGTCCATAGAGATTGTCATTAATTACCAAAACCATGCATGGGGGCAACCATGCACTTTCAATCTCCCCCATTTTGGTAATTGATGACAATCCCTTATTAAGAGGGTTTATAATGAATAAAGGATCCTTGCATGACAAACAAGCAAGAATGCAAAGCGCTTAAAGGCAAATGCAACAAAAGCAAAAAACCAAATTCCCTTAAACCCTCTAAACTTATCCCCCATTGGCATCGATTACCGAAATGAAAAATTTAGAGAGCCAATATAATATGAGTTCCTCCATAAAGGTGATGATAATCCCTTTTAACAAAAAAATAGAGGAAATCCAACTATATTGAGGATCAAAAGATTGCAAAAAGGATGAAATCATTTTAAACATCTCCACAAAGGAGAAAAGCAATCGAGAAGATCCAAAGCGAGTTCTAAATAAATATGGAGAAGCTCCCCAATTTTCATGCACAATTGAGAAGTGCACAAAAATGGCATCCTCGCGCCCAAAATTACTAGAACACGCAACAAGTGCAAGAGTGCATAATGCAAAAGCAAATCATAGCACTTGCACTAAAGATGTGGTTGAGTCATAAGAAGATACCAATTTTCAAAAATTCATCATAAAATAGGCCCAACCGAGATAAAAGATCCTTTTAGGGAAATGTGTTCACAAGCCTAGGGATATCAATTGGAAACTAAAACCAATTGAAAATGCCAAAAGCTAGTGAGAACATTTAGCCAATAAAATTCAACATGCTCACCATGGTAAGCATGAAGTCAAAAGATCCAACAAATACATGAGTGTAAAGATACCAATAAACACAAGACAAGCACTCACGAGGCAAATTTGGAACCACCAAATGATTATAGATGAAAACAAGGTGGCTCAAACGAATTAGGATACCAACTAAAAGGTGACCTCTCTCATATGTATAGTTTCTAATGGACAAAACCATTGAGATATACATCCGCAAGAAACATATACATACGAAATGGTTTGGAAAAAAAGAACCAAGGTATCCAAAGGGAAGTCATAATATACAAATGAGATTGTTGCTTAAAAGCATAGCACATAGCTCAAATTTATCTCATGATATATAGATGAACTTCAAATATATCAAATGCATCACACATATCACTAAGGGAACAAGAGATAGTGGAGATGCTTTGAACTAGGCAACAAGTATCACAAGAAATAATATCAATTGAAGAAAAGGTTTTTGCAAATTCATCACACATATCACAAAGATATAGTAAGTGAAGGAAATAGGCGAAACCACAACAATTGCATCTAAAAGCTTTTCATGCCAAGAGGCAACCTACACAAGGTTGGATACTAAAAAGTATGCATGAGATAGATACTTGTTACCGATATGGCATTGGTGATGAAGAAGATGAGAATTTTGATTATCATCAAAGCTTGACTCCGACAATCACATGGTGAGAACACCTTCCTTATGAATGAGACAAGCATCCAATGCATCTTCATTGTACCTAAAAACACAATTAGAGTACAAAATGGTTCCCAAGTTCATTGGGGTCCCATAGTAGGTAGATCAACTACAATATATAGGAAACACTCCACATAAATATGTTAGGATTCGGTGGAGTATCCCCTATATATTGGAACTAAAAGGACTAGCATGCCATATAATATAAATGTTAAAGGATATACATACAAAGCCTTTCAAGATCCAAACGAGATACAATGTGGACAAAAACACCAAGTAAACCAAGAAGAGAGCACACAAGAGTGTGACACTAAAGGTTATCCAAAGTATATCAAACTCCAAATCAACACATGATTGAGGAAAAATCAAATCAACAAATGATTGATTCCAAAACACATCAACACATGAAAGTGTGATATCAAAAGGAATCAAATCAACACAACAATGATCGATAAGACACCAATTGAAAATAAGATACCAATTAAAACAAAAAATATCAACTAGGAGAAAAGATACCAAGAAGAGGATGATACTTGACCGAAATCAAGTAAAGTGAAATAAGGCAAAAGGTATCAAGACTCCCACAATAAATATCAATTGGAACAAATATCTATGGTGCAGATACTAAATTCCAAGTAATACCAATTGAAGGTACCAAACATAAGATAAAGAATCAAATGCCAATTGCAAGGATCAAAATGATAGATAGGTTAGTGTTCTAAATAAAAAGGAATGCTCCCCCAAGATTTATGCATTATCTTATATATTTGCGTTTGAATACAAAATGCACACACAAGGGATCATTACTCTCCGTATTTTATCTACAACACTAAACACTACCAATTGAAAAAATAGGATACATTCAAAAGGCAAGGAAGGCAATAGATAAAGCAAATCAATGCAAGAGCCAATGTGAAGATGGTCTACAAAATCCACCACAATTACTAGTATCCCTTGTCATGGACAAGGAGTATATAGAGATATTTCTCGGTGGTATAAAGGAATGATGTACAAGACCAACTCAGCACAAACTAGCAAATGGCAAAAGATAGGAATTAAAACACCATTTTTTGAAAGAGGTTTGTTGGTAGTTTCAATTATTCGAACCAACCGACAAAGCCAAGGTTAGAATAAAAGGAAACAAATGGTTTCTCACATAATATATGGAATGCATATTAGAGAAAACCACACCAAGCAAGCCTGTCGGGGGCAACCCCCGGATATGGGCAAGGCGTCGATATAAGGGTTGACTCGGTGTTGACCGGGTCACTGAAACCGACATAACTGTACCGGCTTACTCGGAGCTGGCCGGGTCATGATTAACCGACTTATTGTTATGTCGGATCATGCGAGTTATATGTCGGATCGTTCTTTGTTCTTCTTGTGTGCAGGGAAGGCGAAACCGAGTTACAGGGAATTCGGCATGCCTGTGCCGGATAAGGAGGCTTACTCGGGCCATGGTCAAGGCGCAGGTCTTGTCCCTACAATCACGGGTCAGGACGCAGAGCCACTTGCACGATGGGACGAGGCCACTTGACCAGAGTGATTGACCTCCATGCCGCTGACCGAAGCGATACCAGGGAGCAGTGCGTTGGAGGAGACAGATGGGACGTGCCACGGCGCGGTGACGGAAGCGGTCAGAGGACCGGGCGTGGCTACAGTCCGGGCTACGCCGACAGTAGAGATGTTTTACACTGTAACCCTGGGTTTCCCTATATAAAGGGTACCAGGGGCACCTCTTACAAGGACGGGCCAACACTTCATTTGAGCCTAGACGCTGAGCAAGTGAGTAGTTTCTTGGAGAGCTAGAGGAGAGCCAGATAACCACCCGAGACTCGGCAGGAGCTTGGAGTGGGTAGTAAGTTAGCTAAGGAGCAAGCTTGTAAGCAGGTTGTAATCCACCTATAAATCAAGTAGACAGGCAGGAGTAGGGGTGTTATCTCCTCACGAGAGCCCCGAACCTGGGTAAAACTGGTGTGTGTGTGTGTGAGTTGTGTTCTTCGTGTGCGTGTTCGTGTGCGCAAGCCCTCCCCGGGTGCCTCCAGCGTCCATCGGCCCCACAAATCAAGCCATCTTATGGCATCTGCCGTGACACCACCACGACAGTTGGCGCCCACCGTGGGGCCAGCAGCGGCGCTGGCTGGAGTCTTCATCCGGACGGGCTCTATCATCGCGTCGGGTGAGCGCGTGGTCTGTGGCCTTGTCCACAGATTCGGCTCCCTCAACGTCATCAGCGACAACGCAGGCTGCTTCGGCAGCAGGCCACTGCCCCGGAACGGATGCCTCATCGACTTCGGCGCGCTCACGGTCTACGTCGCCACCGAGGTCCCTTGCAGGTTCCCCGAAAGGGTGCAGCTGGGAGCGGATCCACCCGCAGTCTGCGCAGCTCGCGGCCGGCGTACCGCTCGCCCCGCTAGTTGCGTGGAAGTCATGATGACCGCCCCGGGCGTCGGTGTCGGCAAAGCCATGGCGGGCGAGGCTGACCCCGGCACCAGGTCGGCAAGAACAGGGCGTCCGCCCTTGGAGAAACCGGAGAACCGTGCGGCACAGGCCAGCACATCCAGCGTGCCGGTGACGCCGAGTCCTCTTCAGGACGCGATTCAGAAGCTGGCAACACCAGTCGCACCGGGTGCAGATGTTGCTCTGACTCAGGCGGAGTTGGAGCAGCAGCGCCAGGAGATACTCCGAGAAGCCCAGGAGGTGGCCCGAGTCAGGCAGGAGTTCGACATATCAATGCGTGAGTATAACTCGGCTCATGGTTTTACTCCAGCAGCAAACCCAGTTAGTCGCATCGACGAGGTGCGTGCCCGAGGTAGAGACCTTAATGCAGAGATAGCTAGAGATGGTAGAGCTAGATCTGCTAGAACTGCTAGTCATGTGTCGGCCGAAAAGCCGAGATACAGCACGCCCGGAAAGAACCTTAGGGCGGCAGAGGCAGCCATAGCCGAGTTGGCCGGTTTATCCGGTGAAGCTCGCAGTAGGCAGCAGGACCGAGTCAATGAGTTGGTGGCTGTCGCTAACCGACAGAACGAGGCCTATCGCAAGGCTAACCCGGATGCGGGGGGATCTCGGTTCCTTCACTCGGATGGTGGAGCCGGAGGAGTGTCCAAGGGACAAGCCTCCTCGCCGTATGTCGGCAGGAGCAGGGGCCAGAGTGTGAACTCTGGCAAGAACAAGCAGATACAAGCGTACGATCCGGCCTATGCCGGAAAGAAAGTAGCCGAGCAAGGCAATGCCGGTCGGGAAAAGTCAGGACCCGCCCAGGGCAGACAGGAAGAGAACCAAGTTATCCCGGCGAATCAAGGTCAGCCACCTCGGTATCCGGTACCCATTCCACCTCGTCGTCAAGCGGGTGCCGGGTATGCCGAGCCGGCCGCAGACCGATATGATGATGGTTACTCGGCCATGGAGCGGGCCGGGTACACAAGATACCGAGATTTGGCGTCCGAGGGTGCACTCGGCGCAAGGCTGGGAACTCGCCAGTTGCCGGCTCACGATGTACGCAACAAGCTGGACAGAATCTATCTGTCTGAACTGCTGGAGGAGCAAGGCCCACCGGGTCCGGCATGTTTTGGACCCCGGATCATGAAGCAGGCACCAGTGCCGAATTTCCAGTTACCTCGGGGTGCCAAGATGTATGACGGCAGCACCAAGCCGGAGGACTGGCTGACAGACTATGTCACCGCTGTGCACATTGCCGGCGGAAGTCGCAGATGGGCAGTGCGGTATGTGCCGCAAATGCTTGAGGGACCAGCCCGGATCTGGCTGAACAACCTGGAGGAGAACAGCATTGACTGCTGGCTCGACTTCTCCGACGCCTTCGTCAGCAACTTCTCCAGTACTTACAAGAGGCCGAACCGACCTCAGCAGCTGTCCATGTGTCGGCAGCGAGAAGACGAAACAGACCGGGAATATCTAACCCGGTGGAGCACGATCCGGAACTCCTGTGAAGGAGTGATTGAGTCACAAGCCATTGCCTGGTTTGCGCAAGGATGCCGACATGGCTCCATGCTTTGGCAGAGACTCCAGAGGGAGATGCCGGCCACCTTGGCCGAGACAATGTCAATTGCTGACAGTTATGCGCTCGGTGATCCGACACAGCCCTTACTGGCCCCGGTCGACAGAGACAGATCGGGTCGGCGAGGTGATCGCTCGGATTACCGAGGAAAGAGAAGGGAAGAGAGGCCGGATTACCGGTATGGGTCAGACCAGGTTGCTGCCATCGACCAAGATCAGATGGGTGCCGGCAGCAGCCAGAGACAGAAGAATGACGGTCCAGCGTGGGGCCAGAACTCGGAAGGAAGGAGGCCGTGGGACGGCGAAAGAAGACCGTGGAATGGCGAGAGGAAGCCATGGAACGGCGACAAGAGGCAGTGGGCTAACCCCAGTGGGACGATGCCGAATGATCCCTGCAGCTACCACACCAAGCACCCCAGCAGACCGGCTCAGCACTCCAACCGGAACTGCAGCCGGAACAGGCGCCCGCAGGAGAACACCGGTCCAGCAACTCGACCCGCACCACTCACGGGTGTGAACGCTATCCCGGTGAACGCCCAGGCAAGGCCTGAAGATGTCAACCAAGTGGCCAACATGGCCAACACCAACAACAACTCCAACTACCCCGGCAGCAACGCTGGCCCGAGTCGGCAAAATCAATACCGAGAACCTCACCAGAGTTACATGGTCTTTGTGACCGAACCCAACGACAAGCAGAGTCAGCACAGGCGTGCTATGGAGGTAAATGCCGTTATGCCGGCAGTGCCGAAATTCATGTACTGGTCCAAGGATGAGATCAGCTGGAGCGTCAGGGACCATCCAAGGGTCATGCCCAACCCAGGAGGTTATGCTCTAGTGTTGGATCCGACATTCGTCGGGCCTAGCATCAATGTCAGGTTTTCCCGGGTCCTCGTTGATAACGGGAGCAGCATCAACATCATGTACTGGGATACCATGGTGAAACTCGGCGTAACCGAGAATATGATGCAGCCGAGCAAGACCACTTTCCACGGCATTGTGCCGGGTATTTCGCATGCACCCATGGGCACGATTTGGGTAGATGTCGCCTTCGGCGACAAAAGCAACTGCCGGACTGAGAGTCTGTTGTTCGAGGTCGTGGATCTCGAAAGCCCGTATCACGCCTTACTCGGCAGGCCGGCACTCGCCAAGTTCATGGCGTCCACTCATGTGGCTTACCTGAAGATGAAACTTCCGGGTCCGAACGGTGTCATCACCATCTCGGGAGACTACAAGCGCTCCATGGAGTGTGCCTCAGCTGGGTCATCCCTGGCCGAATCACTGGTGATCGCCGCCGAGAAGAAGAGAATCCATGAGGTGGTGGCTCTGGCCCAGGCATCTCAGCTCGGTATGCCGAGTGTGGCCAACCCACAGCAAACTGCAACCTTCCAGGCGGCGAAGGAATCGAAGAAGGTCGGCATCGACGAGGCTAACCCGGACCGCTCCGTCATCATTGGTGCCGGGTTGGACAAGAAATAGGAAAGCGAGCTCATCAACTTCCTCCGTGAGAATCGGGATATCTTTGCATGGTCCAATCAGGACCTGCCGGGTGTTCCGAGGGAGTTGGCTGAGCACTCTTTACATGTCAGGCCGGATGCCAGGCCCGTGAAGCAACCGACTCGGCGCCTCGCCGAAGAAAGAAGAAAGGCGGTGGGTGACGAGCTAGCCAAGTTGCTCGCATCCAATGCCGTCGTGGAAGTAAAATACCCGGACTGGCTGGCTAACCCGGTCATGGTAGAGAAGAAGAAGGAAGACCCGGATGCGCCTACTGTCTGGCGCATGTGTATCGACTACACCCACCTGAACAAGGCTTGTCCGAAAGATCCGTTCCCGTTGCCTCGGATCGATCAGGTGATCGACTCCACGGCCGGATGTCAGCTGTTGTCCTTTGTGGATGCCTACTCTGGTTTTCACCAGATCCCGTTGAACCCGGATGATCAAATAAAAACTGCTTTTATCACCCCGTACGGGGCTTATTGCTATCGTGTCATGTGCTTTGGTTTGAGAAATGCCGGCGCTACTTATCAGCGCTGTATGCAGAAATGTTTGCATGATCAGATAGGAAAAAACGTGCAGGTATACGTCGACGACATAGTAATAAAAACAAAAGAAAAACATACTCTGTTAGATGATCTCAGAGAAACATTCGCAAACCTGCGGAAATTCCGACTAAAACTTAATCCGGATAAGTGTACATTCGGTGTGCCGGCCGGCAAGTTACTCGGTTTCCTCGTGTCGAGCCGAGGTATCGAGGCGAATCCGACTAAGATCCGTGCAATAGAAAATATGAGGTTACCGAGATGTCTCCGAGATGTCCAAAAGTTTACAGGTTGCCTGGCTTCCCTAAGTCGGTTTCTAGGTCGGTTGGGAGAAAAGGCCCTGCCTTTGTACCAGCTAATGAAAAAGTCTGATAGATTTAGCTGGACCCCGCAAGCAGACTCGGCCTTCCATGAGCTGAAAAGGGTGTTGGCTACTGCGCCGATATTGGCTTCGCCATTACCGAGAGAGCCCATGTTGCTTTACATTGCAGCTACTAACCGAGTCGTCAGCGTCGTTGTGGTGGTAGAACGAGAAGAAGGGGGAACCACCGTGCAGAGGCCGGTGTATTACCTGAGTGAGGTGCTCTCCACCTCGAAACAAAATTATCCACACTACCAGAAAATGACCTATGGTGTGTACCTGGCGGCCAAGAAACTGAAGCATTACTTCCAGGAGCACCCGATAACCGTGGTGAGCGCAGCTCCTATCTCGGAAATCATCGGCAACCGAGATGCAAGTGGCCGAGTAGCCAAGTGGGCTATCGAGTTGGCGGCATATGCGCCGCAATACGCGAGAAGAGATACCATCAAGTCTCAAGCAGTGGCCGAGTTTCTTGTGGACTGGGCCGAGATGGAATATGAACCATCTCTGCCGGACTCCAACTACTGGAGGATGCACTTTGACGGGTCCAAGGTAAAAGAAGGCCTGGGTGCCGGCGTGGTTCTCACCTCGCCAAAGCGAGACCAGTTGAAATATGTGCTGCAAGTTCATTTCGCGGCATCCAACAATGTAGCCGAGTATGAGGCATTGATCCACGGACTCAAGGTGGCCAAGGAAATCGGAATTCGCCGAATAGTTTGCTATGGTGACTCGGATCTGGTGATTCAGCAAACCTCGGGCAACTGGGACGCCCTTGATGCCAACATGGCAGGCAGTACCGGTTCCATGTCCAAAAGATCTCGGGATTCTTTGATGGATGCGAGTTCAATCACATCCGGCGGACCGAGAATGAAAGTGCAGACATGCTGTCCAAGATTGGATCATACCGACAGGCCATTCCACCCGGAGTGTCTCTGGAGCATCTTCACAAGCCATCAATTAAGCCTTCACCCGAGTCAGACTCAATATTCATCCCGGGTAATCCGGAATCCGATGTCGTCCCGATGGACGTGGACGTCGGGAGCAAGCTGCTGAACCCGGGGACTGCTCCGCAGAACTCGGGGACTGCTCTGCAGGACCCGGGGACTCCATGGATGTCTCGTGTGTCATGTCGGACTCAAGAACAGAGTTGGAAAATTGGAAAGCCGCTTGGCGGAACTCGGGAATCCTATGGGAGGACTCGGGGACTCGTCAGCCTATGTCGGGTGTCGTTATGTCGGTTGAAGCCATGGAAGTCGATAAGCCTGAACTCGGAACTCGTCCGGTACCGACATGGGCACAACCCATCATGACATTTATGTTGGATGGCACCCTACCGAGTAATGAGATCTCGGCCAGGCAGATACAGAGACGATCCAAGTCATTCACCATCATCAACCGAGAGCTATACAAGAGAAGCGTGACCACCGTGCTTCAGCGGTGTGTCGAACCAGAGGAAGGAGAAAAGATCCTCCGAGATATTCACCAGGGAGAGTGCGGTCATCACGCCTCTTCCCGAGCCATTGTGGCCAAAGCATTCCGATATGGGTTTTACTGGCCGAGTGCTCTGCAGCAGGCAGAGGACATAGTCCGGAAGTGTGAAGGATGTCAGAGATTTGCAAACAAGATTCACATGCCGGCCTCGGCACTCAAAACTATCCCCATCACTTGGCCATTTGCAGTATGGTGTTTGGATATGGTGGGACCGTTCAAGCCAGCCCGAGGTAACATGACTCACATCCTGGTGATGGTGGACAAGTTCACCAAATGGATCGAGGTAAAGCCAATAAGGAAGTGTGATGGCCGTACTGCTGTGTCATTCTTAAAGGATATTATCCTGAGATATGGGCACCCATACAGTATCATAACTGATAACGGCACGAATTTCGCCGAGGGAGCCTTTGCTCGGTTCTGCCAAGAAAAGAGAATCCGACTTGACCTGGCGTCGGTCGCGCATCCGCAGTCGAATGGGCAAGTGGAAAGATCAAATGCTCTGGTCTTATCCGGCATAAAACCCCGGCTAATCGAGCCACTGTTACGTGCTCCGGGGTGTTGGCTGGACGAGATCCCGGCAGTACTGTGGAGTCTGCGGACTACACCGAATCGCTCGACCGGCTATACGCCATTCTTCCTGGTCTACGGAGCAGAGGCAGTTCTGCCAACCGACATAGAGCATGACTCGCCGAGAGTTGCTTTATATACCGAGTCAGAGGCAAGAGAAGCCCGAGAAAACGATGTCGACTTGCTCGAAGAAGCACGAGAGTTGGCGTTGTCCAAGTCAGCAATATATCAGCAGAATCTCCGACGTTACCACAGTCGGAAGGTGAATCCTCGCAAGTTCCGAGAAGGAGACCTCGTGCTTAGGCTTGTGCAGCGCACCGCCGGGATGCACAAGCTATCACCTCCGTGGGAGGGACCGTTTATCGTGAGCAAAGCTTTGAACAATGATGCCTACTATCTTATAGATGCTCAGAAACAGGTGAAGAACAGGATGGACCGATCCGGAGAGGAGACCAAACGCCCTTGGAATGTAGCTCTTCTCCGCCCTTTCTACTCTTAAGGACCCACTGTATGTATCTCGAAACTAAGAAATGAAATGTCGGCACCCCGAGAAGTGACTCGGGGACTGCCTTGTTGAACAAATCTGTGTTTTATCCTTGTATTTACTTCCTTGTGTCGGATGGCTCTAAAAACCGTATCACCATGTCTGTAAGTATTGTGTGCTGTGTTCTCGTGATCTTGTGACTCGACTGCCTGACACCGAGAAAGGTAGGCAAGAGCAAAGGTTACCAGGCGCAGTACACAAGAAAACCGACTCGGGGACTCGGTCCAGGAGCGATTCGGTTTCCTTTTTTAGGTAATGTGTTTGTGTTGAATGGCTCTAAAAACTGTGTCGCCATGTCGGTAAGTATTGTATGCTGTGTTCTCATAATTGTGTGACTCGACTGCCTGACACCGAAAAAGGTAGGCAAGAGCAATGATTATCAGGGGCAGTAAACAAGAAAACCGACTCGGGAACTCGGTCCAGGAGCGATTCGGTTTCCTTTTAATAACCTTATGTCGGATGGCCTTGGCTATTTTCCCAAGTTTCTAAGTACTGTATGCTATACAACGGTCGTTTTGTGACTCGACTGCCTGACACCAAGAATGGTAGGCAAGAGCAGAGATGGCAGAAGTATAGTAAACAAGAAATTGAACTCGGGGACTCGGTTCAATGTGATCCGGCATACGGCTAAACTTGTTAAAACTTGCAAAGTAAAAAAGTCAAGTACCAACCATAAAAAGTGCAAGGTATATATTACATCTGCACCCGGCATTCCGGGGATTTAACGAATTGAGTTTTTTCTTAAAAGTTTAAGCAGCAGCGTCCGAGGCCTTTCGGGCAGAAGGAGAGGCTGGAGTCTCGGTTGCGGTTTCCTCGGCGGTGGACCCGGTAGCAGTGCCGGTGGCTGACTCGGGTGGAGTGTCTGCTTCGATTTCTTCGTCGACGGCCTCGTCTTCGTCTTCTCCTTCGTCTCCTTCAACCGGGATCTCCTCGGATTGGGGAACCCGGTCGCCAGCGACAAAGGAGTGCACCGGGGCGTACTGGATGAGAGCATGGGCAAATTCTTGACGACGCCGGATGTGATCCTGGATCAGTGAGCCACTTTGACCCGTCGCGCAGAGTCTTGAGCTTGTCGAGATCGAGCCCCTCGTACCAGGACAGCACGTACATCAGCGCTTCATCCGCTCCGACTCGGGCGGCGGACGATCGCCAGTCATCAAGCCTGTCCTCGGAGGCCAGCAGGCATGTGGCTAACTCATCAACAACCAGAGGGGCCTCGCACCCGGGCCAGAGAACGTTGTATGCTCGGATGGCAGCAGTGAGGAGGTTCATCCCGATTAATCTCATCGGCACCAAGCGAGCCTTCAGAGCCACCAAGTGGGCATCCATATCCCACTCGGCCGAGATAGGGCCACCTCGGATCTTCTCGAACCGGTGCTCGTTCGCGCTCTTGTCCGCGGCGGCCTTGGTGTGTGGGAAGCGTTCTGAGTAGGGAATGGCTAGCGCCGAAATAAGTTACAGATGAAGAAAGATGAAAGAAGGAATAAAGGCAGAAGGGAAGAGAGCTTACTGTCCATCTCGGAGTTGATCTTGGAGATGTCCACCAGCCACTGTGCGATCTTGGCCTGCAAAGTTTGAAGCTCGCTCTTGGCCGAGGTAGCCTCAGATTTGGATTCGGCAAGCGATTCCTTGAGTTTCCGAGTTTCCTCGACTCGGAGCCGCTTTTCCTCGGCAGCGCTCTTTTCCGACTCGGCGGCTCGACTCCGAGTTTCCTCCAGTTCGGCCTTTAGCCGGAGCACCTCCTCCTGCTCCCTCTTCAGCTCGGCTTGATGTGCAAGCTCGCGCTCCTTATGTGCGGCTGTGCCGAAGTAACTAGTGTTAGAATGAGCAGATTGATGCAAGTGCAAATTGAAAGGGCAAAGTGTGGCTTACACTCGATTTCCGAGATCCGTTTCTCCAATCCTTCGACCTTGAGCGCCGAGTCAGCTACTTGGTCCAGCTTGGCTCGCAGCAACTTATGTTTATCGGAGAGGCTTTTGTGGGCCAGCAGAAGTTTGCGGTGCACATGCGTGCGCTTGGTCATGCAGATCTGAAAAGAAGAGATATTAATATTATTGATAAAGATTCAGCCCGAGTTATCTTTACTCAGCCGAGTTTCAGTCACTCGACCCGAATCTCGGGGACTGGGGATGGATATTATATAAATTAAAGAAAAATAAACCGAGTTATATTTACTCGGCATAGCTTACCGCGGCCGCTTGGTCGGCTGCGAAAAGGGCAGACTTTACTGCGGCCATCTTTTGGCCAACCAGACTCGGATTCACCGGATGTTCTGGGAGGATTTGGCTCGCGGGTGGCTTCGAGCTCACTTCGCCCATGTCGGCGGCGTTCCACTCCGTGTTGTAGTGCTCGAGGGAGCCCAGGCTTTTTACGCTGTCGGTTCGCACCGGGGCATGCACCCAGTCAGTGGTATGTGTACTGGTTAATAACACTAGGGGTGTCCCGCGGCTCGCTGGCACCACCAGCTGCCGTTCCGGATTAGCCGACACCGTTGACACAGGTGCCTTTCCAGTTGTTACCCCAGTGGCAGGAACTGGGGCCCTAGAGGTTTGTGGCTGCGGCTGCGGCTGTGCCGGTGGCGGTGTTGGCTTGGCAGTTGATGTCGATGGCCGTGGCGGTTGTGTCGGAGCGGGTTGTGGCCGCGGTCGTGGCTGCGGTGTCTCTTGCTGCTGCTGTGCTGTTGCTGCTGCTGTTGCTGTTGCTGTTGCTATTGTTGTTGTTGTTGCTGTTGCTGTTGCGGCTGTGGCAGTTCTTGCTGCGGCTGACTCGGATGGGCCGAATCTTCTGGTGCCGCAGTCTTCTCTGTTTCGGGGGCCGACGTGCTGGCCCCGAGATTCTTGGATATGTCGGTCGCCACCGACTCGGCGTCTCCGGTCCCGGATCCCGGAGCCGTTGGAGGCACTATCGGGCTGGTCCGTGGCGGACTCGGCAGTCTTGTGTCGTCCGGCCGAGGCGGTGTCGGAGTCCTGACAGGATCCGGGTCAGTGGGCTCGGTTGGAATCTCCAGAGGAGTGGAGCTGCAAGGCAAAGAAGCAGAGTGTATTGTCAGAGGGAGAAAAGTAAATACGGCTAAGCATATAAGGTTATGTCGGTGAAAGGGGAATCTCACCCCTTAGTGACGGGGCGCTCGCGGCGCTTCGCTGCAGTCTTTACCCGCCGCTGTTTCTTTGCGGGAGCGCCGGATGTTCCGGCACCGGCGGTCGCTGCTGCCGGGCGTTTCCGAACTGCGCCCTTGGGTCCCACGGCGAGGGGCTCCACCTCGAGCACCGTGTCCTCCGCGTCAGCTGGGGGCGAGCACACCGGGTAAGCAAACGAAACCGGGAGAGGATCTTCTACCTCTAGAATCCGACAGTCGTCATCATCATCATCCGACCAATCTCGGACGCGAGCCTTACCGGTGACAGGAACTGAGCCGACATCAGGGATCGGCATGTTGTCGTCATTATCCGGGTCCTCCGAGTCAGCTTCGACCCGGTCTAGACCCCATTTGGCAGCCGGATCCCGTCCGTCCTCCTTCTGCTGCCGCCCGAATCTCTGAACGATGGAAACGGAGAAAGATTAAGGCCAAGTATAAAAAGGGAACCGACTTAAGAATGTATATCGGCAGGAAAGTTACGTCGGTGCAAGTCAGTTACCTGGGGCGGAAGGTTGTTCCGGCTGTAAGGTTCTATTCCCCACTCCCACTCCTCCGTCATCCTCGTCCGAGCTATGGCCTTGACCCGCTGCCGGATCTGGGCCTTGGTCAGCTCGACCGTGCTTATCCGAGTCGGGTCAAGAGGGCCACTCATGTGGCAAATCTTGTGGACTCGGCGCTGAAGGGGTGAGACCCGGCGGCTAATGAATGTCGCCAACAGATCGTCAGCAGTTAATCCTTCTGCTCGGAGCTGTCCCACGACTTCGTGGATCTGGTTGACCTCGACCTCTTTGTCGGTTGGATTGTACCCCCAGTTGAGTTGCGCTGTGGGGGGGCCGATGACGAAATCCGGCAAGTTGATCTTGTCAACGTCGGTCGAGTTCTTCACGTAGAAGAAGGAGCACTGCCATTTCCGGCATGACTCCAAGCCGTTGATCCGGGGAAAAATTGAGTTGCGCCGAGGTGTGACGGTGGCGGCCCCGCACTGGGTCATCATCTTGGGAGCTTCCGGGTCAGCAGGATTCGGGATGACCTGCTTCCGGAAGGAGAAGTACTTGGACCACGCGCGGACGCTGGCCTTGAGACCGAGATAACCCTCGGTGAAGGAAGCGAAGGAGGATAAGGTGGTGATGGCGTTGGCCGGTAAGTGGTGAGGCTGGAGACCGAAACTGTCGAGGAAGTTTCGGAAGAACACGCTGGCGGGTAATCCGAATCCCCGCTCGAAGTGCGCGACGAAGACGACTCGTTCGCCCTCCTTGAGACTCGGCGTGGTCTCGGTGCCGGGCATTCGGCACTCTACTCCGGGCGGGATCCGTCGCGTCCGGATTAGCCAATCTATCTCGGCTCTTCCGACATCGGAACCTTCCCAGGAGGCCCGAGTGGAGCCCTCCACTGTGGTTTCCTCAACCGAGTCAATCACCTCGAGGGCGGCGTCGTCCGACATCTTGATGAAAGATTACCGAGATCTGCAAAGAAAGGGTTCACCGGCGGTGAGCAAGATGTACCGTGGTGAAAATGGAAAGAAAAAGGGGAAGAAAATGCGGGAAGATGCAAACAAGTGCTAGATCCGAAAGAGAAGTGAAGAGGAAGAAAAGAAAATGCTGTGGTGGCTAACCCGCCGGCAGCACACCGCAACCGCGGCTGCGAGGTCACCGGCGGCGCGCGATGCGTCGCCGCGGTGAAGAACAAGAACAAGAACAGGGCGAAGAAACAGAGGAAGAAGAAGGACAGAGAGAAAGAGAAAAACTTACCGCTGGGATGTGCTGGTGCGGCGGCGGCGAAAGATGCAACCGCAGCGTCCGCGCGTCGTCCGGCGGCGGCTCGTCGGCGTGCGTGAATCCGTGCGGCGGCGACGGGCTCTGTGCTTTGAGTGCGCCGGAGAGCGAGGAGAACAAGGAGGCAAGGAGAAGATGGAAAGTGAATGCGGAGGAGAGAACCGTATCCTCTCCCTACTATTTATGGGCGGCGGAGGAGATCGTGGGTGCGGGATCTGCTGCGCACGATCTAGTAACCGACGGAGGGTTATGGCCCCACGATCTCCGACCACGATTTCTTCTGCGGCTTAACCGCCGCACGATCGGCCACACAAGAGGCCATAGGAAGCCAACGGTTATAACGCGGCATATCCGATCGGGCAGGACCCGAGGAGACGCGGGCGGTGTGGTCCAACCGCACTTGATTGCTGGCGTGAGCACAGTCTCCGAGGCGACTAGCATGACGCAAGTGGCGTCCGTACAGGTGGCACGTCCATCCGGGCGTAAGAATCGAGGCGTTGGGCAGAGATGCTCTGCCATGTAGCAAACCGATGACTCGGAGGAGTTAAGGGGTTTCCCCTGTAAGTCAGAATGATCCGACATAAGGTGATATATCAAGTAGGAATACAAAGTGCTTTCCGACATATGATTTTCGCCGGCATATGTTATGTCGGAGATCAGTTAAGGATGCTGGTTTTTCGGGTAAACCTGCCGTGGCCCTTCATCCGAGGCTGCAGGACCGCGCCAGCTTCGGGGACTAATGTCGGGGGGCAACCCCCGGATAGGGGCAAGATGCCGATACAAGTGTTGACTCGGGGTTGACCGGATCACTAAAACCGACCTAACTGTACCGGCTTACCTGGAGTCGACCGGGTCAAGACTAAACCGACATATTGTTATGTCGGATCATGCGAGTTATATGTCGGATATTCCTTCGCTCTTCTTGTGTGCAGGAAAGGCAAGACCGAGTTGAGGAAAGGACAAGCCGACTTAAGAGTACGGAGCATGCTTATGCCGGGTAAAGGTTATCCCGGGCAAGGGACAGAGCTCCTTGAGGCACGGAGCAAGACAAGGGCGGCGGAGTGCCGCAAGTGGACGGCGTGCCAAGCCTCGGGCACGCCTCTGACGCGGGCGGCGCGGCACAGGGATGCTAGGCCTAGGCATGGGCATGCTGTTGGACGCAGAGGGGACCGTGGCGACCGGCGCTGCCACGGTCTGGGCATGGTGCAACGGCACCCGTGACGGGCGGAGACCGAGCGGTATGGCGACAGTAGAGATGTTTTACACTGTAACCCTGGGTTTTCCTATATAAAGGGTACCAGGGGCACCTCTTACAAGGACGGGCAACACTTCATTTGAGCCTAGACGCTGAGCAAGTGAGTAGTTTCTTGGAGAGCTAGAGGAGAGCCAGATAACCACCCCGAGACTCGGCAGGAGCTTGGAGTGGGTAGTAAGTTAGCTAAGGAGCAAGCTTGTAAGCAGGTTGTAATCCACCTATAAATCAAGTAGACAGGCAGGAGTAGGGGTGTTATCTCCTCACGAGAGCCCCGAACCTGGGTAAACCTGTGTGTGTGTGTGTGAGTTGTGTTCTTCGTGTGCGTGTTCGTGTGCGCAAGCCCTCCCCGGGTGCCTCCAGCGTCCATCGGCCCCACAAATCAAGCCATCTTATGGCATCTGCCGTGACACCACCACGACACTGCCTCTATACCCTCCATAGCTGGGACTTCTGGAACCCTTTGCGCCGATTGGGAATACCGCCACCATCGCCGACAAGCCCCCAACGTTGACGCGCCGCCTGGCCCTGGTCGGTTGGCCCCATCCGCCGATTGGGAACTCACCGTGGCCGCCCTGCCCTGCAGCGGCGTGACCGGTAAAAAGGACCTCGCCAAGATCGCCATCGAGCTCGACAAGTACTGTCAAGGCAGCCGACCCTATCTGGCCATCTGTGAGCTCCTGATGCTACCAACAGCCTCCAAGGCAAGACTAATTCACACTACATCTTGCCTCCTTCTTTCATCCTGCACTCATATATTTTCAAGTGTTTCCAACGAATTTAGTCTTTACAGGAGAACATTGTGCGAACTGATACAGGTCAGATGTTAAACTGGATCATTGCTTAGTTCATATGTGCCAAAGCATCACGCAACCCCTTGCATTTGGCCGTTTGGGTTTAGGAATCTAGACAGGTCGTATACTGTTTTGACCAGGGTAGCACTTTCACGAGATTGACATCCAAAATAAACTTTCAGAGCGTGTCCATGGACAATCACTGTCAAGTTAACAAATCGATGATTCATAGCCGTCACAATGCAACATATTAAGACCACAAAACTTTCAGTTCAAATAAGACAACAAACTGATGAATGAACATGCTTGCTTTAGCTCTACAATTTTTCTTTTTGATGTCAGAGGGGAGTTCGGAGCCAGTGGCCTGATGTTGCCACTCGCCTTCTGACTTCTTGATTTCCTTTGTGTTAATTTGCGAGAGCGAATTTATTGTCGGTGTCTAGGTGAAGTGCAGATGGGTGCATCTCAAAACGTTACACATTTTCCCTCTGGACTGATGCATACAATGCTTAACGCAGTATAGAGGTGGGCACTTCCCATCAGAATTGGCATCTAACTAATTAGAGCTTATCCTTTGCTTTGGGTGTTGATACAAACACAAATTTCACTTCCGATTGTATGCACATAAAATCTGCAGAAGGTATATATAGTTGAGTAATCGGTTAAATTTTGTCTGTCCTTTGCTAGGCTATTTGTAGTTGTAACCGTGCCTTGCCTCCTTGAATTAACTTTCTTCTTTTTATACGGGTTTTTTCGCTCTCTATTCGTAATCTCCTATGTGTACATATTTGTATATAGCAGAAATGTTTTTCTCAATGTTTGGATTCAGCTCACTTTAATATGGTCAGTATTTCAGGTATACTTCGCATGGTACATGTCACTGCCAATCAGGTAAATTAACCTGGAATTTTGGCTGAGAATAAATTTGGAGGGAGTACATCTGATAAGTTCTATACCTCTTTCAACAGAACAAATGGAAATGTTTATTTTTTCTGTTGTTTTCTTACTGTATGATTTATGCACATACCTTGTATTAGTCGAGATCTGGATATTTGAAAGTGTCAATTTAAAGTTTGAAAAAACCCAGTGCATTCTTAAGGAGCATACTCTCCCAATTAGAATTGTTATTGCTAACAAACTGATACCAGGATGTGAACGACTTATGACATATCATTCCGCTTCAAGCATGTGTTGCTCACGATTGTTTAATTTAGTGTCTGCGATTTAGTGTCTCTAGGCTGCTACTTAGCTTGGTTTCCCAAAGTGAAAGCAAGTCTTGATGCAGTCCTTTTGACATGAAAGGACAGTGTTACAAATCCTTGATGCTTCTATTGAATACTCCTGATGCTGCACATTTTTCAAAGCGCCGCATGTTCTACTTGAATTTCACTCATCATTTTGATGCTTAACAAATTGAAGAGTTCGGAAGTGAATTTTTCTTGCACAACTGCAGATACTTAGAATGAATAACAAATTCAAAGCTCATCTCACAGTTTAAACGACACTATGCTCAATTGGGTATGCTGAAAATGAGTTGTATTGCAAATATGCCTTGCTTATTTTGTGGGATTTTTATTTATAAGGATACCCCAGAAAGACAGCATAAAGGAGATGAGAGAAGACAACAAACCTCTTAAGGAGGCGTAGCAAGCTCGGCCAAGCTTAGTGTGGCTGGAGTGCTGGACCTGTTACAAGGAATATCTTCTGCAACCTTTGTTTGACCAGTGCCTTCAGACTCACTCTTAAGTTCTGTACCAGGTGTTACATCTATCTATATATTTAAAGACGGACGCTTTCGCGGCCTCTCAGCGCTAGTGTACTGTAGCTAGCTACACTATTTACTGTAGCATGCTACAGTATACAGTGCTCCGATCCACACCGTCCGGCGTCGATCCAACGGTCCCAGCAACATCTCCGTGATCAATTTGCAAAGAAGCCCCTCACAAATCCAGCGTCTCCTCCGCAGTCCAAGCATTTACACGAAGATGGACCTAAACAAAAATTACAGAAATTGCAAGGGCCTATCTGAAAAACGACACCACAATCCCCCTTCTCCTTCCCTTCTCCCGCGCGCCGCCGAGCTCGCCGCCGACGCTCACCGTCACCGCAGCGCTACTCCCCGCCCAGATCGAAGGACACGGCGAGCTTCGCCATCGCTCCCCTCCCTCCTCGCCGATTATCGGCTGCTGGAACGTCCGATCGACACCGCTTCCGCTGTTCGCCGCCACCACTTCGCTCGCCGCCGGCGAGCCCAGCGACCAAATGGTCCAGCGCGCCGCCTCTCCTGCTCCCCTCCGCCTCCTCTCGCGCCTCCGCGCGATCCCAGACCCACGCGCGTGCTCGCGTGCTCCTGCGCGAGCTCGGCGGCACGGCAGCTCGCCGACGGCTTACGTCACGCGGTGACGTCATCACGGGCCCCACTGTCAGCCTCCCATTTCCACACATGATTTGAAAAAAAAATGACGTGTGGGTCCTGTGTGTCATAGGTTCCAAAATTCCAGTAAAATGCTGACAATTGATAAAAAACATAACTTCTAATTTGTTATTCAGAAAAATGCATATAAAATATCGAAAAATTTAAAATTTAACATATCTCCAAATTCTCCACAAAAAAATGCATTAAACCAAAAAAAACTCACCCACAAAAAATTTCGACACGATAATATTTGACTACACCAGACGAATATAAGCGTCAATGTTCCGATTTAATCAACATATCAAGAACACACAAATACACTTCCTCTAAATATATGAAGGCAATTTATTAAATGCTCGAACAATGCATTTCCCTCTAATTACGAACTACCATTGAACATTTCAGTTAACTAATTATTTGCATGCAGTCCACATAATTTTTTACCACACCAGACGAACTAACATAACGCTTCACGCTCTTGCTTGAGGGTCACCTGGTATGTCTTCTAGGAACCTTTTTTTACTGCCATCCCTCTTTATTTATAAGCCAAAGACATATTAGTCGAAATACGTTCCTTGGGCCATGCTCATAAATATTCCTGCTATTCTTCAACATTAACTTCAACATTAACTTCTAGGATTTCTTTTTTCTTTTATGTCTCCTGCTATGTTTCAGAGTAAGAAATAAATATTTTGCACATGCTGTTCGATTTAGGAAATAATACTATAGTGTACGAAATTTCTTGATTGTACATGAGATCAGCATGTTCTATTCTCCAGTGCGTTCTTGGTAATTTTTTTGCTTTACCTGTGCAGTGGGAGCTCATAGCACGCTAGCAGATATGAACAGCTATTTCTAGGCTACAAAAAACATGTCAAAATGGTGCTTCCAAGTTATCCCCGCAAGTGCTATTTACTTGGATCCATAGGTTGTATTCTCTCACGTGCATTCCTCTTGATGCTTTATGCGTTTTGGCAATTGATCCTTGGTTCCTATTAATTTACATGTTATACTGTTGTGCTCAACAATTATTACATTGTATCAGATTTTGGCAGCTCTATTTGTGCGGGAAAAGATAGCAATGCAAAATGAAAAGGTATATGATTTATATTACTTAACAGAACCATGTCCTTATGATGATTGGAGTGATTCAATTTTTACGGTTGTGAATGCCTCTTCCATGTACTTCCTCATTGAAGGAACCAAAGTCATCTTACTGTTAGAGTTTCTCGACCTTCTCGATGGTAATTTCCAGCTGATGATCTCTAACCATGGCAGATGAGTTAACAAGAAGGGTGCGGCGTGTCACCGTGCCAAGAACAGAATTTTGTAATTATGGTTTTGCGTCTTAATTTAATAGTGCGAATGGTTTGGTTAGTCTGCATTGATTTCAAGAATTACAAGCGACGAATGTGTAGATATGCTAGGATTTAAAAGCAATAAATATGTTAAACTTATCCTCCGTATTTTCTCCATTTGGATGCATTGAGGATTCACGCCTTACTTTTGTGACCCACCAATGCTTCTACAGTGAAATAGTAGCTTAGCTTCAATTTATTGTCTACATAATGATCTAAAGCCATGTGCCATTTGCTCGGTCTATGAATTTTTCTGGAATTACAGATCAAATTATTTCCATGCTGTGAATCTTTGTGAAAGCTTCGTCTTCATGTTATTTATTTTGAGAGCATAGGGAAATTTGGATGTTCCCCCGTATTTGAAAACCATCTTTGCTATCAATTTATTATGCTTGCTCAGAGTTCTACTATTTCGTGACTAATATTTTCATATGAGCAGGAGTATTAGGAGGTGTTCTCCAATCAAGAAAGTAGGGTAACCTCTTAGGAGAAAGTTGGAACGATAATAAATAAGTATAGAAAATTAGAGCATGTCCCACATTCCACAAGAATAAACAATCATGGTCTTCTTATTCCGAGAAATTGGTTTTTTCTTACAACTGTAACTATATATAGCCTTGCTGAGTCTTTTTAGTTTCTATCCATACATAATATATGCCAGTATCTTTCGTACGGCATGCAAATACAAATTTGTAGGATTTAAAAATAGTGCATTCTAGAGTAGAAGATAACATTAGAAAATAGCCATAAAAAATATATGGAAATATTATCGAAATGACCAAAAAATATATGCTACCTACTTGCGACAACATACAAACATTTTTCAACAACTCAACTTACCAAACATTTCGACAAAACCTAAATGCATTCCTTCCAAAAAAAAATGGATTTGAATTTACAAAATATTTATATACTGTATTTCTCCTGATTAAGTACATTAATTAAATATCTATGTCGAACTACAAACACATTTGAACATTTAAATTCGATAAAAAAAATGGAGTTACTTCGGACGACGAATTTTAACATTTCAAATCACACCGTCCCGGATGGGGTCTACTTAATGATGGAATATAAGATCTGTTTATATTTAATTTCAACAAATATTTTTTTATGATCTACAAAAGATAAAATAAATATGAAATATTCCGAGTTTTGTTTAAACAATAAAAAAGATAAAAAAAGGAAGTATTGTTTATGCAATGTTCCAAATTCTTAAACAAATGATAATGGAGCCATTTTTTACAATACTCCAAATGCTTCACATCTCACTTAATGATGATGTCATTTATCTAAAAACTACAAATACAGTTCCACTTTACAATAAAAAAAAACATATTTGCAAGTTGCAATTTATCCAACATTTAAAAAATGCTACCTATTCATAAGAAAACAAACAAATATTTCAACACTCCAAATTAGCCAACATTTTGGTTAGCAAAAAAAATATATATATATATTGCACACAAAAAAATCACCAAGGGCGTGGCGTGACGCCACGCCAAAATTTAACTAGTCTTCTTTACAAGGCTACACATAGTGTTGTCGTTGTGGACACATTTGTACAACATAGTCTGTATCCTTTTCTGCTCAACTGTTTGAATGAGGGGTATTCTTATTATCACAAACTACATCTGACAAGCCATGTCCCATGACATGCACTATGCTTGGATATATTTTTTATTCATTTTGTTTGCTTTCCGTAGTGATGAAGAGATCTCAACAATTACTTTGTATGCCATAAAGCGTCTAGCAGAAATTCCCAAAGGAACTGTGAGTATTATTTTTGTTCATATGTTCCTCTAACTGTGGATAGGGGATGCCAAAATAATATTCTTTCAGGATATCATATTTCCACCAGTTGGTCAAGGATCTTTGCAACTTGACAAAGTGTCAACTCAGACATCCTGAATGGTATGATTTCCAAAATCTTAAGTCATTGTTGTGAAACAATCGATACCTAACCTCTTTGGCCGATGGCAATCTACATGCATACATGTACTAATGACGAAAATTGTTTCACAGAACTGTGTTGTTAATACTGACAGACTATAGTTAGCCCGAACGAGCGTGTGCGGTCAACTGGCCGGCTGCAATGGGCGTCTGTGGCATGACCCCGATATCCAGGAGGACAGCGGGCGGATGGGAATGGTGCCAGCGCCGCAAAGTAAGACGAGGGGCAAGACCCCTTGGGTGGATAGAGTTAGCATAGAGATGTGGGGATTTTTTTTGTTGGCCCGGGCCTAA
This sequence comes from Puccinellia tenuiflora, assembly GCA_012064385.1. NCBI lineage: Eukaryota > Viridiplantae > Streptophyta > Magnoliopsida > Poales > Poaceae > Puccinellia > Puccinellia tenuiflora. The sequence goes on from QRDG01000316.1 coordinate 3,790,604, forward strand.
TGGAGGAATATGACAAGGTTATTTTAGTATTTAGGTTGTATGTTCTATTCAGATAGTGAGGAATAAAACCGAATTTAGACCTGAAAACTGAAGGGACCAAATCTGAAGACTGATTCCCCGAGAACCGATGGAACCGAATCTGAATTCAGGTTGTAGGTTTGGGTAGACCACCACAATTTTATTGTTGTACATAGATTAATACTTTGTAATGTGCACACTTTTGCTTCACATTTTGGATGTTTTGGTAGATTGACGGTAAACAATAACATACCATTATAGCGGAGATATTTCATTGATTGGTGTATGTTTGGCAACATAAACTTTCTGCTATAAAATGTGGCATTTAGCAACTAATACACTTTACAACTTTTGCTAACATGTGTTGGATCTTAGACTCAATCAGAACAATAATAGTTTTGCTAACGATTTTATGGTTCCCGTACCAGTCAATAAAATATAATTGTTGGGTTATTACTATCTACAATCACATGGAGCTAATCATGGTTGAATTGGCTAATCTAATGGGAGGACCCACCACGGGTTTAGAGTATACATTGTCATGTGATCTCCCGAGGATGTGATTAAAGTGAATGTTAGTCAATAAAAGATAATTGTTGGGTTATTACTATCTACTATCACATGGAGCTAATCATGGTTCAATTGGCTAATCTAATGGGAGGACCCACCACAGGTTTAGAGTATACATTGTCATGTGATCTCCCGAGGATGTGATTAAAGTGAATGTTAGTCAATAAAAGATAATTGTTGGGTCATTACTATCTATGATGTTGAATTATACTATGTGGCAGTGTACTACATGTCGAACATCCTTTTTTCGAAAAAAATTATCTCAAAGCTCACCGCAATCATTAGACAGTTCTGGTGGACGGGTGTCAAAGATGATCAAACAACTAAGAGCTTATGTCTACGAGCCTGGGCTGATGTTTGTATTGACAAGAAAATTGGGGGACTCGGTGTTCGAAACTTGCAGGCCATCAATCAGGGGCTAATTCTCTCGGCAGCATGGCGATTAGCAGAGGAGCCTCACTCCCAATTGGCGCGGATCCTAAAGGCAAAATATCATCATGATACATCTATATGGAGAGCAAAATCGAACAAGCCAAAGTCAGCCTTTTGGGCTGCGATACTTAAGGTAAAATCTCTTTTAATCTCTGCATCTACTATTCAAATTGTAGATGGCGGTAGCTCTGTTTGGAGCTCTCCTTGGTTTTCAGGTTGGGAAGGTATTTATGATCACCTGGTTATACAACAACATCCGTTTACTTACCCTGCAATAGTCAAAGATCTTTGGATTCCGGGTCGCAAGGAATGGGATAGGGATTTAATTACCTCTCTGTTTGATTCTGAAACAGCTAATGCTATTATTCAAACACCCATTATTAACACTGATGGGCGAGACACTCTGGTCTGGAAACTAACTCCTGCAGGCAAACACTCTCCAAAAAGCGCTTACAAACATTGTTTCAACAACCTTCAACTTCCAGCAAGACAACGCCCTAAGATTGTACCCCAACAGATCATTCACCTGCTCAACCAGGTATGGAAGGATAAGCTGATGGCACCACGAGTGCAGACCTTCGCATGGAGACTTCTTCGAAAAGCCCTGGCCACAGGTAAGAGAGCTAGCAAATTCTCAAAGCATATCAAACAAAATTGTTCGAGATGCGGGACCATTGAGGATGAAATGCATTTATTGTTTCTTTGTCCTTTCTCTAAGGCTGCTTGGTTTTCCCATCCATGGTACATTAAAATTGAGCATTTAGCTGCAGCTCAACCCTCGGTTGCTAACATGATCCAATTTTTACTTTCCTCTGGACATCCGCATATTAATCCTTCCAATTTGTACACTTACCTCTGGTGCCTTTGGAAAGCCAGAAACAATGTTCTTTTTGGCAGAAAGAACGTCAGGCCTTCTCAAGTGTACGCAGCAGCTAATGCAATCTTACAGGGAACAAAACTTGAAGGATCATCACCCCAAGTCCAACAACTATTGCAGCCAGGCGATCACGTACATACGTCTTCTTCTAATTCTTTGCAAAACCACTCTGATCTCTTTGCAGGAAATATTATCTTCTCAGATGCAACTTGGAAGGTTCAAGTGGATCAGACAATTGAGAAAACAGGAATCGGCGTAGTAATCCAACTAAAAGACAACCAACACTGTCAACAGGTACATGTAGCTGCTTTGGGTCCTCCAGCATCATCTCCTCTTCAGGCTGAGGCTTTCGGCCTGCATCTAGCGGCCATGTTGGCAGACTTCATGCACGTACAAGATCCCTATTTCTACACCGACAGTTCAACTCTTGCAGCAGCGGCGGCAACTTCAGATATTTTTAGCGCTCCAGGTCACTGGGAGATCAGACCCTTATTTGCACTAATACAGTCAAGACCATCCTTCCAAAAAAACAGGATCTCTCACATCCATAGAAGCAGGAATGTGAAAGCTCATCATCAAGCAAGATTAGCTCTCAAAATTCACTCCACTTCTTTGGCTATTTGTTGCTTATGTGCAGAAACAGGACAATGTCCATTTAGGGACATCTTTGATGTATCTTGCGTGTCTCCATACACGCTTCTCTCTGTAAAATGTTCTTAAATGAATAAAATCTCTTGTTGTTCAAAAAAAAAAGAATTATACTATGTGGCTATTTTGGAAATCTAAGCAAAGTAGAATCTGTTTGGAATACTATGTGGCTATCTTTCTCTACACGTGTGGATTTTCATGGGTACAGGATTACATGTAAAATAAGGAAAACATCTTAGAATTCCATGGCAAGACATGGACATTCAATTAGGTACGTTGCAATTCTAAAATTACATGTTTAACATGATTTTTTACTTACAAATAAATAGTGTTTCGTAGTCTGCCTCATCAGTGTTCCGTTTCTTGATAGGGCAAAGGTAGTCCGATCTTTCGATGAGATGTGATAAGTCGATTTTGGTGGAGTTCGACCTTGGCGATCCGACTTCTACGCACACGTACGCAGCGCCAATGCAATTGCTAAACCAATCCCCGTGAGTTACCAACCCTACAAAAGCACGATTGGCCTGATCTAGAAGATCTAGTTCTTCCTGCAATCGAGAAACAAGTAGGAACCAAAAGATGCAATCAAGAATTGCGGATGGAAGATGAACTTTATTGATGAAGGTGTGATCTTGCAAGTGCGTAGTACAGGAGGTCTAGCCGACACTCGTGCCTATGGCGAAGACTAGCAAAAGCTGAGTTCTTTTTAACTAAACAAAATCCAAGTCTAAACGATGACCTAAGGGGGTATATAAGGAGGAAAGGAAGGGGTTTCGGCCAGCCAAGAGGTGGTGGCCGAATCCAACCCTAGGTGGACTTTCCTCCCTCAATACGGACTCTAAAAACGCACTATTAAGTCTGATACGAAATTACATGGGCCCTGGCCCGTAAATAAAGGTGGCGCAGCACCATATGGGACTATGGACGAAAATATGAAGTATAGGCATGAATATTTCGTCCAAGTCTTCAATCATCATATTTCTCCATTGGTGGTATAATCATCTCCATCATGAGCACTCCTGCTGCCATCTCCTTGCACGTACATGCTCCATAGCTTGTCCCTCGCATCCATGCTTGGTCCATCATTCCTAAGAGAGACAATACATCTAATTTAGGCAGCATCATATTCTCATGTATATTAGGAGTAGCTTGTAAAAACGAAAGTACCTGTTGATTAAGTTGTCGTGCACGAGCTCTAGTGATAGGTCCTTGTAATGGAGATGGTGTAGTAGCTGCGGTTGCATCTACAGTAGGGATGTCCTCATCATCCTCCCCTTTGAATTGAAGTCGTCCTCGACGCCATCTCNCGGCAGCCTCCAAGGTGTGGTGCGCCCCCCCTCCCCTCCTTATATAGGTGGCGGCTAGGTCAAGGGGAGGGGGCCGGCCGGCCCCTCCTTGCTTGCCTCCCAAGTCGGAGTCCAACAAGGACTCCTTCTTGGGCCCTTTCCTAAAGGGGTGGGAGCCCACCTCCTAGTCCAACTAGGAGTGGGACTCCCCCTCCTATGCCGCACCAGCCCATGGGCTTAGGTGGTGCGCCCCACCTAGTGGTGGCAGCACCCCTTTGCACCATGTGGGCCCATACAATTTATGCGGTCCCACTTCTAGACTCTTCTAGAACATTCCGGAACCTTCCGGTACCCTTTAAATAATTTCCGGAACTTTTCCGAAACCTCGGAAACACTTCCATATATGAATCTTATTCTCCGGACTCCTCCGGAACTCCTCGTGATGTCCGGGATCCCATCCGAGACTCCGAATCACCATTCGTTCATGTCATTATTAATTCATCGCAAAACCTAATTTCATCGGAACGTTAAGTGTGTGACCCTACGGGTTCGAGAATGCATAGACATGATCATATCAATAATTAATAGCGGGACCGGGATGTCCATATTAATCCTATACACTCAACGAAAAACCTTTTCTCGATTGAACCACGATGCCGGAGATTCAATTAATCTCATATACGATTCCCTTGTCTCACGATATTTTACTTGCCCGAGATATAATCGTTGACATCCCCATGTCCAGTTTAATCTCGTTACCGGCAAGTTCTCTTTTACTCGTCCATAATATAGGATCCCGGTGATTACAACTTAATCACATGTCTGCAAGACTCTTGATGCTATATTACCGAGAAGGCCTGGAGATATCTTCTCCGTCACAAGGAGGGACAAATTCCACTCTCGATACATATCACCCAACAACCCACCATCGGAGATACCTGAAAGCCACCTTTATAATCACCCAGTTACGAAGTGACGTTTGATGTCCACAAAGTATTCCTCCGGTGAACGGGAGTGATATAATCTCATGGTCTAAGGAAACTATATTTGGCATATTAAAAGTGTTGACAACAAAACTTTTGTGACACGATTAATTGCAACTCTTTATTTGGGTCATGTCCATCACACCATTACTCCTAATGATATGACTCCGTTATCAAGTGACTATAACAAGTCCATAGTTAGGAAACTCTAACTATCTCTTGATCAACGAACTAGTCCTGTAGAGGCTCACTAGGGACTCCGGGTGTTTATATTCCACACATGTATTATGTTTCCATTTAATACAATTATAGCATGGATAATAAACTATTACCATAAACTTGAATATGCTTAATAAACCATTTTATTATTGCCTCTAGGGCATATTCCCAACAGTCTCCCACTTGCACTAGAGTCAATAATCTAGTTTACATTTCCTCGATCCAACACCCATGGAGTCTCACTCATGAAGTCTCAGTGCTGATCATGTTTGCTTGTGGAAGAGGTTCCGTCCGTACTCTGTACCTTTACAGTTCTTTATGTCCTTTGCAAAATTGTAACTGTCACCTAATTTGACATTACTTTATCATCATATGATAAACTTCTTATCATCCATGATAAAACCATTATCATATAATGCATATAATATGTTTGGTTATAGAGTGAGATAATCATATCCTTTCATGCCATATGTATGATTAGTCAAAAGGACTTTCTCATAACACATGCATCTGGAACTCACTCAATCTTGAAACATCTTTCTCAAACCAAAATATTATATCTTATTTCAATCCTTGAATTGACCATATACTCCTATATGTTGTAGACTTAACAAATCAACAGTGAACCTTGTCACTTGATATTTCCGATCATGCTTTCGCTGTGCTACTCTGCTATAGAGAGATCCCTAATTTAGTCTGGCTTTATGACTTCAACCAAGTCTACCATTTTCTAAATTTATCTCAATTTCATGAAAAATGACTCCTCATTCAACATGTTCTTACAATTAAGAACTTGGGTCACATATCGTCACATACAAACATATGGTTCTTATATGTTGAGATCTATGAACAATTCATATTGAATTCCAACATATCCTCCAACCATCAATTTGTACTGAGTTCTCTAACTCAATGCTTCACCTATATATCACAATGAGATGAACCGTTCTTCTCTTGTTTCATTTTGAACTCCTTCAAAAAATATTCAGGTAAACACTCTGACTTTAATGTTTATCAAACTTATCTATCCTCCATAGATACATTCATCTACATGAATATTTGACGTTCAAGCTAACTTCATAAGTTATGCATTGGTCCATGACAACATTTACAACATTTATGAAATCTCCATTTCATTCAAACACTGTGTTGTAAACTCCCACTCAAATATACCTCATACACATATTAAATTGTGAAGCCACTTTGACTCCCACTCAGAAATATGTTATCTTTATATTTGACCATGATTAACTAGCTCCCACTCAAACATATGTCACCACATATTTTGATTATGGAAATTAATTTCTGCTCTAACTTAATATATGTCACCACATATCTTAATTAGATCTCACTCAGTTTCTTATGCACTTTCTCGACACTTTGGACTCCTCCAAAACTCTTAACTTTAAGATTCGAGAACTCATATACGAAACACCAGCACTTTGCTAGCTCTAAGTTTTATTTATTCCACGCAAACTCTTTTGCCAAAATAAATATGTGAAACACTCTTTTCACAAAATCAAGTAACAATTACTTTATGATTTAAACTTAAATTGGAATGACTCTTAGTCACATTCGTATTTAAAGTTTCTATTTCTTCTTTTGTAGCTTTGTAGGTATGTCTTGTTTCTCAAACACTGACAAGTAAATCATGAATATTATTTTGCAACTATTGACAAAATTCATATTCTTGAATCCTACTTCTCTTTAGACAAGCTAAACCAAAATTCAATGATCACCATCATCAAAACCTTTATGTGTCAAGTTTTAACCAACATAGCACTTTTCATATGTGCCACTTGATACATAAACATGCAAGGTTTAAGCTTTCTAAACTTATTCCAACAATTCTTTTATCCATGAAACTATTTCACGATAAAATCCACTAAAATACATAACACAACCAAACACATTGGTTTGTTCCTTTTAGTCTCACATTGTGGAATCTCTATTCATAATCTTATATGAACATTCTACAAAACTTTATTTGCTTTGGTTTTAATTATCTCATAATTATGGAACCACTATTTCACATAACTCATATGCGAAATGCAAATCATTAAATAGATCCTTTATTTAAAACAGGAGTGTTATCAAAATAAATCTAAATGATACTAATGAAACCTTAAAACCAAGAACCCTTTGTTTATGACCACATGATATCAAATATAATGTGACTACAATACTTTAGGTTTATCAAAACACCTTTTGAATAATCTCTAAACATTGTAATTTGTGATAACACTTGTCACAAGTCACCATACTAAAACAATAACTCAAATATTTTGTCTCTTTTGATCAAATCGAAAAGACTCAATTATCTTGTTAACTTAATATCCTTTACTTCCTAATCTTATCATGACATGAATAAATACTCCTATTCACTCATCCATGATAAAATAATGATGTCTTTTATCTACTGAAAATACAACTCAACACTTGTGTTTATTTTCAGCAACTCATGGCATTTTCAGAAAATGGCATTTTTAATCACACTACTTAGTGATGCGCATCAATATGCTCTTCAGCACTAATAGTACAATTAAAACAATTCTCATCATTAAGCATTGGATATTTTAGTATGTTTTATTTATAAGTGTTTAACTAATTATCGTTTAAATCTAGCAAAGGACAATAATCTCATAATCGAAACGTGATCTCCAAAAAGGATTACTCATGAAAATAGAACAACCACTTGTCTTTAACATGAATGACCGTCTCACAAACCGAGACACACTAATTTAAGATCACACTTAATTCGATTACAAAACTCATTCAAATCCTCTAATTTAAAACGATAAATGTAGAAGTAGAACATCGCCAGCATCAACTCCTTGATTGCCATCTTCCCGCGAAATCCACTCAGTCCCTCCATGCACTTCTCAAACGGCAGGCCCTGTTTTCATAAAACAGCACAAGTATCAAATACTTAGCTCACCATAAGTGTAAATGGGACATTAAACATTTATAACTAGTATATCAAAATATACCTTCTGCGTTGACTACCTCTCCTGCTATGGGTTCCACTTTAACTTGACTCAGCTGGGAAATGAACTCACAGAAAGTGATCGAATCCCTTCCCATGACATAGTTCTTCACATAATCCTTATAGCTGGGGGGAAGCGAACGCAGCACCCCATCTATTGCCATCTCGTCAGTTATTTCATGGTTCCAAACATCCACCATAGTATAATACAGCCGGTGCATCTTACTTAGGTGCTGTTCCAAGCAAGTGTTTTCTTCCATCTTAGTTGAAAGAAATTCATCCAGGCATTCAAACCTTGCAACTCTAACTTGTGCTATGAACCTTTGTTTCAGCTCATCGACAATCTCCATTGCGCTCAAGTTTCCGAATTGTCTACCAAGGTTAGAATCCATGAAGGCGCATATCAGCCACTCGACTCTCAAGTAGGTGGTCTTTTGATCATACCACTCCATATACCCTTCATAGTCAACAGTAACATCAGGGCATTTTTCTAAAGCTTCATCTATCACGTAGAGCTCATCATTGTCGAATAGGGCTTTTCTCAGACGCATGTACCACTCAGCAAAGTTGGACCCATCTAGACGCAGCTCCTCAGCAAGAAACATACTACTGTAGTCTCCCATGATCTACAAGGATTTTGCAAAGACATCTTTAGGACACTTGTTTATGATAATTTTAGTTCAAATTAATCAAATTAACGAACTCCCACTAAACTCAACATCTCTCCGGTTGATTAGTGACACACGATCCAAATCCACTACACCACCACCGATCATCACGTGAGATGATGTAGCTTCAATGGTGAACAACTCAGTGTTGATCATATCATTCATATGACTCGTGTTTAACCTTTCGGTTCCGTGTTCCCGAGGCCATGTCTGTACATGCTAGGCTCGTCAAGACAACCGTAGTATTTCTGCTTGTGCAAACTGGCTTGCACCCGTTGTATGTGAACGTTGAATCTACCACACCCGATCATCACGTGATGCTTCGAACGACGAACTTTCGCAACGGCGCATACTAGGGGAGAACACTTAATTATCTTGATATTAACATGAGAGATCACCTTATCATGCTACCGTCGCGATCACATCTAAGCATAACAATAAGGTGCATAAAAGGGATTAACATCACATGCAATTCATAATTGTGATATGATATGGCCTTTCTTCATATGCTCTTAGATCTCCATCTTCAAAGCACCGGCAAGATCTCCATCTCCGGCATGATCTCCATCATCTTGGCGCCATCACCATGGTTGTCCACCAACTATTGCAACTACAACTAATGCTACTCTTAGCAATAAAGTAAAGCAAATTACATGGTGATTTCATTGACACGCAGGTCACATAAAATAATAGACAACCATATGGCTCCTGCCAGTTGCCGTACTCGTCGACATGCAAGTCGCGAAACATTACAAACATGATCATTGCATACATTATCACAAATCACATTGGCCATATCACATCACTTGACCCCCTCTGCAAAAACAAGTTAGACGCCTCTACTTTGTTTATGCAAATTTTACGTGGCTTGGGTCAACGAGTTAGAACCGTTCTAATCTACGCAAAAACCACAACGGTGATATAATAGTTGCTTATTTACTCATCCTTTTGAAAGGCCTTCCATTGAAAATTGCATCCTCACTAAAGCAAGAGAAACAGACACCCGCCAGCCACTTATGCAAAACAAGTTGCATGTCAGTCGTGGAACCGGTCTCTCGTGCGTGGACGAGTAAGGTTGGTCCGGAGCCGCTTCAATCTCACAATACCGCAAAGATGCAAAGTGCACGCGAGAAGGTAGCAACATAAAATATCAACGCCCACAACTCCTTGTGTTCTAATCGCATCAACACCTACGACGATCTAGGCTCTGATACCACTGATGGGGTCGCAGCATGGAAAACAAAAATTTTCTACGCGGCAAAGCGGAATAAACCCCAAGGATCTAGATCAACGAGATGAAGATAGCGAAGATGAGATCCAATCTCTTACCCTCGAAGATCAACAAACGCGTTTTGTCGGTGCAGGGGTTGGCTAGTCGATCCCCGCAACTAGACTCGTCTAGTCGCGAGGAGATGTATTATCCTCGAGATCCAATCCGGTGAAGTGCAGCAACGGGCAGCACCTCCGCGGCGTCCACACGTACAGCTCGATGAAGACGTCGACTCCTTGATCCCGCAAGCGAGACGACGTGGCCTTGATGATCTCAGCAGCACGACGGTAGTGCCGGTGACGATGACGATCTCCGCGAGCAGGGCTTCGCCAAGCCAAGCAAGAGGAGAGGGAGAGGAGCAAGGTGGCGCAGCCCCTAGGGCTAGGGGGTGCGGCTAGGTGTGGTGGTGAGGCGGCGGCAGCCCTTCGGGGAGAAGGGGTGCGGCTAGGGTTTAGAGGGGTGAGAGGGGGTGCGGCTAGAGGGGGGTGCGGCAGCCTCCAATGCGTGTGGTGCGCCCCCCCTGCCCCTCCTTATATAGGCGGCGGCTAGGTCAAGGGGAGGGGGCCGGCCGGCCCCTCCTTGCTTGCCCCTCAAGTCGGAGTCCAACAAGGACTCCTTCTTGGGCCCTTTCCTAAAGGGGTGGGAGCCCACCTCCTAGTCCAACTAGGAGTGGGACTCCCCTCCTATGCCGCACCAGCCCATGGGCTTAGGTGGTGCGCCCCACCTAGTGGTGGCAGCACCCCTTTGCACCATGTGGGCCCCATACAATTTATGCGGTCCCACTTCTAGACTCTTCTAGAACATTCCGGAACCTTCCGGTACCCTTTAAATAATTTCCGGAACTTTTCCGAAACCTCCGGAAACCACTTTCCATATATGAATCTTATTCTCCGGACTCCTCCGGAACTCCTCGTGATGTCCGGGATCCCATCCGAGACTCCGAATCACCATTCGTTCACTTCATCATTTAATTCATCGCAAAACCTAATTTCATCAGAACGTTAAGTGTGTGACCCTACGGGTTCGAGAATGCATAGACATGATCATATCAATAATTAATAGCGGGACCGGGATGTCCATATTAATTCCTATACACTCAACGAAAACCTTTTCTCGATTGAACCACAATGCCGGAGATTCAATTAATCTCATATACGATTCCCTTTGTCTCACGATATTTTACTTGCCCGAGATATAATCGTTGACATCCCCATGTCCAGTTTAATCTCGTTACCGGCAAGTTCTCTTTACTCGTCCATAATATAGGATCCCGGTGATTACAACTTAATCACATGTCTGCAGACTCTTGATGCTATATTACCGAGAAGGCCTGGAGATATCTTCTCCGTCACAAGGAGGGACAAATTCCACTCTCGATTCATATCACCCAACAACCCACCATCGGAGATACCTGAAAGCCACCTTTATAATCACCCAGTTACGAAGTGACGTTTGATGTCCACAAAGTATTCCTCCGGTGAACGGGAGTGATATAATCTCATGGTCTAAGGAAACTATATTTGGCATATTAAAAGTGTTGACAACAAAACTTTTGTGACACGATTAATTGCAACTCTTTATTTGGGTCATGTCCATCACACCATTACTCCTAATGATATGACTCCGTTATCAAGTGACTATAACAAGTCCATAGTTAGGAAACTCTAACTATCTCTTGATCAACGAACTAGTCCTGTAGAGGCTCACTAGGGACTCCGGGTGTTTATATTCCACACATGTATTATGTTTCCATTTAATACAATTATAGCATGGATAATAAACTATTACCATAAACTTGAATATGCTTAATAAACCATTTTATTATTGCCTCTAGGGCATATTCCCAACATCATCGTGTGCTGTATTTGTTTCCTTATCTTTTCTTTTTTTCGGTCTGGAGCTCATGTCCTTCACATAGAAACCTGAGCCACATCATTGGCTAGGACGAATGGTTCGTCTCTATACGCAAGATTCTTGAGATCCACTGTTGTCATTCCGTACAGCTGGTCTACCTTTACCCCTTCTCCATTCATGTTGACCCAACTGCACCGAAACAAAGGGACCTTAAAAGTAGGTCCATAGTCAAGTTCCCATATCTCCTCTATGTAACCATAGTATGTGTCCTTTTTCCATTCTCGTCTGTTGCATCAAAGCGAACACCACTGTTTTGGTTGGTACTCTTTTTATCTTGGGCAATCGTGTAAAATGTATTCATATTTATCTCGTACCCTTGGAAAGTCAATACAGTCGAAGATGGTGACGCGGCCAATAAGTACAGTTGATCTCCAACATCGGTGTCATTCATGAGATGTAATCGCAACCAACTGCCGAAAGTCTCCATGTGTTTTTGTTTAATCCAGGAGTCAGGCTTCCCTGGGTTTTTGGAGCGTACACTATTCTTGTGTACCTCGATATACGGAGCCACGAAGGTGGAACTTTGTAGAACTGTGTAGTGTGCTTGAGTGAAAGAATGCCCGTCCCTACATATCATTGCTTTCTTTCCTAGCGTGCCTTTCCACTAAGTCTCCCCTCATGCCGCGATTCAGGAAGACCAATCGACTTAATGTCGGGAATAAAGTCAACACAAAACTCAATGACCTCCTCTGTTCCATAGTCTTTGGAGATGCTTCCTTCTGGCCTAGCACGGTTATGAACATATTTCTTCAAGACTCCCATGAACCTCTCGAAGGGGAACATATTGTGTAGAAATACAGGACCGAGAACTGCAATCTCGTCGACTAGGTGAATCAGGAGATGCGTCATAATATTGAAAAATGATGGGGGGAACACCAACTCAAAACTAACAAGACATTGGACCACATCCTTCTGTAACCTTGTCAGACTTTCTGGATCGATTACCTTCTGAGATATTGAATTGAGAAATGCACATAGCTTCACAATGGGTACTCGAACATTTTCCGATAGAAGCCCCCTCAATGCAATCGGAAGCAACTGCGTCATAATCACGTGGCAATCATGAGACTTCAGGTTTTGGAATTTTTTATCTGGCATATTTATTATTCCCTTTATATTTGACGAGAAGCCAGCCGGGACCTTGATACTGCTCAGGCACTCAAAAAATATTTCCTTCTCTGCTTTCGTAAGAGCGTAGCTGCTTATGTAATGACGCCCTTTATCCGTATGCTTGTTGTTTGGGTCTTTCATACGCTGCTGGTCCTCCCTTACTTCCGGTGTATCTTTTGTCTTCCCATACACGCCGAGGAAGCCTAGCAGGTTTACGCAAATATTCTTTGTCACGTGCATCACGTCGATTGAAGACCGAACCTCTAGGACTTTCCAATAGGGTAGCTCCCAAAATATAGATTTCTTCTTCCACATGGGGACGTGTCCGGGTAGCGACGTCTTTCGGAACAGAATGACCGCCAGGACCCTTTCCAAAGATTACTTCTATGTCCTTGACCATACCAAATATAGCATCACCATCAGGGAGCTTAGTCTTATCTAAACAGTGCGTGCATGCGTTGTATCCCTTGTTTGACTGTCCTGAAATGTTATTAAGAGCAGGCCAATCATTGATGGTTATGAACAGCAACGCTCGTAGGTCAAATTCCATCTGTTTGTGCTCATCCCACATACGTACACCTGGTATGGCCCACAACTGCAATAGTTCATCAACTAATGGCCTTAGGTACACATCAATGTCATTGCCGGGTTGCTTCGGGCCTTGGATGAGAACTGACATCATAATGAACTTCCGCTTCATGCACAACCAAGGAGGAAGGTTGTATATACATAGAGTCACGGGCCAGGTGCTGTGACTGCAGCTCTGCTCCCCAAAAGGATTCATACCGTCTGTACTTAGACCAAACCATAAGTTCCTTGCGTCACCTGCAAAGTCCGGGTACTCTCTCTCGATTTTTCTCCATTGAGACCCATCGGTGGGGTGTCTCAACTTCCCGTCTTTCTTACGCTCTTCTTTGTGCCATCGCAACAACCTGGCATGCTCTTTGTTTCTGAACAGATGTTTCAACCGTGGTATTATAGGAGCATACCACATAACCTTAGCAGGAATCCTCTTCCTGACGGGCTCGTCATCGCCCTCAACATCACCAGGATCATCTTGTCTGATCTTGTATCGCAGTGCATTGCATACCAGATATGCATCCAAATTCTCGTACTCCTCACCGCGGTAAAGGATGCAGTCATTGATGCATGCATGTATCTTCTGCACATCTAATCCTAGAGGGCAGATAGCCTTCTTTGCTTCGTACGTAGTCTCGGGCAGTTCGTTATCCTTTGGAAGCTTCGGCTTCATTATTTTCAGTAACTTTTCAAATCCCTTGTCAGATAAACCAGTCTCTGCCTTCCATTTCAGCAATTCCAGTGTGGTACCGAGCTTTGTGCTGCCATCTTCGCAATTTGGGTACAACAACTTTTTGTGATCCTCTAGCATGGCCTCCAACTTCAGCTTCTCCTTTTCTGTATCGCATTCTCGTTGTACATCGGAAATGACCCGACCAAGACCATTAGCATGCTCATCTGGCGTCCGTTGTTCTTCACCACCTTCTTCTTCATTGTCTTCCATCGCAGTATCACCGTATTCTTCAGAGAACATACGATAGTTCTCATCATCATTTTCTTCTTCATCGTCTTCCATCATAACCCCTCTTTCTCCGTGCTTGGTCCAACAATTATAACTGGGCATGAAACCTCTCCGAAGCAGGTGGCCTTGAAGGGTTCTCGACGAAGAGTGCTCCTTAACGTTCCGACAGTCCACACATGGACAAGGCATAAAACCATCATATTTGTTTGCCTCAGCCACATGGATAAATTTATGCAGGCCTGTAATAAAATCAGAACTGCGTCGGTCGCCGTACATCCATCGCTGCCGTTCATCCATCTGCATATCATATAATTAAGTTTATCAAATACAATTAGAATAACATATTGAATACTGAAATGACCACCGTACATCGACACATGCAATATTTCTGTATCAATTATAGATGAGAAGGATAAAGTTGCTAACCTCGGTCGAGGATATCATTTTGTGTGAACTTAAGTGTGGCTCGGGCATTTCGTCGAACACATCTTGTGCGTGGCAAAGGAAAAAAAAACTAGCACCCACTTCCCACCAATCCGAGCAAAAAAAAATAACAGAGTAGAGAAGAAGGCGGGGGTTACGTATATATAGGCAGGGGAGGGGCATTCGTCCCGGTTCGTGGCACGAACCGGGACCAAAGCTCGGGCATTCGTCCCGGTTCGTGGCACGAACCGGGACCAAAGCCTCCGCGACAGCTTTGGTCCCGGTTCGTGCCACGAACCGGGACGAATGTCCCCAACCGAACCGGGACCAATGCTCCACGGGCCCCTGGCAGCTCGAACCGGGACCAATGCCAGGCATTGGTCCTGGTTTATCAGTCAACCGGGCCTAATGCCAATTCGGCAGCGTCCGAAAGGTGGTTTTTCTACTAGTGTTCCTACTCACTACAAACTGTCACTTTTGATGCTGTAAAACAAATCAGACCGCTAGGGACGAGCGGTTCCTTCTTCCTTTTGGCATTCCGTTTGTCACTCTACCTCCCTTTATGATTACCTAGATTCCTAGCTAACTGCTCTCAGAGTCGGCTCACCTCCTCACCACATGGCTCTAACCAAGGAGTCGTGCCTCCAAAGCCTTCTCTGTCTGATCTTCCTACTCACCACCATTTCTTCTCCCCAGTCATCGGCAGTGCTTATCAGCGTAAAAAAAGATGATTACATGAAGCCACAGCCCCACAGAAACGCGGACGATCTGCAAGCTTGCCGGACAGAGGCAACACGTGATAGCAGCACTGGTATTCAAGGGATTCAAGACCTTTTGAACGGCATGCAAATCGGAAGGTGCCAAAAGATTAATGATCTATATGCCTTCATGGCCTCAGTGCCTCACTGATGATCTATATGGCTTATGGCATCATCTTAAGGTATTGTAGACCTGGCCTCTGACCACCATATGTTATGTACTCATCCTGAACCTGTCCGTTGATTTGATTTTAGTCATAATATTTGCAGTGCGCATGTTCTTGCCGCCTGTTAAGTGGGGGCGACGACATACGTGAAGTCCAAAGTCCTACCTTTCAGGGTGAAAATCCAAGGTCTGGCCTTAATTGGTTGTGCCTGACAGTGGTCTTGCTGGAGACATTGTTTTGAGAGCGAGGATTATCTTTAGGGTGAAAACCCAAGGTCTGGCCTTAATTGGTTGTGCCTGGCACTGTTCTTGTTGAAGACGGTGCTTTTGAAGAATTGGACGACAGGTGTTGTTTTGGTGGTTGGTTGTGCGGCTGCTGCAAGGACTGTAACTCTGTAGCGGGATTTTTCTTTTATTTCTTCTTTTTACTGTCTTTCGGCTGTGTGCATCCGTAATAGATAGTTGTTGCGTTGGTGCAGAGGCTGGGTGTAATTTGTATCTCCTTGATATTAATATACACTCTTTATCTAAAAAAAATGTTCTTGCCGCCATTGCCATGCCTATTATTTTGCTTTTTTTTTGCTTCCCGTCAAGGTTTACTACTCGGTATATTCTTAAAGTAGTGCTCTAATTTTTATGGGCATGGTTCCTTTATGTTCTTTTTCAGTTTTTCTTCACCTCAACTTTTCGTTGATCTTTAACCCAAAAGGAGAACTTCTCGCATGCAGGGCAATGTTTTTCTCTCCACAGCTGAGGATAATTAATATGCCAGGACATTAACGATTTCCACTGCTTGCATATTGTGGTATATTTTCAGATGACACTGTCATATTTTAAATATTATAGTGTCTCTAGCAAACTATTTCAGCAGATCGCACATGCATGCCAGCTTCAGTAATTATGCTAAGCTCTGTTCTTCTCCACGGGATGTATTTTATACTTTGGCTATCTCTAATTTGGTTTTTATTTATTATGCACTTCCTCCATTTTCTGCAGGATTTTACTGTTTGCACGTCTTCCACCAAGCATGGAAGTGTTGTTTGTTGTTTTTTATTTAATAATTTAAAACCGGGCTCAGGAGCACGCATGAATTACACTCGGTCCACAAGCCTTGATTACTTCACAGGTATCATTGATTATATATATTTACCGCAAACACCTTTTAACATATATTTCAGAAGACCGCGGTATCTTGAATTTCTCTGTTGTTATTCCTAATGACAAGAACACACGGTGTGCTAGCCTTCAGAAGTGTTTCTGTTCGCCCAACAGTTTGAATATATGTTTGAAGTGTACATACTATACATCATTACAATATGTTGCAAATTTTACCACATCTGTAATAATATATCTCCTGTCATTTGTTCGCCCGGACACGATTTTCTAGAGATGTAGGTACACATAAAGCTTATTGGTGACTTAATTATATTGAGAAAATACAAAATGTGTTTGCCCTGAAAATCTTCTTTAACTGTGGAACATTGGCAAATTACTTATTATTTGTAATGATAACAATACCATCTTGCCATTTTAAGAAGTACCTAATATCTATCTATGTAATTTCAAACCATATGCACATCTCTTTCATAGTAATTTCAACTAAATGTTCCGCAGCAATGCGCGGGGAATCATCTAGTTTTATACATATAGAACACCGTGTTAACTAGTAATCATTCCAGTCAAAGTCATAATCATCCTCAGTTATTTCCTTTGGCCGCAACTTGTAGTGATTCTCTTCTCCAAGGCAGTTGTTGTAAATGTAATCAACTACATGTAATAAAAGGAGGAAGGGCGGGATCTCTTGCTATAGATGGAGGGAGTCGTGATGATGGATGTCGATTCGAGCGAATCCAGCGCTTGACATTCAAATCTTCTTGCGCATGAGTCCTCCTCCTTGCCCTCCATTCGACCGGGCTTGCCCTCCACTTGACTGGGCCAAGCAGAGGAGCAGCCTCTTCTTTTCTCCCAAATCTCCTTCCTTCCACTCGAGGGGTAAAGCACAATGCCGAATCCCCTTCCTTTCACTCAGGGGTCAAGCAGAGGAGCAACCTCTTCTGTCCTGCACGCATTGAGAATCATCCTTCTATCGAAGGCAGATGTCTTTAGCGCGCGGAGGATCTTTATATAGGGCGTGTTTAGTAGCCCACAAACACTCCAACCAGGCCCTGGGGATGCAAAAATCGTCCATTTGATTCCCTAGCCTAGCTCGCGTTCCTGCATGGCAGGAACCTTAAAGCAGCGTCACCGAATCGGCCGTTTCCACTGAGCCACCCTCTATTGCTCTGTTTTGGTGCAGGGGTGGGGAACGTGGAACCGAGCTTGTCCATCCTCGGAGATGGCGCGAGCTCGCGCACCGAAAAAACGGCGGGACAAATTTTGGTCACCGCCCATCGATTTCGCTCGTCTATTTCACCCCCTCTGCCTCTCCGCCGGAACTACCGCCACCATCCCCCACCCCTCCGAGCTCTCCCTTTTGCAGGTTTAACACAGAGGAGCAGGTAAGCGGCGGATACTCCTTCGACGGTCGGAGCTGGTCGTCGCCGGCAAACCATCTCCGAGATGTCCTACTCCTACTCCTCCGCCTCTGTTGCTTCCCCGGTTGTACGCAGTTTCACTGTAAGTCCTCCTTTTGTACCCTAGATCTAGTAGTATGTGGTACATCTGAGTAGATATTTAGGTTCGTGCTTAGCTATTGATGCAGTAGATCTTTCATCTAGCAGCCCATGCGTAGCTCTTGATGCGGTAGATCTTGTAGATTGACGATTTGCTCCTCATGCGGAGTTCTTTGATCTCGCAGACGATGCTTAGATACTGATGTGGCAGTTCTCAGATCTAGTAGTCACATGCCTACCTCTTGATGCGCTTCATCTGTGTAGAACCCTGATCTTTCCTCTACGTCTATGCTGCCTTTGCCCGTGAAGCCAATGCGATACATACCGGCCACAGATGTATTTGTCGCAGTGGTAGGGGAAAAGGCGCCTCATGGTTTCGTCATGGTGCCAAGGAGAAGGGCTAAGAACATGCCAATGCAGTGGCCAACAACTTTGTTGACCTTCGTACTCAATAGGTCGTCGAGGATAGGCTCGATATTGATAGGGGAATCAAGGACAAGAGTTTGGACAAGATTTGCAAAGATTTCTCCTTTTCTACAAAGCCAAGGTGAGCAACACCCAGTTGTACAATCATCTCAGGAAGTGGAAGACCCGGTGGACACATCTCTGCAATTTGGCACAAGCTGAAGGAGTTGAATGGCGCGAGGAGTCAAGCACTTTCTCCATGGACGATACGACATCCCTGAAACATGTGACTGTAAGCTTCCGCAATTCAGTTCTTCATAATCTCTACTGCATGTGTCCCGGGATAACAGTTCCATCATTTCAGGTTCACTCCAAGGACGAATGCTTCATCAACACGCCAATTGAGAACTATGACCAGATGAAGATCATATTCGGCAAACCACGTGTGCAGAATCCTCTGGCCGTCAACACGCTCCACCTTGCTCTTAGCTACCTCATGGATCATGAAGAGGAGCGTGTCGCCTATCTTGCCGGGACTCGCGGTATACTAAACCCCTCAGATGATGAACTTGTGGTGCATCACCAACAGTTCTTGTGCTGAATTTGTGATGCACCAGCTATTTTGCTAACTAGTTAGGCATGTTTAGTTCAAGCCTACGGTTCGGCATGTTTAGACATGGCATGTAGAACATTGTTGGCAACTTTGGTATGTTCACCACTCGGGAAACAAGGTAAGCACATCATGGTACTTGCACGTAACCACCATGAAATTAGCTCTATGAACATAGACATGCAACCAAAGCGGCGTGTGCTTAAAAATTTGCATGCAGCTGAACGGGCCTAGCCAGAACATTGTTGACAACCAAACGGCTTGCACAACATGGCTCAGGCCCAATTTTTCCAGGGCCAGGCCCGCTAGGGCCACGGATGAAAAGGGGCTAAAAATCGCCCGAGCAACCAAACACGCCCATAGTGCAGGAGCATTGTGCTAGACAAACCCTAGATGTTTGGTGGATTGGACTTAACTAGGCCCCATTATGAAGGAGCATTGCGCCAGACAAACCCTAGATGTTTGGTTGATTGTACTTAACTAGGCCTGTAAGTGGGAATGGACCGCCCACCGCGCCTCAAAGGGAAATTAAAGGAAAAATTAGCTACAAAACATCGTTATTCTCTGGCATTTGCCAAAACACATCACCGATTGCGTCGTTGCCAGGTACCATTATGATTTTATGTATATTTGCCAGAACACACCGAACGTCCAAAAACGGAAAGTTTGATGTTTTTGCTTGGGATGGCCATCCGACGTGCTATTTTGAACAATCTTTTTTTCTAGTTCTAATTTTAGCCTGAGGCAGTCTGTACGTATTAAATTTTGGATATTAATATGCAAAGAAAAAATCGAACAGCACATAGTTCCAACTCCCAACTCGAACCATATTTTTAGTACCAGGAACAAAGTCAACATATTAATGTGACAGATCTTGTCAACACGTGATAAAAACCTCAACATAACAGACCACAAAAATTACTGGTTCAAACATATGCTTGTCGACACGTGATAAAAACCTCAACATAATAGCCCACAAAAAATGACAGGTTCAAACATACTCCCTCCGTCCTCAAATAAGTGTACATTTAGACATGTCTTAAGTCAAACTTTATTAACTTTGACTAACTTTCTAAAAAAATATAACAACATTTATGACACTAAATTAATATCGTTAGATACATCTTGACATGTTGCTTGATAATATAGTAATTTGATGTCACAAATGTTGCTACTTTTTTGCAAAATTTTGATCAAATCTGAAAATGTGTGACTTCTAAAAAAGGAAAACATACACTTATTCGCGGACGGAGGGAGTATGACCTAACTGATTCGACATATGCTTAATTCAAAAAACGCTCAACATAGCAGCCCACAAAAATGATAGGTAGTTCAACTAAAAAGTAACAGATCTTGCATGTCCTATTACACATGGCATACACCATTCATCACTATTTTTTTGGCCTTTAATTTTTGACCTCCAGCTTGCGAGTTGTTTTCTTCATGGCTTTAGGCTTAGCGGCAACTTTTGACGCCTTGCACTTAGCATCCAGACCCAATTGCTTCTTGTGGCTGCAATCACACATCAAGTACACCACATTAGGCAACAAATATCATGTAAATATTGGAAAAAAACTTGCAGATTTGATCACCTTCTTGTCATAGGGTTATTGGTATCAACAGTAGAAGCAAGTTGTTTAGTTGGTGTGGACATACTCTAAAGATTTAAGCCGGGCTAGCAGGACGCCCGCTGAGGGCATCAGGGCATGTATAATGGGGTGACGTCAGCCTTCTCTTAGCGTTGACACGTAGGATATTTGTCTAGTTGGAGGAGAGAGAATTAAGAAAGAGAAGGTTGCCTTCCCTTAGCTAAGAGATGATCCCTTACGAAATAAGAGAAGACAAATTTCACGATTGTATCATTTGTCTTCACTTAGAACTACAATTTCCTACTAAAATATAATTATTTCTCATTAATTGTAAGGGATGACAATAAGAGATAATACATTGTACAATTTATAATTTTGCCTTCTCTAAATGATGTGGACGGCTAAGAGAAGGCGTGCCTTCCCTACCATTATACATACCCTCAGCCGATCGAACGTGTCTGACCGGTGGGTCCTCTATCCCTCCCTCTCCCTCCCCACTCTCCTCTCAAAAAAAAAAACAGCCCGATATCTCTTTTTCTCCTCCTCCCGTGCCTCCTGGGGAAATATCTAGTGCTACCACCCATATGGGTGCTACAAATGCTACCACCAAAAAATCAATTTTAAATTTGTTAAAAAATTGTAGGAAAAAATGTGTGTTGACACAATATATTTGTACTACCTCCAAAAATTTCAATCCGAAATTTGAAATGAGCAGTGAGAAACAAAAAAGACAAATTTTTGTTTCTCACTGCTCATTTCAAATTTGGAACTGAAATTTTTGGAGATAGTATAAACATATTGTGTCAACACACATTTTTTGGTAGATTTTTTTAACAAATTTAAAATTGATTTTTTGGGTGGTAGCATTTGTAGCACCCATATGGGTGGTAGCACTGATATTTCCCCCTCCTCCCGTGAAGGAGAGCTCCGTTTCCCTCTTTCCCCCTGCCGCCGGCGAGCCCCGTTTCCGTCTTTCCCGCCGCCGCCGGCGAGCCCGTTGGTTTCTCCTCCCTTTCCTGCCGCTCCGGAGGTTGGCGGCGGGGAACCACGGTGCCTCTTTGTCGGTCTGTAGATAGGCTAGGGTTTAGGTTTTTGCGGCAGCGTAGCTTCGATGCCGACGGTGGTGCTCCTGGCAATAAGCTTTCCTCCGCTCCCCCCATATCGTCCTGCCCGTCGCCTCCCTGCTTCGAGCCGTCGGCGCCCTTCGACGCACCATCGCCTCCTCGCTGCCTCCGTCGTGGATTCGACGTAGCACCGCACCGCACAGGCTGCCTCCACCACGGCCCCCCGCCATGGCGGCTGCCCTCCCCGCACTACCATCAGGTGAACGATGTTCCTTCCCTTGTTGTCCATGTTGCAGCACCATCCATGGTACAGACCATGAGTACCAGATCCATCTTTGGTCGATGATGACGACCTGGAGGTACATCTCTTTATTTCTCAGAATGAATATTTCTCTTCCGCGCCTTTTCCGCCATCTGATGGTCACTGCAACCAATCTGAGATCAGGCTCCATGGATTTCTTTAATTGGTAGATGGTGCTCAATGTCATAAAATTAGAATAATTCTGGACAAGTTCTGTGATATGAGTATGTGCAACTTCAGTTCATTTTTTATCATGGTTCTCCATCGATTCCACGGGAGAAGCAATGGAATGTTACGATTCATCCTGTGGCAAACTGATGTTTAAATTTAGTTTGAGTGTATTCAAAACATTGGTTGAAATACCTGCATGGCTAGAGTTAATTGTTTTTCTTAGTGCATGTAATATATACCCCATAGTAGCATTAGACCAAGAAAGATCTCTTTCGAAATGTGCTTTTAAGTTCATGGAAATTTTAAAGCCCGTGATGTACCTATTTCTGTAATTACAGATTGGTGAATACCCAGTTCAAAATTGAGTGATTTCTCCTTTTTTCAGCTCAGTTCATCCTAAGCCCTACAGTTAGGTGCAAACCATTCACTATGTAGATAGTCCCTTTCTTGAGCATTTGTAAATGTACCTTTCCCCTCAAGTAAATTTCATTATTTTCCTAGGTCTTATGGTTAATGACATAGTGCTGGTGGGCCATCGTATTTGGTGAGATGAAAATCTCTCATGGACTTGAGGCTCAACATTATTTCAGGAATATTTATTTTTCCATGATGTTTATTTCTGTCACTTGAGGTTTTGAATGAACTGCTCAATGTGAGATAATTTATAAGTAGTTTCACAAACTGATTTACATTGTCCTTGGTTAACATATTGACCATTTATGTCGTGTCAGTTCCATCGAGTTTGCAAAAACATTGATTTCAATTTCTTAATGGCCCGTGTGTTGCATTTACAGCTCGAGCACATTAAAACATAATTGTTTAGCTAATGTTATCAGTTGTTGTTTGTCATTTACCTACGTTCATAGACAAAACGTGAGTTATGTGAGGATTTGACATAATGCCTTATTTTGCTTTGAGACTCTGGTGATTAATATTAAGTTGTCAACTACCGAACTGTTCTTCAGTAATCTCTGTACCAACAACTTATTCAGAGTGAGTTTGGTGTAAACTAAATGTCACTATTTCATATGTTACAGGGTGAAGTTAATGGAGCAAACTGATCTGTCGTATGGATGTTGATAATGAAAATTTCATTGCTACCTGGCGTTAAAAAGTCTTTGCAAGGTATATTAGACTGGTCTTGGTCTTTATGGTACTAACTCTCATCTGACTATCTGATTGAAAATGATACCAAGAGTAGTTACTTTTGTACCTTAGTTTTTGTTCTTTATCTTTCTTTACTCGGCATGCTCCTGCTTCTGTAAAACTGGCAACTTGTGCATTATTTTCTATTTATATTGCCCTTTTCTCAGTCCTGAGCACACCGTTCATAAAGAGCTATAGAAAATTACAGTGTATGTTGCTCTAATCATTACGCGATATGTAGTTCCTTACATTGATATCTCGATATTTAGAGTTTGGAAAAAGTCACAGTTGACTTTTGTCCCGTCAAAACCTTTTGAAAACTGGTACTTAGTCAGCACCTTCTGTATAGAAAGAAGACTTTGCTTGCTCAGATATACTACTAATTATTCTAGCCCAATATTTGTGTATCTTGCTTTGAAGGAAAACCACATGCTCTGATTTGATTCAATCTTTCTTTTACCACTTAAATTTGCATCTTGCATAGATGGAAGCAACTCTTCTCTCGTGGTAGTCGCAGCAAACAAGACAATTAGACCAATATTCAAGAAACAATATTGGACTGACGTCAACTTTATGTTTCAGTTACAAAAATCACAAATCATAAAAAATCAAGTTGAAATAGTTATATCTGACAGTATACAGGTGTAAAATTGTTGCCTCTGTTGGCATGTGTAGGTAAGTTATTGAATATATATGGGCAATTCAAATTGCTAATACGGTTTTGTTTCTTAATACAACTTTATGTGGGTGTTAGGCCTCTTCTTTGGTGGCTTGATTGTATATCTCTCATGCCTGATACATAGATATCTCGGGCTGTTTAACTTACTTGTTCTTCTTGATTTATGTACATATGCCTAGAGTTTATGTTTTGTTATTTTGATGATTTATAATCGAGAGATACTTCAGATCTGGAGCTTATTGGGTATACCGAATTTCTGGAGCTGTGTGACAAGGCATTTGACTTAATTTGCAGCTTATTTACCTACGACACGTTATGTTTCAGTTACAAAAATCGCAAAATCATTGTAACATGTGCCATGGTGTTAGGCACCTAAGCTTTTGATCTAAAAATTAAATTTAAGTTATTGCATTAATGGAGCGTGCCTGGTGACAGCCTCCCCGCGCGACGCGTTGCTGGCCATTCGATGTTCCGACAGAGAGATTTGATACGCCCGATTCGGCTGGTGGGATAATTTTTTATTACTATTGTGGTAGTTCGTTCCATGATTGTCAATGGACCCGCTTATTACTGCCCCACCTTACCGCGATAGAGGTGATTGTGTGCTAGGGGTAATTCTCCTCTGTCCCAGAAAAAACAGGGCCATGCCGAAAGCAGATGAGGAGGTCTACCCACGGAACCTGCCCCCGCGTTGATCCTCCATGGGTGTCTTGCACGGAGCCACAGACCACGGCAGCCCCCACACTCAGCCTTCCTCCCCTTCGCCGTCGTCGGCTCACGCGGGCTGGCAGAGCCCGCAAGCGGCAGGCGGCAGCCGGATCTATTTTTTTCTTCACGGCGGTTGAAGGGTTTGCTGGCCCTGGCGGCTGGTTGCTGCATGCCGGCGTCGTGCGGTGGTGGCAGTCCTCTCGCCGGTGGAAGTGCGCTGCAGCTGCGCGGTCCTCCTTGGCGGTGTTGCTGCGCAGGCGGCGCGCATTAGGCGCGAGCTAGACTTTTGGGTCCGGTCTGGGCTGTGGGAGGAGCTCATGTGGAGGTGTGGATGGTGGCGGTTCGGGGTTGATCTTGGCTAGCCGGAAGGTGCGCTGGCTCCCTGTGATTGCTGTCATACTTTTCAGATTTTAATTTCTAATGATTTACAAAATAAGGTTAATTTGAAGATACCACTACATTAACTGAAGATAAAATGGGGTGTGTGTGTGTGCAGAATTAACATGCTAAGGTTATAAGTTAATTTCAGTGTATTTCCTATGGATTGACTTCATTATATAACTGCCAATGCTCTAAATAGTATCTATCTATTGCACTGAATAGCAAGTCCGTTATATTTGCATTGATGTGCAGACTAGCCACTTATCTTTATATTGCAGAATTTAGCATGTTAATCATGGAAAGCTTCCATAGGTGTGGTTTTTTACTCAAAATCCAAAAGTATAGCCTTTTCGTTTAATTTTTAACCAAAATTTGTAGTATCCTTCATTGATGAGTTCTTGGATCTGGAGTAGTGTGATCTCAATTGTCTTGCTGGATGCCAAAAGAAAAGAAAATGATTCAGTTTTGTGGCATTCTGCAATTCCTTGTGAAAGCTACTGAACTTTATCTTTTCATTGTTGTTGTCAAATTTCTATTCAATCTTCGGATTGTTATTTAGCTATTTCATTATGTCTAATTTTGTCGGAACCATATCAATACTGTTTAGACTTTGTTTAAATCGATATGTTAGTTATTTCTCTTGATTCCGTTTGTTTCTCGAGGTCAGATGATTGTGTAGGTGGCTTTGACTAGCTTAGTACCTTGCCATGGTTTCTCCTCTGAATTGCTTTTGCAAGCTGAGCTTGAGTATGTGAAGCTTTATTCAAGATTATTAGGAACCATGTGGTAATCAGTTATGAAAAATGCAGGTACATTGATATTTAAAGAATCCTCCATTGTCTTTGTCCTAGAACTGTAGAGAATGAATCATAAGAATTTCTCACTGAAAAAAGATTTTGCTGTTGCGGTACATTACTTATACGAGTAAGCTAGAGTACTTAGCTGTACCAGATGAAAGGAATACATTGATTGATCCAATAATCACTGAAGTAAACACATACCGGAGCACCATGGCTTCCGATTCCGAGATCGACGGCACAAAGCTCTCTGGGAGGATGTTGAACATTGAGAAGATGCTCCAGATTCTGCTCAAAGATTTTTTGACAATGAGGCAAGATATCGCTGTGTCACAACATGCCATGAGATCTGAGTACAAGGTGGACGCAAGGAGAAGAATCCTCCATGTTTGGATCCACGTATATGACACATCATGTCTCTAAGGATGTGCTTCGTCGAGTATTCAGAATGTGTGGAGCAGTGGAGGAAATCCGCCTCCACACTGAGGAATACGAGCCTGTGGCCTTTATCATATATGGATCAGCCCGTTATACGGAACGATCACCCGTGTCCCTCAGAGTTTGCCTCTATGCTTACAAGATCAAGTCATTCCAGAGCCTGCTTGGAAGTGCGGGTGACAAGATGTATCTTGCAGGTGGTTGTCTGTAGATCTAAATTTACTCTACAATACCTTAGATCTTTTGAAATTGTCTGTGCGTCCCAACAATAGTTATCTTTCTAAGGCCTGTGTTATCTGATATGGTATTTTTGTAATTTTCATTAGTGCAGGTGTGATTGGTATAGTGACCGGCGTATCTCAGGTTGTAAAGGACGTCCGACCCCTAAGCGAACTCTCCGCATTACCGACACAAGGTTTTTCCTTTTACTCTAACGGCTTATCTTTTTTGACCTTATACATTTTTTGTGTTTAATAGGGAGACAGCAACAATGGCTTTATGGAGCCAGAATGCTCAAGCTGATAGATATCAGTTCTAGAGAGCCTGTGGTTGCTTTGATTATGGGCTGCACTTATAAGAAACAAAATTGTAAGTTATTTGGGTCGGCTTTGTTTTGAATTTCTTCCGTCTTCCTCCATCTATTGTTATGTTAATCTCTTTTCTGATTGTTATTGTGGCAGCAATGCTTGAGCTCTCTGCTAGCTACGGATCTCAAATCTGTATCAATGTTGAAATTCCTGAGATCATCGGTCTGTGTGACATGTTTCTTTTGTCTTCTTCACTTGCGAGTTTCAGCTCCTGGTTGACTGAAAACTGGTTTACTTGATAAGGTTGAGTTGTTCAGTTGATGGTTAGATGGTGTTGTGTGTGTATGTTGTGTATGCTTATCAGTGTGTACAGTGTTGCTTGTTTATCTCTCTGGGTTGGATAGCTTGCTATATGGTTTTTTCCTTTGTTTATTTTCCTCATAAAGTCTGCACGCAATGTGCTCAAACTGTTGAAATCAGCCGTACTATTATTCATCTTTTTCTTATTTCTTGCTCATTATTTATGTTGGATCTGCTCAGCCGGTTGAACTTATTATGGAGATAGGAAGTCATTTTAAGTCTGATAAAGTGGAGGTTGTCACTGTAATGGACTTGGCTGGGATGAATCCACATGTTGCGACAGTACACTGTAGTATTTTCATCTGTTTATTTTGTGCCCTCTGATATATGTACATGTACTGACAACATTTTTCAGGGTAAAAAATTTAGGAGCAAGATCATGATTAACGGGCCACAGGAGAACCAAGGATAGTGGTTCCTGTCATGTGATAGTTGTAATTGGAGGGCAATGGAGGAAGGACCTGCATATATAGATGTACTAGGGAAAAGTGCGACGGGGAGAGTGCGAGTCCAAGGTTAGTGCATTCTTGACATACTGTTAGTGAAGTCTGAATGTACTGTCGTATTCGAAAAAAGAAACGAGTCTTTGTTTCTTACATAAAATTCTATTCCTGTTTTGTTTTAAGGTTCTGAAGACGGAGCCTCTGTCTACATTATATTCTTTGGCGATGTGGCTCAGGATTTGGTCGGCAAGCCTGCTGATGTCCTGCTCGTGGATAACTACTCTCTTGTTTCCACTATCCCATCTGAAATATCCGGACTAGCAGGCAGAAAGTTTGTTGTCGATGTCACTGTGTCACGGTGTTCTTTTCAGGCTGAGGACATTTCCTTTCAGGTCCTTAGGTTCGAATGATTCGAAAATACTTTGTACATATACTACAATGGTGTTGCTATGCAACAACAAATTAAATTTTAAAAGGGATTTTTAGAGATGTAAGTGTATAATTCTCTATGGGCTATGGAATGATATTCAGAATGATTAATATTCTGACTTAGAAGTTCATATTTTAGACAGTATAGAATATAGCGAGGTATTGGTTTAGATGTCTGTATGAACAGTTCAGAGTATGTTAAGGTAAAACGTTAAGCGATCTACATGTTGTTCCGGCGGTGTACTAGGCAAAAAATACCTGCCAATCTACCACGACGGCCACGCCATGTTAGGACGAAATGAAGACGGCCAGGCGAAGCTGGCCTATTCATCAAGTTCCCTGTATAGCTGCAGAACCAGCTAAACCACCTATTTCTCGGAGTTCTTTTGGTTGCGTCATATTGAAATTACATAACGGTAAAATATCAGATAAAACGGTATTAACTTTTACCCTAAAATAGGTGAAGGTTGTACTGAATATCCGTCAAAACAGTTTTATCTCTGATCTTCCAATAATTTTTATTGGATATATGCTATATTTTCTTCATTGAAAAGGGTTGTGGCGTTGTGCGTCCTAATTTAAATAAAAAATGGGGAGCTTAACCGTATCATAATTGGAAAGATTAGATATGAAAAAAGTTGTAGAGGCCTGATGGAAGAGATGGTGATGGCATGATCCATGATCTATGATCTTCGGGGCAAGGTGTAAGGACCGAAAATAACTAGCTGGCGACAAAATGGATGCCATCACTATCTATCCAAAAAGGTCCGTACAACTCCTTTCATGCCGAACCTTAAACTCTTCATATTTCATTATATTAGGAGTATATCAAATAAATTTTGGACACACGGATATTCAGTAAAAGATTCGCCTCTTTTAGGATATAAATTAATACCGGATAATCTAATATTTTACCATTATGAAGTTTCACCAACTCCAAGACAAACAAAGCATGCAATAAATTCTCTAAATGGGATTTTTTTTTAGACGCCGGCGCCCCATGCTAGGGCAGAACGGGGTGTAGGTTGACGGACGAGTTGGGTGGCAAAAGGGGAGTGGCGGGCAGTGCATGAGGGCCAAAACGCCAAATCTGGTTCTGACACGAAACTTCAGCCCAAAATAAACTGTTCCCAAAACTTTAGTGAAATCTAACCCTTTTCGGTACCGCTCAACATGCCGGCAGTAGGTTCTTCGGGGTACCGCCGTAGTCTTTGGCGGTAGCTACCGGTCTACGGTTTGCTCCTTGGTCTCCTCGGACGGTTGACCAGGCTGATGTGGCGCATAGGTACCGCCGGGTGAGGTGGCGGTACACTGTTAAAGTAATACCGGGCGCGCGGCCCCTTCCCTACCCGCGACCTGTTCTCTCTTTTCTCAGCCCGACGAAGACACAGGCGGCGGCGGCGGCCGGTTCTCCCCCCTCTCCACAACCTTTTTTCTTCCCCCAAATCCAACCATTCTTGGGGGAATTTGATCCCAAGGTAAATCTCCTCCATCTCTGTCAATATCTTCAATTAGTTTGTAGTATTTTTTCTTATTTTCGAAACCCTAGCTCATGTTCTATGATTTAGATCCTTACACATAATATGATATGTTTGCTATTTCGGTTTAGGCAGATCTCCGTGATTCTCAAAAGAATGTGTAGTTTGTGTGATTTCAACCATTTATTAATGATATCATCCATGTAGTGTGCATGTCTATGTGAATGCTTATTGATAGATGGATGTATGGCATTTTTTCTTTCTTATTGATAGATGAATGTTTGTATTTAGGATGGATCTGCCGGAACCTTATTACCCTGGGCTTGATTTGGTCTATGACAAGGAGCATCGTGCCCGGTTTATTGAAAGGGGTGATGAGGTAAGGAAAAGCATGTTCTTTTCTTTTGGTTGCAAGTACAAAGATAGTGAGCGCACCTTGTTATAATTTTTGCAGGACATCGTTCCTATGCGCATGAGGGGCCACAATGCGGATGACATGCCGTATGATGATCGATATGAGCCATACTTCGAGACCGCAGGCCTTCTCCCCTTTGTTATCCAGTTCAAGCGCAAGCCGCCGGCCATGAACCACACGGCCATCACCGCCCTTCTCGACCGTTGGAGGCCCGAGATGCACACTTTCCACCTACCATGTGGAGAGATGACGGTCACTCTGCAGGACTTCGCCACGATCACAACTCTTCCTATCGACGGAGCCGCTCTCACTGGGAGGGTGGATAATATCGGGTGGCGCGCACGTGTTTTTGGTCTCATCGGCAGACAACCCGAGGCGCCGCCGGAAGGAATAAAAGATACTCGGTCCGCTGGTGTCATGTATAAGTGGCTTCGAGAGATTAGACCATGCCCGGAGGGTGCGGATGCTGCGGTGGTGCAGCAGTATGCGCGGGCATACATGTGGTATGTGTTAGCCCGAGTGATTTTTCCAGATGGATCGGGGGACACCGCCTCTTGGATGTGGCTTGACCCTTTACGTGACTGGAACGTCAAGTATAGCTGGGGTTCGGCTGGTCTAGCCTATCTTTACCGTCAGGTAAAATTCTATTTGCATAGCTTCTCATGTTTATGTAATTTTCATTTGGCATTTGACATGGTTGTTAAATTGCAGATGGACATGGCATGTCGTAAAAGGGGAAAGGGATCATCATTGGGCGGTGCTGTGTGGCCCCTCTCAATTTGGATGTGGGAGCGAATTCCTGTTGGACGGCCTCGCAAACTCCAACCGAGTACATGGGATTATGACTTTGATGGTGATGAATGGCGGTTTCCCACGGTCGCACACTGATACGTGTCAAACGTATCTATAATTTTTGATTGATCCATGCTAGTTTTGTGACGTTGTCACATGTTTTTACTATCATATTACATCATTTTTATGCATTTTATTGGACTAACCTATTGACAAGATGCCCAGTGCCAGTTCCCTGTTTTTGTGCTAATTTTGTTGCAGAGAGTTACTTCTGGTATTCTTGAAATTGGACGAAAATTTACGAAGATTTTTTATTGAAGAAATGAGGACCGAAGCCAGAAGGGCGACCCCGGGAGGGACCCACAGCCCTGGGGCGGGTCCCACCCGTGGGTGACAGGGGGGCCGCGGCCGAGGCCCGTCTGTGCCCCTCGGAGACCCCCTCGCGACGCCCTTTGGCCTATAAATCATCCCCGTCGAGAAAACCCTAACCCCCGAAGGATTTTCCCAAATACGATACAGAGCTCTGCCACCATCGCCGACAAGTTTCGGGGGTTCAGAAGGTCCTGTTCCGACACCCTGCCGGGACGGGGATCGACCGCCGGGGCCATCTCCATCAACGCCGCTGCTTCCCGCGATGAGGAGGGAGTAGTCCCTCACCGGGGCTGAGGCTGAGACAAGTAGCTATGTGGTTATCTCTCTCCCATGATGTGATCTTCGTTGTGATCATGAGCTTTGTTAGTATAGTTGAATACATGATGTTTCCCTATGTGTAATGATATGATGTTGCTCAAGTGGTGTTATCTAGTATAATTTGCGGAGTCACCGTTGTGATCTCGGTACCTCGGTGACAGTGTGGGTGCCGTGTGTGACTCTATGCATCAAGATTAGAGGGATCTTCATCATGAGTTTTTTCTTTATTATTGTTGGATTGAATAGATCATGAGGTTTCTTGATGCTTGTGTTATTGAAGAAAGAGACTATTCAAGAAATAGGTTGTGGTGTTTGTTAGTACTATATTTGGATGCGGATAGTGACAACATGAAGTGTCCATAGATGTGGAATACGAACTTTAAGGTGTGCTTCTCGTAGCCCTACGCAATTCTCATCCTATTTGATCCACAAAAGAATGATCTCCGAGTAATGTCTACCATGCATGTGTTTTGTGGGAACTATCATGTGTTTAATTATGTTAATGATGTTGAGAGTAGTCACTAGTGAAAGTATGAAGCCTAGGCCTTGTTTCCAAGCATTGATACACCGTTTTTAGTCACTTGTTTGCTTGCTGCCATTTTTATTACAGAATTACAAAATCACCTTTTACCATCCATATCACTTGCATTTTACCATCTCTTCGCCGAACTAGTGCACCTATACAACTGACAATTGTATTAGGTGCGTTGGGGACACAAGAGACTTCTTGTATCTTAATTGCAGGGTTGCTTGAGAGGGATATCTTTGACCTCTACCTCCCTGAGTTCGATAGACCTTGGGTTACTCACTTAAGGGAAAATTACCGCTGTCCTACAAACCTCTGCGCTTGGAGGCCCAACAAGTCTACAAGAATAGAAGCGTGTAGTAGATATCAAGCTCTTTTCTGGCGCCGTTGCCGGGGAGGTGAGTGCTTGAAGGTGTCTTCTTTAGATCTTGCGATTAAATCTTTTTGTTTCTTGTTTTTTATTTTTACTAGTTTGGCTTATGGAACGTTGTCCTTTAAATTTGCTTTTTGAGAGTGACCCCTCCACCACTCCCATGGTGGATAAGGTTACTCCACCTACTGAATGTATTTCTTTTGAAATAACGATGGGAATAATTGATCTTGTTATGACTAATCGCTATGCAGGAGATGGACCTGTCCATCCTAGTAATCATCTGCTTTATATTAAGGAATTATGTGATTTATTTGAGATTGCAGGTGTTTCAAGAGAGGTGATCATGAGGAAATTATTTTCCTTATCACTTAAGGAGAAAGCATTGGAGTGGTATAGGCTACTAGCTAGACAATTCTCATTTGTTGGATTGGAAGGAGCTTATGTCTCTCTTTTATTCTAAATTTTATCCTCTTCATGAAATTCATCAAGATAGGAATTATATCTACAATTTTTGCCCACATGACGGAGAGAGCATTGCTCAAGCTTGGGGGAGATTGAAATCATTAATGCTTAAATCTCCTAACCATGATCTTTCCAAGGATATTATTGTTAATAATTTTTATGCAAGGCTATCTCGTCATGACAAGGAAATACTTGATGCTTCTTCTATGGGTTCTTTTACAAGTAAGGAGATTGATGCTAAATGGGATCTTATTGAAAATATTCAACACAACATTGAAGATTGGGAGATCGACAAAGGTAAAGAGTCAGGTATAAATTATGAGTACGATTGCATTAAGTCTTTTGTTGAAACTGATAGTTTTAATAAGCTTAGTGCTAAGTTTGGACTTGACTCTGATATAGTTGTTGATATCTATAAATCTTTTGCTTTTCATATTAATATTCCTAAAGAGAAATGGTCTAAGCATCATGAACCTTTCAAAGACATTTGCAAACAAAAGGAAATTGTTAATGATGATTGCAATAGAAATGATCCAATCTCTACAAATAATGTTCTATATAAGCATGTTAATTTTTGTGGAGTGCATAGACCTTGTGAAAGCACTCGGTTTGAAGAAGATAAATATTGTAAGCAACATAAGCATGAAAGAGCAAGCAAATGGCTTAAGGATTTATATAAATTTGCTAGAGAATTAAATGACCTCTATCCTTTTGAGTGTGAACTTTGCAAAGAAGGTCATTTTAATTTCCAATGCTCGTACTTTAATGATAGAACTATTAGCCAGTTTTGTGATAATATGATCACCTCTAGTCTTTATGATGAACTTAATTTATTTTTGGGGTGTGAAGAGTTATCACAAAAAACTTCTTGGTTAGATAGGAGTACTTTTAGGACGAATGGCATTCTTCAGGGAGCTTATCATTATTGTGTTGTGAATTGCCGTGACAATGCTTACATTGCAAAAATTAGAAAGAATAGCACTTCACCAGAGTATAAAAGGAAAAATGTTTCTTATGTTGCCAATAATGAAAGGGAGAGATTCTCCCAAATTTCTCCTCTCTTTTCTAATAATGAATCAGATTATGTGGAGAATCTTCCTTTCCAACCACTACCTCCTAAGGTGGTGGTGAAGAAGAAGAAGAAGAAGAAGAAGAGAGGGAGGAGTAAAAAGAACGAGGAAAGGACATCATCCCCTAAGCATATTTCTCCCATCATGGTTGTTCCTAATGAGTATGAATCAAAAATTATTGAAGATGCTTGATTGTATTCATTATTATCTTGATGTTAAGTCTATAGGCACTATTGAAGAAGATTATGTTATGCCTGTTACTTATTGTGATGATCATGATTGGGAAAATAATACTACTTATGATCTTGAAAATCTTTTTGGCACCAATTTTGAAAATGATGATATTGATAATTGTTATACTGTTGGGAATATTCATGTTTCTTCTAATCATAATGTGGAAAACCCCAAGCTTGGGGATGATGGGTTTGAAAATCCTTTTGGTATTGAAAGTCATGATGATTTGTTTACAAAAATATATGCTTGGAAAGATGACTATCCCCTTGCTTATGATGATATTATGCCTCCAATTTTTGATGATTATTGTGATGATAACTATGCCATAAAGAATAATTTTAATCATCCTTATGAGACTTGTCATAATTATTACTCTCCTACTGAACATCATCTTTATAATATACAATTAGTCTATCATGTCCAAGTTCTATATGATAGTCCTATTCTCAATGCTACTAATAATAAAGATTTTGCTTATGTGGAGAGTAATAATAATACTTTTATGCATGTGAATCATGAGAAAAATGCTTTATGTGATGGTTATGTTAATGAGTTTTCTTATTATTCTACTGAAAGTTATTATGAGAGAGGGAAGTGTGGTTATATAAATTTTCATCTTATGAAGTTTCCCCTCTTTATGTTGAAGGTTTTAATGTTGCACTTGCTTTGCCTTCCTATGCTTAATGCTTTATGCCCCAATGATTTATTTTTCTTACAAGATGCCTATGCATAGGAATAGAGTTATACTTAAATGTGTTTGATATTTTCTTCATGATGCTCTCTTTTGCGTTCCAACTCTTATTCTTATGAGAGCATCATTAAAATTATCATGCCTAGCTAAAAGGTTTAAAAGAAAAGCGCTCTTGGGAGGCAACCCATGTTTTATTTTCTTTCAGTTTTGTTTTTGCTTTTCTTGAGTCATGGAGTTATTGCCTCTGTAGCAACTTCATTGTATCTTTTTCTTTTGGTTTTTTGTGCCAAGTTTAGCCTCTAATGCATTGAAAGTGCGAGGTATTGTTTTGCTGTCCAGAAACAGATTTCTGTCCTTCACTCTTCGAAAATCCAGAAAATCCCTGTATTTTATCTTTTTCTGATATTTTAGACAGAAAGCCTGATACTTTTATCTATCTTTCATTAGTTTTGAATTTTCTGATTTGAGCTACATAAGTGCCTCGAAAAATTCAATCTTTAAAGACTGTTCAGCTTTTGACAGATTCTGCTTTTATTTTGTATTCGTCTCTTTACTATCGTCAAATGTGATACTCTTGAGGAGGAGTACCACATTGAGGCTTAGTGAATAGTAGCTAATGCCCAATAAAATTGTTTGCAATTTTTCTTGAGTTGAACACACGTACATTTTAATTTATGAGCACTAACACTCTAATGAGTTTATGAGAAGTTTTGTGTGAAGGGAGTTTTTAAGTTCCAAAGGAGAGGATAATGAAGAAATTGAAGATAGATCAGAGCTCAAGCTTGGGGATGCACCCATGGCACCACCTCTGAATATCAAGAACCATCAAGCGTCTAAGCTTGGGGATGCCCAAGGCATCCCCTCCTCTTCATCAACTATCATGAGGTCGTCTTCGTTGAACTAAGTTTTTATCACTTTACATATTATGTGCTATGCCTGGAGCGTCTTTTTGCTTTCAGTTTTGTTTGTTTGTTTGCTGGTCATATCCTTGTTGGATCCTAGCTTTATTTGTGTGGGAGAGAGACACGCTCCACTTTTTCATTTGAATACTCCTTTGCTTCGCTTATATCTTGTTGAGTATTCTTAGCTAC
The DNA here is from genome assembly GCA_012064385.1 of Puccinellia tenuiflora. Lineage (NCBI taxonomy): Eukaryota > Viridiplantae > Streptophyta > Magnoliopsida > Poales > Poaceae > Puccinellia > Puccinellia tenuiflora. The sequence goes on from QRDG01000316.1 coordinate 3,826,954, forward strand.
TGTTTGTTTGCTAGTAAGCTCTCGCTTTTAACTTTTATCTTATTTAGGGATGCTAGTAGTTGTTGTTAAACTCTTATGTTCTTCACTTATATTTGTTGGAGAGTTGGTATTGGTAAATTGCTTGAATTGTCAAAGGGACAAAATGCTATTCATGTGATATTGGAATGAAATGAAAAGCTTGTATATTATTGTAGATCATTGTGTGGATACTTGATACTTCTCATTTGTTTTGAGATATTAGGATGAATGCTTAAACTTTTTGGTTATTTGAGTGGAATTGATTAGTAAACAAATACCGTTAAAACTTGAAACTGTGTGGTGTTTCGTAGTTGTTAATTCTTTAAGCTAATATTTCCATCAAAAGAATTGTTTGGTCAACATTGGAGACGGTGTGGAGCTTTTATGGTTATGATTGATAAATGTCTTATGCTACTCTGTTACCGGTTAATTTTAGATGTTTGCTTCAAATACCTTCTTTGCTAAGCCCAAAAATTCGTACTGAGTGTATGGTTCACTCGTGCATCCAAATCCCAAAGCCAAACTATCTTGCCAGCTGAGTCCACCATATCTACCTATGCATGGTATTTCTTGCCATTCCAAGTAAATTTGTCATGTGCTATCTTTAAAAATTCAAAATACTCCTTTTTGTGCCTCTGTTTTTAAGCTCATGAGGGAGCAGTGGAGACCTAGATATAACTCGTGACGAGCAAGGTCATTTCCCCCCTTTCACCCGGTGTTGATGGATTACATCTTCACTTGAATCAACCCGAGAGCAGCTTAAACAAAAATATAAATATAACTCACCATTCTCCTCCGCGCAATGAAAATCTGAGGAATCAGCTCAAAACATTGGACAATGGTGAAACCAAGGAGAAAGAGGAGCGTACTCGCTCCTCTAAAAACCAGCTGCTCTCACAAGTCTAAAAACCTTGCTTGTTATGAGGGACTAGATAACTTCTCTGTTGTGAAGTCGTTGAAAAAAGCACGCATGTCTCAAAATTGTTTTACTTCTGTTTCATTAAAAATAAAAAGCTCTAGCACATGACTAATCCCTGCTTCCCTCTGCGAAGGGCCTTTCTTTTACTTTTAATGTTGAGTCAGTTTTCCTCCTCCTTCTATCTCCACCAAAGCAAACTTCTAGCATTGACCCTAGGTATCATTGATCATATTACATTGTCAGATTAAACATGAATCTTTATATTGACTTTACTGTTGGAAGTTGAAGCTTCTTTCTAAAACTTGCATCTTCTTTGTTTTGATTTTCAAACACTTTTGTCATGGAATTGTTAACTTTGAGAATTAATCAAATTTGTGGATCACATTGCTTTCATGTCTTTAACGTACTATTTATGAAAGGTTTTGCTTTAATGATTCAATTTGGTTAAACATTGCTTTTTGCTATCAACTATAAACAATTGTTTTGTATCACTTCATTCACATCCTATGCTTTACATTACTATCTTGATCACGATTGTGTTGGTTGCATGTCTCATGAAAAATTATTTTGTTATCATTTACCTACTCGAGGACGAGTAGGAGTTAAGCTTGGGGATGCTGATACGTGTCAAACGTGTCTATGATTTTTGATTGATCCATGCTAGTTTTGTGACGTTGTCACATGTTTTTACTATCATCTTACATCATTTTTATGCATTTGGTTGGACTAACCTATTGACAAGATGCCCAGTGCAAGTTCCCTGTTTTTGTGCTGATTTTGTTGCAGAGAGTTACTTCTGGAAATATTCTCGGAATTGGACGAAAATTTACGATGATTTTTTATTGAAGAAATGAGGACAGGAGCCAGAAGGGCGACCCCGGGAGGGACCCACAGCCCTGGGGAGGGTCCCACCCGCAGGTGACAGGAGGGCCGCGGCCGAGGCCCGTCTGTGCCCCTCGGAGACCCCCTCGCGACGCCCTTTGGCCTATAAATCATCCCCGTCGAGAAAACCCTAACCCCCGAAGGATTTTCCCAAATACGATACAGAGCTCCGCCACCATCGCCGACAAGTTTCGGGGGTTCAGAAGGTCCTGTTCCGACACCCTGCCGGGACGGGGATCGACCGCCGGGGCCATCTCCATCAACGCCACTGCTTCCCGCGATGAGGAGGGAGTAGTCCCTCACCGGGGCTGAGGCTTATACAAGTAGCTATGTGGTTATCTCTCTCTCCCATGATGTGATCTTCGTTGTAATCATGAGCTTTGTTAGTATAGTTGAATACATGATGTTTCCCTATGTGTAATGGATATGATGTTGCTCAAGTGGTGTTATCTAGTATAATTTGCGTAGTCACCGTTGTGATCATGGTACCTCGGTGACAGGATGGGTGCCGTGTGTGACTCTATGGATAATAGATTGGAAGGATCTTCATCATGAGTTTGCTCTTTATTTGTTGGATTAAATAGATCATGAGGTTTCTTGATGCTTGTGTTATTGAAGAAAGAGACTATTCAAGAAATAGGTTGTGCTGTTTTTTAGTACTATCTTTGGATGCGGATAGTGACAGCATGAAGTGTCCATAGATGTGGAATACGAACTTTAAGGTGTGTTTTTCGTAGCCCTACGCAATTCTCATCATATTTGATCCACAAAAGAATGATCTCCGAGTAACATCTACCACGCATGTATTTTTGTGGGAACTATCATGTGTTTAATTATGTTAATGATGTTGAGAGTAGTCACTAGTGAAGTATGAAGCCTAGTGTTTCCAAGCATTGATACACCGTTTTTTAGTCACTTTTGTCACTTGTTTGCTTGTTGCCATTTTTATTACAGAATTACAAAATCACTTTTTACCATCCATATCATTTGCATTTTACCATCTCTTCGCCGAATTAGTGCACCTATACAACTGGAAATTGTATTAGGTGTGTTGGGGAGACAAGAGACTTCTTGTATCTTAATTGCAGGGTTGCTTGAGAGGGATATCTTTGACCTCTACCTCCCTGAGTTCGATAAACCTTGGGTTACTAACTTAAGGGAAAATTGTCGCTGTCCTACAAACCTCTGCGCTTGGAGGCCCAACAAGTCTACAAGAATAGAAGCGTGTAGTAGACATCACACACATGTGGGATAGAGTGGAGGTGTACAAAGACTTGTCCATGGGCCGTTACAAGAGCTATACCAACGAGCTCGACACACTATCTTTTGACTTGGTAACCTCTTTTACCATTTAGAATTTAATTCTATCACTTGACAGTTGACAACCTCTTCTCTCTTCTAACTTGTTTGTGTTTTGTAGGTAAATTGTACGCCGTACAATCAGGAAAGGGGTTACCCGCTGAACGTGATGTGTACGCGTGACGAATCCCTTTGGCGCATCAGGTGCCCGATGATATGTTTCTATGCTGTCGAGTGGCACCTCCCACAACGAGTTGCCAAACAATTTGGAAGGAGGCAAAAGACCCCGCCGGCGATCGAGAGCACTAGTGTTGATCTACACCGGATTGATCGAAAAAAGTGCCCGAAAGAGAAGGAATGGGATCATAAACACCGGAAGTGGATTGAGATGTGGAATCAGAGGGAGAAGACTGTCGAGAAGGATGGTACATTGGATAGGGAGAGTGATTATGTTAAGCACCTTGCTTGGCATGAAGAACAACACCAGCTTAAGCTAAAGCCTACCTGGACCACACAAGATTGCTTGGATTTAGGTGAGGAAGATGGTGATAATGAATACAACTTGGCAGTCAGACAGAGCGCGGGAACCCCTAGGGACTACGCACCCGTTTTCAACCGTGTGGTATGCATATCAATGGAACAAAATTAACATGTGTTTTGTGCAGCAATGACTGATATTTCTCTTAATTTTTCTTGGGGTTGGAGCTTACTCGAAGCATTAACGAGGCCGGAGTTGCACTCCAACATATGCCCGGTACCATAGAGTCTGAGACATCGCTTAGAGGCACAATGACGGTATGCAAATTTTATTTTCGATTCGGTTGAGAATGGCGTGGAGTGTTGTAGTGATGTTGACGGTCTGCATTGTCCATGTTTTGTTTTGCAGAGGTTAATGGAACGATGTCGTCATATGGCGGCTATGCTTGCTTGCCACGGTGGCAAAGCCGCCGATGCCCGTGCACCTACCCAATCGTTGTCGAGGTCAAGAATGGCAGGAGGTTCGACGAGTCGTGCCGTGTCTTCTCGGTGGAGGATAATGGTTCGGAGGAAGAGGAGGAGGAGGAGGCAGAGGATGATTCTGAAGAAGAGGAGGAGGAGGAGGAGGAAGAAGAGGAGGAGGAGGCTTCCAAGGAAGAGGAGGAGGAGGCTTCCGAGGAAGAGGAGGAGAATCAGGAGGAGGAGGCTTCAGAGGAAGAGGAGGAGGACCCGGGCTGGGAGGAGATGTCCTTATCAGAACTGGGGGCGCACCTGAACCAACTCAGCCAAGCCAGCCGACAGCTAGGAACCGGAAGCCAAAGAAACTTTTCAGTCCTGAAGGACAGAAGATCCCTCCTCCACCCCGCCGCAAGCCAGCACGACCTGCAGTTAGAGAGCCGGAACGACCACCGCCTAGCAAGTTGGCTAGCAAGAGGGGAAGGCGGAAGTGATTGACCACCACTGTTATTCTAGCTATGTCGTGACTTGGAAATGTAATGAACTAGCTATGTCGTGACTTAGAAATGTAATGAACTAGCTATGTCGTGATCTGATTATTTTGTGTCGAACTATTTATGTCGTTGAATTGTTATGACCTATATTGTGCCCTGATTATTTTATGACCTATGTTTGCACTGAATTGTAATGAATTGTTATGACTCGTCATTTGAGGTTCAAACTTACAAGTTGTAAACTTGTTGTCCACCAAAATTACAGGCCATACCGGCAGTAAAGCCGGCGGTACACTTAATAACCGTACCTCCAGGCAAAGTGGCGGTACCAGTTGGGATCCAGAAATTTGCGGTCTTGCTAAATTCCTGGCGGTACGATTAAGAACCGTACCGCCGTCTGACATGGCGGTACCATCTGGGATCCAAAATTTGCGGTCTTGCGACTATCTCCAACAGTACCATCAGGTAGGATACCGCCGAAACCTGCGGCGGTAGTGTCTGAGACACAGTTGTTCTCTTAAATCTCTGTGTTCTGCGAGTTGACAAAACGACGAACAAATTCTGGACACACAAAATGATAAGTTCACGACATAGATCACCAAATCACTTAGTTCACGACAAGTTCTTGACATAGATAATAAAATCACCTTGTTTACGACAAGTTGTTGACATAGATAATAAAACCACCTAATTCACGACAAGTTCTCGACAAAGATAACCAAACCACCTAGTTCACGACAAGTTCTCGATAAAGATAACCAGATCACCTAGAGAAACACAAGGTTTACAGGTCCATCACACGGGGCCATTTTCCCTTCTTATCACGCTCTTTGTCTTCTGCCTGTGCGGTCTTCGCCCTCTCTCGCTTTTTTGCCCTCTCCGCCTCACGAGCCATCTTAGCAAGACGCTTCTCTTCCTCTTCCCTCTTCCGTCGGATTTCTTCACGATGTTTGCGCTCTTCTTCCATCTTCTCTTCACGCTCCATCTCGAGCCACCTAGCCCTAGCATGGCGTCGTTCAATTTCCATGAGGTCCAAGGTACACTCTGGCTGCTCCATGTCTATCCAAGTGTAGTACATGCAAAGAGGAGGGGGTGACTACAAAAAACATGCATATATTAGTTGTATGGGTTGAATTTTAGTTTGGATGCGGATGATTGCATAACATACCGGTGGGCGATCGTACGCGTTTCGAGGACGCTCGGGAGAACGGCTGTAGTTGGGACACATGAAAAACCTTCTTCCTCTAGTGGTAGAATGGTTTACAGGTCCAACACACGGGCCCATTTTCCCTTCTTATCACGCTCTTTGTCTTCTGCCTATGCGGTCTTCGCCCTCTCTCGCTTTTTTGCCCTCTCCGCCTCACGAGCCATCTTAGCAAGACGCTTCTCTTCCTCTTCCCTCTTCTGTCGGATTTCTTCACGACGTTTGCGCTCTTCTTCCATCTTCATCTATTGTTGTGAGCCGCATCATTGCATTGACCACATTGGTTGGTACCACAAGGCTCCATGAAATGTCCGCTGCCCCATTCTCCCATGCGCGTGGTGTATCCACCAAGTGCATCCATGTCATTTCGGTACCGTTTTGTCCTCCTCCTACCTTTCATGACTACCATGAGTTCCGGATCGGGTGCAATTACGGGACCATGATACTCCGGCCATTGTGATTGATCCAAATAAGGCCTGAATCTTGCCGCCCAAGTCCTAGCCACCGTCTCCAATGAGAACTCATCCAATCGCACCGTATCCCCATGACAAAGATCCACCGATCTTATGTTTGCCGCAGTTATCAAGTGCGAGCACGGTAAGTGGTAAAGTTTTGGCCTCTCACAAGAGCACTCACTTGTCTTGAGCTTCACCTTGAATGACCGACCTCCAAACTGCACACCGTCTTTTGTTGTCCCTCCTGGTTCGTTGACTTGGTAAATCCATTCCACATTGTCAAAGCAATCCACTAGTTGTCTCTCAGATTTGCTATTTTGTAACTCCATCCAATCGTCTACTTTTGGGGGATACATTTTACCTTCATCTATTAATTTATCGGCTTCAATGGAATGCATCTGAAAATAAGCGCTCAACTTATGGAAGGTATACTCCGCTATTGCCGTCACAGGCAATGCACGAACGCCCTTGAGAACGTTGTTAAAACATTCTGCCATGTTGCTCGCCATGTCACCATATCTTCTAACGCCATGATCATAGGCACGGGCCCACTTGTGCATCTCTCCAAAATTTCGGTTTAAAAACTCTTTACCCCCGGCATTCGACGCTGCAAAGAGTTTATCATATCATCTTGTGAACGACCGGTTGGTGAATGCCACGCAAACATCTGTCAGATCATCGGCCAATTCCTTGTTTCTACAAGCCCTGTAAAAGTTCGTGACGAAATGCCTCATGCACCAGCGGTGGTGGAGCCGTGCATGCCCTGGAATCTCAATCTCCATGGCGTTGAGTATACCTTGATGTCGATCCGAAATGATACATACCTCCCTACTAGGAGAAAACACCCTAGTCCTCACATGATTCATGAATCATTCCCAGTTGCCGTTGTCCTCTCCTGAAACCAAAGCAAATGCGACAGGCAACACCCGGTCACCCGAGTCGTGTGCCATTGCAATCAACATGCAACCCTTGTATTTTTCGGTCAAAAATGTGCCATCTATGGATACAACCGGCCTACATCGGTGAAAGGCCTTAATGCATTGGTCAAAAGTCCAAAAGGACCGACGGAACACACCATCATCTTGTTCGACCAAATAATGCATGCCCAGGTTTCTATAGGCCATCCCTCCCAACAACCTCAGGAGGCGGTTGTAGGCTTCTGTCCATCCACCGTACAACATCTTGAATGCTTCATGCTTGGCCTTCCATGCCTTCCCGTATTTGATGGTGTACCCAAAAAAGTCTTTTACGAGATTCATCAAAAGCTTTGGTTTTATTGTTGGTTCACTCTTTATACTATTGATGAATTTGTATGCGATGAAAGAGGAGGTGAGCTGATGGTGCTTGGTGGATGGATTCTGGCCCTGCTTCTTGCACATGTGGTGAGCTTCAAAACTTGTTATCTTCCATTGCCCGTGGCGAGTAGGCCTTGCACGGACAACCCTTGGGCATCTTGGTTGCTCACAAATCACAGTGTACCGATTATTCTCATTCGAGTGCTTCACTATGAATGGCCTATGGTGCTTCACCGCATACTCTCTAAGCCACATTTGCAATTCTACCAAGTCTAGAAACTTCACACCTTTATTTATGTGAGACTTGTTGTCATCATCGTCTTGAGTTGTGCTTGGTGTTGCTCCAAGATCTTTAGTCTTGCCACCATCAACTATGGCCTTATCGGCGAGCATGAGATCACGGAAAAAAGGTATTCGGTGATCCCGGCCTACCACTTTTAAAAAGGCTTGTGCTTCTCTCGCCGTGAATCCATCTTCATCCAATTCCTCCGGGCCCTCGTCCTCCGAGTCGGAGGCATACGAACGTCCATAGAAGATGTCACGGTCCATGCCATCTTTCTCAACTTGTGCCTCTACATCACCAATGTAAGTGTCATGGTACTCATCATCCCGTTCGGAGGCATCACTCTCAACGTCTTCATCCTCCCTATCTTTATGCTCAACATCCACATAATTTTCTTCATCAACTTGGTCACTATCATTCATTTCCAATTCAATTTGTTGGCTCAATGGAGGTTGGCTCATATCATTCATCTCGACCGCATAATCAATTGACACATTTTGAGTAGGGGTCGTTGCATCATGTGGGGGGGGGGGGGAGGCACACCGGTTCAAGTCAAAATGCAACCGATCACCTTCAATCTTGGTAGCAAATAACACGAGAGACTTGTCTTGGGACGCGGCCACAACCTCTTTGTATGCCCCCCAATCCAACTCACACGTTATAGGTATTTTATTTTTTCGAGTATGATGTCCCAACCCAACAAAATACCTTCCATCTAGTTCAACTTTCTCCCTTGGATTCATCCATTTTAAAACTTCTCTTACTCTTTCCACAACCTCTTCAAAAGTCGGACTATTGGCAAAAACCATCACCTTTTCCTCGTCGTCAACATACTTTCCATTGTTACTAAAAAATGCTTCTTTTTCAACATAATGGACATTCACTATTCTTGCCATCTAAAGATAAATGACAACAAACGAAAAGTATCACAACGGATATATAACATCAAACAAATCATTAATGATTAAATTAGACAACCGTAGTAACCACTATCACAAACCCTACAGTCAATCCTAACTCTAGAGAAATCTCATGTATTTGACTAACCCAAATAATTCCCTTACATCACAAACACCATATAACCCTCAATGTACCGACAAAAACAATGGATTTGGGAGAAAACACAAATCTAGGGTTTGGGCAAAATGAACCAATGCTACAAAATAACACTTTTTGAACTAAGAAAACCGAAAGATCTGAGAAAAATTACCTCAAATGATGTAAATGGTCGGATTCCATGAGCAAATCCCTCCGATTCGGAGGGATTTGAGTAGAGTGGAAAGAGGGGAGAGGGCAACAGCTCGGGTCGGGAGGAGAAAAACGGGTGGTTGGGTATAGGGGAAGAGGCAGCTAGGGCCGGCGCTTAACTTAACCCTTGAAGGGATACCGCCACCTCACCCGGCGGTACCTGTGCGCCACGTCAGCCTGGTCAACTAGCCGAGGAGACCAAGGAGCAAACCGTAGAACGGTAGCTACCGCCAAAGACTACGGCGGTACCCCGAAGAACCTACCGCCGGCATGTTGAGCGGTACCGAAAAGGGTTAGATTTCGCTAAAGTTTTGGGAACAGTTTATTTTGGGCTGAAGTTTTGTGTCAGAGCCAGATTTGGCATTTTGGCCGTGCATGAGAGCACAAGGAAGGGGATTGAAGAGCTATGCGCTGGTGGAAGGTGGAGGGTGATGATCGGTGATGGTAGCGTTGGGTTGTGCCCCAAGCGAAGGCGTGGATGTAGTAAGTAGCAATTTTCCCTCGTTAATGAACCGAGGTTTATCGAACTAGTAGGACTTTGAAATCAACAACAAAGTGAATGTTGAAGATCTCTGGCGCTTAATCTTCAACAGACGTGGACCTGCACACACTCAACCAATTACATTGCCCCCAACGGCGGAAAGGTTGTCAATCTTTCCGGTCTCGCAGAAAACAAAGCGGTTAATTGTATAGTGAAATAGATGAAAATATGAAAGTGGACCAGAGGAGTAATGATGATGAAAAGTGATGAATAAAGATTACAATCAATGTAAAAAGATGGACCGGGGGCCATGGGTTCACTAGTGGAGTCTCTCAAGTAAATAAAACACTCATATGATGGGTAAACAAATTACAGCTAGGCAATTGATAAGATTATAACACAAACTTAATCTAGCTATGACATAGAGAATATGATAATATTTATGTAGGCATCATGACAAGGAACAAAGACCGTTGAGTCCAACTGCATCTTTGTCTAAAAAGTCCACCGTGGGATCGCTATCCAGCCTGTCACCCAACGGTATTAAGTTGCAAGCAACAGACATTTGCATTAAGTAAAGCGCATGAAGTAAGCAATACTAATATCAAAAGAGACATTAACACCGATGTTTTACCCTTAGTAGCAATAGCACACCCTCGCCCTTAAACGTTTCTGTCACTCGTGCCCAGGAACAAAAGGGGGGCATGAACCCACTATCTAACATAAGTACTCCCTCTTGGAGATATACATAATCACTTGGCCAAAGTAACTACGCACATCGGAGAGCATGCAAGAACATAAATCAACATATAAGAATCATGCACAATCTGATCATAACTTCATAATCCATCAGATCCCAGCAAACACATCACATAGCATTACAATAATCGATCTTGATCATGTTAGGCAGCTCACAAGATCATAATACATGAAGCACAAGGGAGAGAGACTACCATCTAGCTACTGCCATGGACCCGTAGTCCAAGGTGGGACTACTCACAAATCATCCCGGAGGAAGGCATGGCGATGAAGAGCCCTCCGGAATCGATCTCCCCTCCGGCAGGGTGCCGGGATCAGCTTCAGAATCACCCCCGAACTAGGGTTTATGGTGGCGGCGCCTCGGGGTGACTTCTCTGGAAAATAATGGCCGCCTCGACATTTTTGGGATTAATCTGATTTTATAGGCGTCGGAGGGGGCCGAGGGGACCCACCAGGAGCAGGGGCGGGTCCCACTCGCCGCCCTAGGGCAGGCCGCGGCTGGGGGTCATCCCTGCCCTGTGGGTGGCCCCCAGGGCTGCCCTCTGGATTGAAACTCCGTCTTGGCGAATAAAAAATCCTCGTAAATTTTTAGCGCATTCCGAGAATATTTCCTGTGATAAGTTTCTGAAACGAAAAGACAGCAAAAACAGGAAACTGACACTAGGCATCTTGTCAATAGGTTAGTCCGACAAAATGCATAAAAAATAATGTAATATGATAGTAGAAACATGTGACAACATCACAAAACTATCATAGACCAATCAAAAATTAGAGATACGTTTGACACGTATCAGAGGGCAGTGACAATGTGACATGCAGGTGGTGTCGCAGGAAGTTATCGCAGGGAGGGGCAGTCAGCACATGTTTAATCTAAGCTAGAGCCATGAACATGATAGTAAATAAATTAATAGGATCACCGTGAGTACTACTTGCTGCTAGATCCAGCATACAGCAGGAAGTAAACGAGAGAGGAGGGTTCGCCTGAAATAATCAGATTGGGTGCACCAGAGTCCCACATCTGGCATACTATGAGGATGACTGGCACGGACCTCGCGGCGAGCACGCTCCCGAGCTCCACTGCGTGGCTAGGTGTGCGGCGTCGAGCACTCCCCAAGCTCTAGCGGTACGGCGTCGAGGTGTTTTTTACAAGCTTGGGGCGGGGCGCTACGACGCGCTAAGCTCGACGAGAATAAGCGGCTGACTCAATCCGAGGAAAAAGGGGAGACTCTGGGAGAGAGAAGAACATGATTTGATGAGGAGAGGAGCAGGTGTTCAGCCCAAGAAAGCTTGCCCTCCACCCGACCAAAACGAGTAGAGGAGCAACAAACTCCGGTCCTGAGAACCTGACCCTTGACCTTGGCAGCCTGGTCGGCAAATTCCGCACAGCTCTCGGTCCCTTTTTATAGGAAGCTGTTGACTCCCATGCGCTTGCTCCGCGAGGTGGGACTAAGGCCCAGTTCTTTTGGCGCCTTCTCCAGGAAGTTGCCCTAGCCCCAGCTTGCTAGAGAAGCTGCACCTAAAATTTAGGTAGGCTTCGGAAATGGTTTAGTCTGAACTAGTTAGGAATCCTATCTAAATTTTAGATACGGCTTCTCCAAAAAGGTGGGTGTAGGGTAGCTTTCCGGAGAACCCGCCAAAAGAACTGGCGTAAAGAAGCTAGATGTTCTCGGCTTAGGGATTTCACAACAGAATTTGGATGGGCTTCTTTTCCTATAGAGGCCCAGGAAGCCACATTAGAAGATTGCAAAGTCCAATAGCTGGCACTTACTGTAATTAATTTATGGGCTTAAATTGGAACATTGCCTGGTGTACCATCCAGGAAGTCCAATAGCTTCCCCCTCGAAAGAAAACGGAAGTCCAATAGCTAGCACTTGTAGATATGCATGACACACAGGTATTTATACCATCCAATGCATGACAATACGCAAGACATGCAGTATTATGACAAAGTTCAACGTCCGGCAATCCAGCCGATTCTGGGTTTATGGTTGGAGGTTGACAGTTCTGTCTCCCTCTTTCGACGTCGTAGCCGTGCGGAGGTGTCAGTTCTGAAGTTCGATGGCGTGTCCGGGGTCGTGCTGCCCCGGTCTGATTCTTTCAACGGCAATGGTTTGTCATATGACAAACTACTTTGGAGGTCCGAAAAGCTGCTAATCAGCGATGGAGCCGCGTCGAGCTCAGGTGAAGAGGTGATCTGTCTCACTTCTTTTTGGTGGCTGCTATGGTGGTGTCGAAGGAGAGAGATAGGCGTTGGTTTGTCACATAGGTTTATCCTATCTTTTCAGTTATGTAAGATCGGTTTGTACGTACCCTGTAATTTGATCTTTATTTATAAATAAGACATGTATTACTATGCAAAAAAAAAAAGGATTCCGGTAGGGATGTATGCGTGTACTTTAGGATTCTCTAGAGAAGATGAACGAATAGAATGTACTCCCTCCGTTCTGTAATATAAGATGTTTTAGATTTTCTTATTTTTCTAGATTTGTATACACTTAGACGATTTTTAGTGTTTATTAACTCATTCATTCTATATGTAGCATATAATGAAATAGCCAAAACATCTTATATTAAGAAACAGAGGAAGTAGATTATTAATTTCGGAGAGGGAGAGAAGACAATCCATATCGGTTCTAGCTCTTTCGGGCGAGACAAATCACACGCATGCGTTGGATGTTGCATTAGCAACGTACACCTGACGTCCCTGAGATATCATACACTGTAATTCCTTACCTGCTATCTAGTGAGATCACTCTTGCGATGTGATCACACCACCGACGCATGCTCTTACACGGTCACGCCTAAACTCACTACCACTTATAGCACTTACGTACGGCAAAACGCGAACGAGAGTGTTTACTGGTTACTAGCTCGGGATCCCTTTGCACCAGTTCCGACCAACCTAAGGGTCAGATTCAGATTAAACTAGTGTAGTGTGGTTGTTGAGCTAGCCCTTTTCCGTGCCACTGCACCTAACGCTTTTGTGTGGTGCTCATGACCTCATGTTACTCTTGTATACACCCTTCTGTTGCAACTAGAGAGATTATCGATCTCACTACTTCTACTAGCTAGTACCCACTTCTTAGCTAGCTGGCTAGATGAGTAGCTAGTGTGGTTTGCTTGTAGTTGACTTCAGCTCTTTGGCTGGAAGCTTCGGTCTCTTTTTACTACGTAATCTTACCTAGAATTGATCGGTGTTGGCCTTGTTAAGAGAAGCCGTACGTATTTCGATCTGTTTGTGTTGTATGTGTATAGTTAGGTAAGGGATTAGCTCGAGCACAGCAGAGCATCGCGTCCACTGCATACACAGTTACATGCGTTAGGTAGGGTGTCCACTTGCCATCGTTTTCACATGCACGGATCCGTTCGAGCCAGTTTTACACCGAGACATAACCTTCTACAAAGAGAATTTCTTTAGGTATGGTTCTTTCCGCATTGGGGATGGACTTCAAATCCGTTTTTGGGAGTATATATGGATGGGTAATATCTCATTAGCGAATGAATATCCGTCTTTGTATGCTATTGCGTCCAATAAACACATGACAGTTGCGGCTGTCTTTAAAAGTATTCATATTAATCTTCATTTTCGCAGAAATTTGATAGGAAACAATAGAGAACTCTGGTTCCATTTAGTTGAGAGACTCATGCGTGTTCATTTAACAAATGAACCAGATCGGTATACCTGGAGATTGACACCAACGGGTGCTTTCTCGGTTAAATCATAATATGCTGGATTGCTTAATGGACATACACGTTATCTTAAAAAGTACTTGTGAAAGTTGAAAGTACCCCTAAAGATATGAATTTTCTTCTGGTTTTTACATAGAAAAGAGTTATTAACTAAGGATAATTTAACCAAACGAAACTGGATTGGGTGTAAGAAATGTGTATTCTGTGACATAGATGAGTCTTTAGATCACCTATTTATATATTGTCCTTTCGCGCGTGATATTTGGCGTTTGGTTCATTTTACTTTCAACATTCATCCTCCTGCCACTGTAGCAATTTGTTTGGGAATTGGCTTAATGGGTTGATAAGAAGTCAAAAGAGCTTATTAGGATTGGTGTGGCGGCTATTCTATGGGCTATTTGGAACTGTCATAATGTCATTATATTTAACAAAGCAAAGTCTACTCATTATTTGCAGGTTATCAACAAGGCGACCTACTGGATCCACATGTGGTCATTTCTACTCCCTGTGGAGCGACGTGGTCTCATGGATACTGGATGTACTCGAATGATGATGGTCGTACAGGCTATCTTCTGCCGGGGTGGGTGGCGACATCCTAAGAGGCTAGATGGATAGAGCTTTATTTAAGTGGCTGATTTTTGTTTTCACTTTGAGTGATCCATGAGTTGTAAACTTTAAAGTACTTCAAACTTCGTTATAATTGCGGTGGCTTTGTGCATCTTTTTGATCCAGAGGCTGGGGATCCGCGCCCTATTTCTAAAAAAAAAAACGTAACCTTCTAACAACAGAGTTTGAAGTAACTAAGTTGTTTGATGCCATGCCATGGTGGTGCAAACTCATGTTGAATTTGTTGATGTGAATTTCGGAGACAAAAAACAAGGTATGATGTATGTCATGGGTTAGCTAGTTAGCTTTACTACTTTGACTAAACTCTTGTCAGGTGCAGCAGAGCTAACTAGCTTAACCAAGTCATATCTTCTTGCTTTAAATTTGAGAAATGAATGTGGTAAGTTAGAGTGTTAATGTTGACTTTTTGTTTGAGAAATAGTAGACGTTCACGTACGCACCCTCATCTTTATAAACGCATGCATGCACACCATACTCTTATAAGAACCTCTAAAATACTGAGCTGACAGACATTAAGATTGACGAAGTAACAAATATCTCGTAGTTGACAAGCGTCATACCGCTCAAAGAATAATGCCGGAAAATTTTAAAATGCGACCACCCGTGCGAAATCTAGGAGAATGTACAATATATTGACCCTACTTCTCCATAACTTTGGTTTATTAGGTGAAATTGTTAGATGCATACAACTTGTACGCAGGGGCTGACCCAGACGAAAAAATCAGCAGGGGCAATTTAGATGACTGGGGCACTTCTTATACAAATTTCAAAATATTGTAACTTTTTTCTCTAAATATGAACAAATTGAACTGAAGTTTAAGAAATTGAGTGGGGGACAGAGACCCCACACAACTATACCTAGGTCTGCCCCTGTTGTGAGTTCAAAATTAGACTGGTGCAATTTAAAATATAGCCAACTGTTGGTCCACGATTAGGCATAAAATAGGATGAAGTATAAGTGTATATACATGGATTTTAACTTCTAGTAAATTGACTAATGTATCAATTCAGTAAGGTAGTAGAGCCAAGAGTTCACAAATTTATGAAACAACCAAATATTTGTGACCTACACCAATCACAAATCTAAGACCCGATGAAGCAGCTTAGACATATAAAGAAAATTGTTAAATATATTTCCAACCTCTTCACATCGGACTTTTGGATGAAGTGGTTGGTGCATGTGATTCAGTATTAGGGTTTTAATTAAGCTTTTACTGGAAGTGTCATAGGCAAGAAATTTGTTGATTATTGCATGCATGGACAAGTTTGTTCTCATGTATGGTGGTAAGTGGTACATGGATATACAATAATCCATAAATAAACTCAAAATAGTTTTTTCTTACGTTGCCACACATGTATTTTCTTTATGAAAATTTACACATGTCAAAGACACTAACACATACATTTAAAAAAATCATATTAATTTTGAAATTATAAAAATCTTCATTTTAATGTTTAAACCGGTCATCATGATATACTTGTAACAGCCAGGAACAAAATACACTCGCACTATGGTTAGAACATGTGTACTGCGATCGAGAGATTAAAATCAAGACAAGGACGGGCAGGTGCGGGTTATTTTTGGAAATGGAAGCTTTCATTGATTTTTCACAATTTATCTAGATTATACAACCACAAAAGAGATTAAGCTTCCGGTGTCGTCATTTTAAATGCACATAGCCGCCACGATAAGCACGCAAATGAAAAAAAAAAACATCAAAGTTTTAGTTGTTGGAAGCAGAAGGAAACACACTTCTAGTGCCAATGAAAGGCTCAAAATGTCGAGATGCGGAGACTATGTTGCCACCCATGATGGGAAAATGGATCCTAACAACCCATTCTGACTGACATGCCACCAAGGCACCAACACCAACTCTTTTGCTCCCCCTGACGCTGAAAAATAAACCAAGTATGGATCCAGGGTGTACATAAATAGAAACAAAGAACACAAATCTAACAAGGATCAAGCCTACAACCTATCTGAGAGCCCCTTCACCAATTACCATACATATTAGCAACATTATGAATTATACGCCACATGACCATAGCGAAATGGCAATTGGACAAGAGATCTCATATTGGATTCACTTTTTTGAAACGAGGAAAAAGACTTATTTTTTGTTAATTAAAAATAAGATGGGTTGCCGGTTAATTAGCAGGACACTGTCCCCGACCGTCATGGAACACGACCATTGCGAGGGACAACCATCCTGACTAACAACACAAACTACACACACCGCAAAAAACGAGGACCGTTGTCAAGGTTGCCCATACGCATAGTCGCCATCACTCTTCAGCAACTCCGACCACCTAGGGAGACCTCGCCAAAGC
This sequence comes from Puccinellia tenuiflora, assembly GCA_012064385.1. Classification (NCBI taxonomy): domain Eukaryota; kingdom Viridiplantae; phylum Streptophyta; class Magnoliopsida; order Poales; family Poaceae; genus Puccinellia; species Puccinellia tenuiflora. Next base: position 3,843,872 of record QRDG01000316.1, read on the forward strand.
GGCATCGCGAAGCCCGTACCGGCCTATGCCAAACAGATGTCTCTTCGTGCAAAAAAAACTTCCAGATCTGATTTTGATGAGCAGTTCTTGAGACGAGATGAGCAGGACACGCCCCGACGAAGATCTTCGCGACCAGACAGCCCCATGCAGGTCATCATTCCCGACCGTAGCACCTTCGAGTTCACAACAGGAGAGGTCCAACAGAAGACGAGTCAGAAATGCCAAAGCAAGAAGCCGACTAAAAAGGTCTTGCCGCAACCAAACCCCATCACACACCATCGTCATCTTTGTTGCGCAATCCGCCACACGGAACCCAGTACTCATTGCTGATCGGGCACGTGCCAGTCGTGATGTCGTGCACATCCATCTCCAGAAAAGCATGAAGGGGGGTAGATGATTCACAAGGCGGCGCCCTACTATGTAGAGGGAACCCCCCCCCCCCCCCCCCCCCCCCCCCGCGCGGTCCTGTATAGGGTGTAGGCCTCCGTCAAAGAACATGACTCGGGTTGTGGATGTTGAAAACTCCAAGACTGCGGCTCCAAGGAGGGCTACGACGTCCACGGACGCCACCGCCGCCAAACGACGGAGCCGAGCAGACCTTCGTCCAGAGCCAACGAACAACCACAACCCACGCAATTAATTGCAGAACCTGCACTTAAAGCTCCCTTGCTAGTTTCATTTAATGAGATTATCTTTAGTCAATATTATTCGCCCACGCACATAGGCCTTGGTATGGTTTGTGCCGTGCATGGATAGCCTTAGTTGTAGGTTGAGAGGGAAAAATGCATCCTGATAATAGTAATAGTAGTTACTAGGTCGTCAATATTGGTATTTGCATGCCTGACTTCTCTTTTAGAGAAAAGGCCCCCTGCTTTTTTATGAAAGCAAAAGTCTTACTTACTAATGCCTGACTTCCAGGGCCGTCTATGAGGGCGCGCGAGGTGCACGACCGTTCCGGGCCTCCAAAAAAGTGGGGCCTCCAAATCACACTAATCCAGCGTTAAGTGATATTGACCGTAGAGAAAAAAAGCCAGCTTGATGCAGCCTGCAGGCCAATCCGTTCGTCCTGCACTCCTGAATGCCGCTTGTAGCTAGCTCTCTCTTGTAGTCTAGTTCTCTAGCTGTCACGCGTCTGGTCAGTGTAGCAGTTTGAATTAGTCACACGTAGTGTAGCTGACAATCATCATGACTTACTAGTTTGATAAAAAGTTACTACTGTTCCAGCTATCAAATAAATAAGAAAAATCCCCGCAAAAAACTAAATAAGAAAAATAGTGCATAGACCTGTGTTATTCATCACTGAAAAAATGATATGGCTGGCTGACGATCTGCTATTTCTTTACTTGGAAAGACCGGATGAGCAAATTTTAGAAACTATTGTATTTAAGTGTTTTGCAAGAACCTGCTAAGTTTTTTTTAGTAAATAACACATGAATGATTTTTTTTGGTTGAAAGCTCAAGCGTTACCTTTACCCTTTAAGTATTATTATTTGAAATATTTTTAGATATTATACGCAACACATTTTAAACTTAAATCATGAAGTCAGAGTATGATGGTCATATGAACTTTTCAGTAAAATTGGGACCATTTTGCATTTCGTTCCGGGGCCTCCAATTTCTGGAGACGGCCCTGCTGACTTCTCGTTGAATATGAGTCAATTTTGTTGAACTGAAGTAGCTTTGACATGTGTGTCACGGCTCGAAGCCACTTCTTTGTAATCTCCTATAAATAGTACCCATCCATTGACACATTGATCACTCACTCACTCACACAGCTCCCTCCTCCACGGCTCGCACAATTAAACTAAACACACGGGCGTGCATCATGGTGCAGTATCATGAGACCACCGCCGCCAAATGCTACGGAGGCGACGAGATCGAGGTGACCGCCGCGTTCACCTCCACCGTGGCGCCGGCGCTGCCGCTGCAGGAGCACCACCTGCCGCTGTCCAACCTGGACCTCATACTGCCCCCCATCGACGTCGGCGTCTTCTTCTGCTATGCCGGAAGTGACGGCGCGGCCGCGTCGACCCTGAAGGCGGCGCTGGCCAAGGTGCTGGTGGCGTACTACCCGCTCGCTGGGGAGGTCGTGGCCAACGCCGCGGGGGAGCCGGAGCTGCTGTGCAGCGGCCGCGGCGTGGACTTCGCGGAGGCCACCGCGGATGGCGCGGAGCTGCGGGAGGTGCGGCTTGGCCTGCCGGACGAGAGCGTGGAGAAGCTGGTGCCCAAGAAGAAGGCTGGGGTCATGGGCGTGCAGGTTCGAATCACCATGCATCTGATCGTCGGTCGTTTTCTAGCATGCGTACACCAATACACCCGTACTAGACAGTTCCAGCCAAAATTTCACCTGATGAAAATCATCTTTAACTAGCTAGTGCCCTATATATTTGGAGCAAAATCCATGGGGCGGTCAACTGCTTCCATCTTACAAACCTAACTATACGTTCTCATTTTTCTTACTTAATTTTTTGAGTGGTGGTTTTTTTTTCTTACTTAATATCAATCGGCAGACCAACTGTTATTTGTTTTATTATCACCGTTTCTCCACTGCAAATTTCTAATTTTGAAACAGGGTTGTGCAAATTAACTAAACAATCACAGATGGAAACCATTAAAAATCATCTGGTCGTCGTAGTAGCTGCCTAACTTTTTTCATGTATGTACGTACGTAATAAATCATGAGAAAACAGTCGATTCTACAGTACTATGCTACCCTCTGTCGTCATAAATAAAAGTTCATAACATGGCTGGCACAACCATGCAGGTGACCACGTTCAAGTGCGGCGGCGCCGTCGTCGGATGCACCTTCGACCACCGTGTCTGCGACGCTTACTCCTTCAACATGTTCCTCGTCGCGTGGGCCGCCGCAGCCAGGGGCACCCCCGCGCCTCCAGCCCCATCCTTCAACCGTTCATTCCTCGCGCCGAGCAGCCCGGCTCCGTTGTGCACCGCCGGCACCCTCGCCGACCAACTCTTCGTCCCCGTCAGCGACGTGCCACCCCCGCCAGCCACGATGGCGCCACCCACCGCCGTCAACCGCATCTACCAGGTGTCCGCCGCCGACGTGGCGGCGCTGCAGGCCTCGGCGGGGCCGGGGCGCACCAAGCTCGAGTCCTTCACGGCCCACCTCTGGCATCTCTACGCCAGGGCGTTCCCCGCCCACTCGTGCTCCATGGGCGTGGTCGTGGACGGGCGCGCCCGCGTATCCCCAGACGGCGCCATGAAGCAATACTTCGGCAACGTGCTGACCATCCCCTACGGCGTGATCGGCGCCGGCGTACTGCGGGACATGGCGCTCGCGGACGTGGCGGAGGACGTGCACGGGTGGGTGGCGGAGGCGGCGACGGGGGAGCACTTCGCGGAGCTCGTGGACTGGGTGGAGGCGCAGCGGCCGGAGCCCACGGTGGCCAGGGCCTACTTGGGGGTTGGTGACGGCGAGGATGCGGGCGCCGCGGTGGCGTGCGTGGTGTCGTCGGGGATGAGGCTGCCGGTGGGCGAGGTGGACTTCGGGTGGGGCATGCCGGCGTTCGCGTCGTACCACTTCCCGTGGCCCGGGGGCGCGGGGTACGTGATGCCGATGCCGAGCGCGCGCGGGGGCGGGGACTGGGTGGTGTACGTGCACGCGGCGCCGGAGATGGTGGAGGTGATGGAGAAGGAGCCCACCATGTTCAGAGCCCCCGAAGTCTGAGCGTTCGCCGGCCATGTCGGAGACGACTCGTGTGTGTACTCCAATAATTTAGACGTCTTGTTTATGATTTTAAATAGCCATCATGTACAATACGTACGCGTGTACGTGCCAGTTTATATCACGTGTAAATTTAGTGTACTACACTGTTCTGTGGTGATGTAACAGGGGATAATGGTGTGATGACATAACAACTGACGAGGCTGTTACGTGCAGTGTTACACGATGAAAGGGTAGTGTTGTCGTATAAAACGGGTTAGATTGATCAAAATCGGAATGCCGTAGCAATTTGGTACCTCCATGTCAATCAGAAAAGATCACATACGAACTTCTAAAATGATGGAACATAAAAAGACAGATACGAGGACATCTACAACAGAGAGACCGAACAGCAGACCAGATGTAAATTCATTGTTAAGCGGAATTGTCTCAATCACAAGGCAAGTGTCTTGACAGATTTCATACAGATGACACAAATAGAACAAAGACTGCTCAATCAGGTAAATGAGACCTTGAATTATTTCACTTGAGAGCCAATGGTTGTTCTTCAGTAAATAAAGATAACTAGTCTATAAGACTGAAGATGCAGATACTCTCCAGCTGCAGGACCAGAGTTGAAAGACAGAAACTCATACTACGCTGTAGCACCAGCCTCCTCTTTCTGTTTGCGAGCCCACTTCGGGCTAACCTCGATAAGCCGGTGCGGCATGAGCTGCTTCTCTTTCCGGGTTAGCTTCTTGTAGTTGCTAACTCTGAGTTTAGCAATCTTCGCTTCTTCCTCAGCTGTTGCCTCTCTAACCACCACCGTCAGTCTGCACCTAGGTCTCTCCATCATGCCGCACCTACCTTTGGCGTGGTAAGACAACCTCTTGAGATAAAGTCCTTTCCCCACAAAGGCCTCTTCTGCGGTGTCAAGGATAAGGGGGATGAAATGAATGAGATTGAATTATTGCGGATACGGAAAGTAGATTTGAGATTCTCTGCAATCTTACCCACAAGAAGTTTATCGGGATCCAATCCGTGGTTGTGAGCTGCGTTGGCGCGAGCAGAATGGATCACCTACAGTGATTGGTTTAACGAATTTCTCATGAAAAACATCAATGATCACTCTCGATCACATGAAGCGGTAGAGTTACTTGAGTATGTAAGATTTTGCTATTTACCGAACCTGGTACAAAGTTTTCGCAGCCCTTTTAACCGTCACTTGTAGCTGTAACAGGGCATCTTCCACGCGCATTCCTCTAACCAGCTTGGCTACCAGATTCACCTTCTTGGGGCTCTAAAACAGCCAGAGAGATTGAGATAAATGAATATCTCTTGATGGTTCTAGTGAAAGATTATAAGCAGTACACCAGTTCATTAAGTCTACTCGGCTGCACTAATCTCTCTACATGCTCGTTATTCTAGTGGCTTGAGGCAAAAAAACGATTTCCAACAAATATATATGATTTTACCAATGAATAAAAACATTTTGAAGGATGTTAAGAAACAAGTGTGGCTTCTACTAAAAACAGGAATGTAACACTGAAAGCTTTATACTCTCATCATTACTAACAGCATGCTTTGCTCTGTAACCACAGCAAAACTCAGGAACTGCTAATGCATAATATTTGGCATAAAGATTTGTTGTTTCTGGCATAGACATCAAGGGAAACTTTTCAGGAAACTGCATACACGGCATGGCAGTGGCAGAACTGCATACATGTATATACTTAAATATTAAGGAGGACTGGAGCTGTTGCTTACCTGCTTGATATCCTTTTTTATGGCTTGGACTTTCAGTTTCTTAACCACGGCCCCCTTTTTGTCTGTCTCTTCTGCATCCCCAAGTGGAGATGTCAAAGGAGAAGAAACGGGAACCATAGCGTCATCTGCAGCAAGCAAGTTTCTTGTGGTAGATATTCCCTACATTGAAATACAAATTGTCCATGTAAACACAACTAGCAGACATTATGTTTCATGAAGCCAACCAATATGATTATAATGGTGTCAATAACTAGTGGCAAGAAATTCACTGCTTAATTTCTTATGAACCCTCTCTTGAAAATTTGCTTGATGTCAGTCAGTTGCAAAGCAACAACTTTAGTTATAACCAAGAGTGCCCGGACAGTAGCCATACAGAAGGAAAGGTTAATAAGAAAATGAAGCCGAATAGGAAGAATGCATTACAGCATTGTGGATCAGCTGATGGAAGTTGGACGGAATCCCCCTCGAGGTACATTTGTGTGCCCTCAGCAAATTTGTGTATTGGCCTACATGGTTAGAGGAAAATCGTTAGTATGCCATCAGATATCAGGAGTAAAACCGCTTCACTACACTTGTTACCGAAAAATGACAGTTCTAAAATCTAAACATAAGCACACGAACAGATAAGTTATGGATTCACATGACGACTAACATTTGGCACACCATTTTGTACTGTATAGAGCACATCAACGTATGGGTACAACCAAAGTTAAGAGGATCATATTAGCAACTTGGAATACTGTTTGTGTGCTGCCTGTTAAGGTTAACTTAAAATGAGGCATGACCAATAACACGACACTAAATTTTCATTAGTCCTTTGTTCCGAATCCCACATTTTCACTAGCTTCTACAATCAAATTAATAAGGTCTACCATACCTGTCTACTTGTACTCCGTATTTCAGAATTCAGACGACATTCAGATCATGCTACAGGTGCACATCACTAGATCAGTACTGTAACAAATGACGACCAGGGACAAATAAGCACACACCCAAGCCAAATGGAGCATTCGCTCTGCTGCTGCTGCTGCTATAGCTGGCTGTGAAGACACGGCCATCTTGCTTCTCCGCCGCTGCTGCCGCCGCACCGAGCCGGCGAAGAACGGCACGAGCGCCCGCCGCCCGCCAGCCGAACATTGACCAATAACCTGCGACGTCACTCCACCCATCACATAAAACGCCAGAGAAATTCACACTGGAGGATCTAGAATTCTAGATGGTGCCCACCCGCACACCCAGAACTTTGCGAAGGTTACTTCGGGATCAAACAATCCCCGGATGACTAAAAGCGGGTACCTCAGAAACCAATGTCCGAAATCGCGGACGGGGTGGATACGGCGGGGGAGGAATGAGGTGGAACGGGAACGGCGATGGCGGCGTCGCCGTGCGTAAGAGATGCGGGCTTGGGGCTGTGAGGGGTCGGCGGCGGCGCGCGCGGCGGCGGCAAGGTCTAGTAGGGCTCGTCACTTGGGAGCCGCACTGGTTGGCACGGACTGGACCTCTAGACGGGCCGCCGTGATACACTGTTGTCGATTCTTAGCCCAAGAGGGCGAATTGTGCAACTCGCCCAACGGCCAACAAAACGGTGAACCCTATTTAATATCTTTTGAAGAAGAACAGGGAAATCTACAAGGTGTAAAGGTGTGTCGAAATGCCCCTTCTGTTTCACATTTGCTTTTTGCTGATGATTCATTGATCTTAATGAAAGCGGATAGTTCTAATGCGGAGAGTCTGAAAAGAGCGCTCGATGATTATTGTTCAGCTTCGGGACAACTAGTGAGTGTCGCAAAATCGAGTATATTTTTTAGCCCTTGTACACATGTTGATACGAGGGTTGAAGTTTGCACTATTCTTGATATTATGACGGAGGCAATTACGGATAAATACCTTGGACTACCTCCTTTGATTGGGGTAGATAGAACTGATTGTTTTCAACATCTTATTGAGAGGGTGTGTAAGTTTCTTGGTGGCTGGAAAGAAAAAATGCTCTCTTTTGGGGGAAAGGAAATTCTCATAAAGGCGGTTAGTCAATCTATTCCGGTGTATGCAATGTCGGTTTTCAAGCTTCCCAAACAGATATCTAAAGGGATAATCAAAGTAATGTCCCAATTCTGGTGGGGAGATGAGGATCAACAGAAACATATGCATTGGTTTTCTTGGTGGAAGATGTGTATTCCGAAGAAGAATGGAGGTATGGGTTTTCGTGATTTGGAGAGCTTTAATCTTGCTTTGCTAGCCAAACAATGCTGGAGACTCCTATCAGAGCCGGAATCTTTGTGTGCCCAAGTTTGCGAGCCAAATATTTTCCCTCTGGTGATCTTTTAAATTGTGAGTTGAAGAAAGGAAGTTCCTATACTTGGCAAAGCATATGGTCAGGGATCCAAACGTTCAAGAAAGGTCATATGTGGAGAGTTGGTGATGGTGAACAGATTAATATATGGGAAGATTGTTGGATTCCGACAAGTCCATCGAGGAAGGTAATGACTAGGAGAGGTAACATAGTTGTTACGAAGGTATCCGAATTAATTGATACCGAGACCGGAGTATGGGACGAAGAGATGATAAGAGATATTTTTTGGTCTATTGATGCGGAAAGGATTTTACGTATACCGCTTGCTGTCGGCATGATGGAAGATTGTATTGCATGGCACCACAATAAAGATGGTCGTTTTTCTGTCAAATCAGCCTACTTCGTTGAGTGGGACTTTCGGCATGGTCGCAAGTTGAGGAGAACGAGACCATTCGATTCTTCGTCAACCAACCCTGTTTGGAAAGCCCTATGGTCTTTGAAGGCCCCGGCAAAAATTAAAATTAATTGCTGGCGTGCGTTGCTGGGAGCTATACCATGTTATGGTGTCTTAGCAAATCGTCATGTTCCGATCTCGAGCCAGTGTCCCATGTGCAATGTGGACTGTGAGAGTGTTTCACATGCTCTATTCACTTGCATAAGAACTAAAGAAATTTGGGCTGGTCTAGGGCTGACTACGTTGCTTGAAAAGGCTGCCTTTTTGGAGACGGGTGGTACACCCATTCTTGAAACTCTTATTTTGGATACTGCTTGTGCTCCTTTGTTTCCAGACTTGAGAATTTGTGATTTGACGGCTATTGCTTCATGGTATATATGGTGGGAAAGGAGAAAAGCTACCCACGGTGAGGCTATTCAAACTCCGTTGAGATCTGTTCAGTCTATTCTAGCACTGGCTCTTAATTATAAGAGAATAAAAAAAGTTGGTGCTTCACCAATCAGGAGACATGGATGGCAGAAACCACCGCAAGGTTTTGTTAAGCTAAATGTTGATGCTGCTTTTGATGAGGACACGGGTACAGGAGGTACAGGTGCTATTCTTCGCGACCATCTCGGGACTTTTATTGCCGGAGGCAGGTGGAACTTGTATCATGTTGAGGATGTACCAACGGCAGAAGCACATGCCCTGAGGAACGGATTGTTGCTAGCTGGTGAAGTGGGATGTAACAGAGTGTTAGTTGAATCAGACTGTATGGAGGTTGTCGAGACCATGCAAAATGAGGGCAACTCTTTGGGAGTGGCGGCAGCTATCTATGAGGATTGTGCGTTCCTTTGTAGGGGTTTTGCACGTGTTAAATTTTCGCATTGTCCTAGGGAGGCAAATATGGCAGCTCACGAACTTGCTAAATTTTATGAGGTTAACCAGGCCGTTTGGCATGGTGAGCCTCCCTTTTGTATTCGAGCTGCCATAGCAAATGATGTAACTATTGTGGATGGGTAAAGCAGCAAGTTTTTTACGCACTCTTTTCCTTACCAGGGTACCGAAGGGGACTGGAAGGTTTTTAATGAGGCGGCTTGCTTGCTTATTTTAATATAATGTTTTCATATTCAAAACGGTGAACCCTATTTGCCGCCTTTAGCGGCGCGGGGTGCTGGAGCCGCGCACCCCCGCGCGCTAAAATGAGCCGGCCTGCGCGCTCTAACAGGCCGGCCTGCGCGCTGGTTTCCTTCTTTTTTTCGTTTCTTTTTTCTTTTCTTTTTCGTTTTTTTGTTTCTTTTCTTTTTGTTTCTTTTTCATTCAGATTTTGAATTTATTCAAATTCGAATTTTGTTAGGATATTGAATTTGTTCAAATTCGAAATCATTTAATTTCAAATTTGTTCAGATTTCAAATTTGTATAAATTCGAAATTATTTAATTATAAATTTGTTCAGATTTCAAATTTGTTCAATTTTGAAATATGTTCAAATTTGAAATTCGTTCAGATTATAAATTTGAATAGTTTTGAATTTTTGCTTGGATTTTGAAAAAAGTTCAAATTTGAAATTTGTTCAGTTTTTTCATATTCCGAAATCTTCAGATTCGAAAAATGTCCAAATTTTAAATTTGTTCATATTTTAAATTTGTTCAAATTTCATTATTGTCCGGTTAAAAAAATGTTCAAATCCTAAAATTGTTCAATTTTGAAAATGTTCATATTCGAAAACAGATTTGAAATTTGTCTCGATTCGAAAATCGTTCAAATGTAAAAATTGTTTGAAATTGAAATTTGTTCAAAATAAAAATTTATTTAAATCCCAAAATTGTTCAATTTTAAAATATACATATTTTTAAAATTATAAACACACAAAGAAAGAAACAAGAAAAAAGAAAAACAGAAGAAAAAAAACGAATTACCTGCTACCTCATGGGCCGCGGCCCAGCAGAGCCACGCGAGCGCGTGGGGTGCGCGTCGCGTCTGTCCCGTGCCGCAAAGGGCGGTGTGCAGGAGCACCCCAACAAAACCTCTTTCCCTACCGTAGAAAAAGTCTCTCTCCTCATTGGCGATGGGAACCACACATAATGTTGGAGATCCTTTTTAGTCTTTTTTTTTCATTATTATGGTTTATGTTTTTTGTTGGCACTTCAGTGAAGGTGACATTGTATAAAACGAAAGTATCGTGGTTGTATTTTTATCCTGGTGCGGTCGCCGTACAAACGCATTCCGCACTATGGAACCTGTGGTCTTGCGCATAGATGGCCTTCGGTCCCATGGATCATCGGTCCGGATATTCGTCTTGTTTAGCAATGGTGGTGGCAATGATAGTGTTATATTCGTTTTGTTTAGAGGTTCTCCTATTTTGATATTTCGTGCTCCCAATACTTATTTTTCACCAACAATACAACTACGAAGTTGTGATTTGACAACTTGCATTTAAAGTTGTGTCTACTCGGTCACCAAAGTTCATCCACCATAAGTTCTTTTTTTTCATTTTTTGTTATTGATTTATCTTTAAAAATTCCATGTGCCTTATTCATCGGAATGGAGGGACTATGAACCCAAGTTTCAAAGAAATAGCAAAAATCATATTTCTAAGTTTCAAAAAAATACGAAAACAATCATACATGTAGGTATAGGGTAGAAACTTATTCTTGTATATTTTTATAACAAATTACGAAAAAATGAACTGTGGAAAAATTACAAGATCACAAATAGTCATGTTCAAGTTACGAAATTTAAAACTTAGTATTAAGACCGAACCATTTTTTAACTTTTGTACATATCCTAAATGTCCATATTTAAGTTTCAAATTTTACATTATATACTTGTATCCATTCCCTACATGCATGTTTTTTCGTGATTTTTTGAAGCTTATAATAAGATGTGTCCCTACGTTCTGAATATTCCTCTGAACAAGTGACCGGGTCAAGAAGAAGATTCATCATCTCATGTCACTCAAAATAAATAGGCGCGACATGGCCAAGTGCAGGTACACCAACAGACTGGCAAAAGAGACAATGCACCAAGAAAACTAGATAAGAAATATAAAATTGTATGTCGTGATGCATGTCACATATATTTGGGCATGTCATTTATTTTGGTTGGCCTAGTGACGAGATATTCGATGTTACATCGATCACAAGAAACGGGGTCAACAAAAGATTTCAATAGTGGTAAGAAGCTAAAAAATCCGGATTGCCAGCGAGGTGGTGGCAATGGTCCTCTCTGAGATAGATCAGTTTAAGCTAGGGCAGTGGCCACAGGCCTGGGCTCGTGTGCATTGTTTCTCCTTCGGATTACTCTCAACCTGTAAGCTGACCCCCCCCCCCCCCCCCCCCCCCCCCACCCCCTTTTCCGAAAAGATTCACCGATCTATTGATAATCATCCATAGTGGTACATAGAGCCCAAAAAGTAATAGAAATTACAAAGAGCGCGTGGTGGAAGGTCTGAAATAAGTGGCAACTAATCACAAGAAACAGTGTCAAGAGAAATTTTCAACATCATTAGAAAGTGTTTTTCAATATGGATCCAGCAATATAAATTTTGTACAACAGACCAAGATTGAGAAAACTAGGAAAAAAATTATAAGTTTCAAAAAAATACGAAAACAGGTACATGTAGGATAGAGTAGATACTTATTCTTGTACTCCCTCCGTCCAAAAATAAGTGTCTCAAATTTGCTCAAAAGTGGATGTATCTAGACATGTTTTATGTATAGATACATCTACTTTTTGTTAAATTTAAGACACTTATTTTTTGACAGAGGGAGTAATTTTTACAACAGACTATGAAAATTTGTGAATTGTGGAAAATATCACAAGATCACAAATCGTCCCTAGGTTCCGAATATGCCCTTTAACAAGAGACGGGATCAAGGAGAAGATTCAACATCGATCTCATGTTACTCAAAAGAAATAGGCGTGGCTGGATCAAATGCAGGTGCACCGACAGACTGGCAACAGAGACAATGCACCAAGACAAGTAGTACTAGATAAGTAATATATAACCGTATGCAGTGATCCAGTGATGCAGAGGATCACTATATATATGCTTGGACATATAAATTATTTTGGTTGGCCTAATGACAAGATATTCGATGTTACATCTAAAAAGGTGCAAGAGCGATGCGGTAACATGCTAACAATATTAGAGTATCTCTAGCAGTGACCGAAAACGTCCCGAACTTAAAAAATAACTGCTCGCGCGAGGAAAAATGAGGCAGACCAGCGACCGAAAAAGTACCAGACCCGTAAAAAAAAATTCGGGCGCCCAAGAACTTTCCCCGAAACCGAGTATACGCGGTTTTCCCCTCCGAACCGACGGTGCCCTGAAAAAACCTGCGACGCGTTGGCGGGAGGGACATTTCAGCCCCGCCTCCTTCCGCCGCCGCCGCCAATTTCTCTTCCCCCGCTCCGGCCGACCTCGCCGCACCCCTCCAGCGCCGCCATGGACTCCTCCGACCCCTCGCTAGTGTCCGTCCCCGTCGGGGCGGCGCCGTCGGACCGGCCAGATCTGGCGGTAGGGTCCGCCGCCGGCACCGCCGCTCCTACTCCCGCTCCCGGCCCCGTCACCGCCCACGCAGCCGCCTCCGCCTCCGCCGCCGCAACCACCCCGCGCGTCGCGGCGAAGCCCAAGAAGCCGAGGGTGGGTGTGCAAAAGAAGAAGACGCCGATGGTGATTTCCTTGTGCAAACTAGTTGGTGATGCAACTTTTTGGGCTTTTGGATGATATTTTGTCGACATGTGATTGAAAACTATGTTCAATCAAACTTTATTATGTCGGAATTGTGATGAATTTGACATATTCATGACGAACTGGTATATTTATGTTTTTAGGTTTACTGGCTGAAAACAGCCGCAGCAGAACAAAAACTGTAAAGCCGAGCGGTAAAACAGAACGGCTTTATGGTTTCTGTTCTACCGCAGCTGTTATGAGCCTGTAAAACGCGAACCGAAAAACGCGTTTTCGGTTCCACGCTTTTCGGTCGCTGGTAGAGATGCTCTTACCTAGTGTAGTTGCCAAACCCTATCTAGCTCTCTCTCTCTCACTCGCAACTCACGGACGGAGAAGGAAGAAGAAGGCTGGACTCTGAATATTTTGTGGTGCACTGATGCCTGCTTTCTTTTTCTTTCAGCTCACACCTCGTGGTGCTTTGCAGATTACAGAGGGCGGGATATATAGGCGTGGCTCGCACACACAACGGCACGCCCGCGCACACACGCACCCACGACCAGCACGCCCCGCACGCACGACGCGATCACGGCGGCCGGCCTGCTGCTGGACCAAGTCCTCCTCCTACTGCCTAACAGAAACACAACGCACGCACCTACGCCACGGCCGCCATGGATCCGACCCGGCGCCCTAACACCCGGTCACCACCATGGCCAGACATGGCTTATTGCTAACATACTCCCCCTAAGCCATGACCTAGAAGAGAGCCGGGTTGTCGCAGCTTCCGTCGTCGTCATGACCGTCGGACTCGACCTGGGCGCGCTCACGCCCGGTCGCCACCGCGCGGACTCGACCTGGTGTGCTTACGCCGGTCTCCACCATGCCGGACTATGATCGCCGCTTCCATGGACGCCGCTGCAACCTCTGAGCCGTGCCTTCGCGGCCTCCGCGCTTGCCGCACCCACGGCATCACATCGCGCCCTGGCCCCGATGGGCTCTGATACCAAGTGATAGGAGCTCCTATCAGCTAGTGCCGTTTAATCCATGCATGACCTAGCCGCGCGCCGCCGTCGCGGAGCAGTGGAAGCTCTGGAGTAAGTGTACGTTGCTGGGAAGAAAGAGGTAGGTTCCGCTCTGGGTCAAATGCAGGTACACCAACAGAGACAATGCACCAAGATGACTAGAAGTAATATAAACCACCGTCACTTCAGACTTCAGCAGCTCTATATATCTGGACATATATCAATTGATTTGGTTGGAGTAGTACAGTGGCGAGATGTTCGCGCGACGTCCCATCTAGAGGCGTGCAAGAGCGACGCAGTACTGACCAGTGAGAGAAGCTAGCTAGCAATAGTATCCATGCGTATGTTGTGCATGGATCAATAGTGAGCAGTGACCAGTGAGAGAAGCTAGCTAGCAATAGTGACCAGTGAGAGAACTTCTCCATGTGCATTGTGCAGATAAGACTTGTCTATGCTGCTGTGTGATAGTAATATGATCATGCATAGACTTCTCTTCGTGGATGCTCCTTTCCGACTATGCTGCGTGGTTTGGGTGCTACTCCGATGATGATCATTGTGGCTAATTTGTAATAGTGTCGCAAGTCTTTCCGATGATGATGATGATGATGAGTGCCTTGCTAGCTGAACCGCCGGGTTACCTGCTCAAAATAGTTAGGGAGATCGTACAATTATGTGCGATCCGAGCGCATGATCTCGCCGAGATCACACGGATCAAAATTGGGAAGACGGAGACCGGAACAGTCTGCTAATCGGGTGTAGGTGGCTATCCCTTTTTCAGATCCCAATTGCTAAGACGGAGACCAAATGAAGCAAGAGGTTGCATCAACCGAACTACCCGTACCAGATCCCAATTTCCTGGACCCTGGAAAATGGGAAGGCAACCTCTCGCTGTGTCGTGTCCCGTGGGCGTATATATCCCCGTGTGATCGAGACGACATTATATAGTATATAGTACAAAGGCTACATGCTTTCATCCACTCCATCGACAATGCTCACCAATTCCAACCTCTGCCTAAACATCATCAACCTTTTTATCAATATTAATTGTCATATGCACCTTCCTGCGATCGAGTGAGCAAGTGAGCCTTGTGCCGATTATGTGTCGATCCTCTATCCATCGAGTGGTTGGTCCGGTCGGCCAGCACGCTCGATCGGTTCACCTGTCCCCTTGACTTGAGAAGGGCGAAGACTTCATGACCGGTACCGGTATCTGTTCGAGAAGTCAGTACTTTTACGGCACTGAACAAAGCAGGGTGAGATCGATGAAATGCAATACATGTTTGAATATTTCCTATCTTCTTCCAGCCATCAAACTTGTTCAATTCGTTTTCCTGAGATATCCGGACCCGATGTCCCAATTTGGCGCAGCGGATCAGTCCAATTTGTAAACAGTGCTATGGTTTAGGTCTAGTGCTAGCCCAAATACCTTACGTACTCGGCATTTTCCCCTGTAGAACAATCAGAGTGCACGCCATATTTCACTGTAAACCAATTTTTGGTGAATGACTACAAAACATAAGGGGAACAGACAGGGCACCAAACCCTTATTAACTTACCTTATTACTTGGTACTTAGTCCTACCATGCTCACTCCCACTACCACACTTTCTCTCCTAACTATCATCATAATCGCTATCGTTTACACCCCCACAGACTTTCCTTTCTCGATGCACCACTCTGTTTGTAGTTGTTACTAATCCCTGCAAATTAAACCTAATTGGATGCCTTACCTTTCTTCAAGTGTCACGCCTTTTCACAGACAAAACGTTGAAATGGTAAATACACGCTAAACTACTGTCATGGGCATCAAAAGTGTTTGACCAACTCCCTTCAGTAGTTAGCACCGCTTGATTCCTCTTATGTCGGAGCTGAGGATGTTGGTAGCTTTAAGCCACCATATAAATTACTCTTGTAAGCCGTGTAGGAAAGAGTCTACGACACCCATTCTCTCGGTATATTCAAGTTCACCTCTCGTCTGCCTATAATTTCTCCCAAAGGATTTTCGATGTAACTAATAATTTGGCATCGCTGCTCTTGATATTAAGACATTCAACCAACAATGTTTAAGTTCAAAATGAGAAACACATTTTTAACGAACCCACTATTCGAGAAAAAAAAATGCAGCTTCTCCACTATCTGATTCCAATGTCTTCTGTTAACTTAACGAGGTTGAGCAAACATTATAGCTCTAGAGTATGGCTACAGACACTCCTCCCATGCATGAACTCGATATAACGCACCAACGATAAAGATCGTTGATGCCATCAGATTCCGGTCGCCCCTACAATGGTCATCTAGGGCTCTAGGAAGTTTGTTGTTAAGTAGTGATCAAAATTAAGTTGAAGGCTATAAAGATAAGAGGCTAACTTCTGATAAGCGGAGCGAAACCCGTCGCAGGTAGACTTGGGCCGACGCGGAAGGTAAATTGAACGTATGCAACATAAGTACTCATGCTAATCCTGTTAATATGATGATAAAGTCAGTTCTTGTTGCTAAGTTTGAGATTTTCTCAAACTTATTTTGTATAATTGTTTAAACTTTAAACCGTAGTGGTTGTTTTGGCGCCAAAAGTGTTTTTGTTGTTGCTCAGGGAGAAGGATCATGATTCATGCTATAGATAGAATTTGTCTTAAGGTGGAGTGTTATTAAGTTGTGACCCAAATTCAGTTGAAGGCTATGGAGACAAGAGGCTAACTTCGGACGAGCGGAGGGAGACACGTCGTCGGTAGGCTTGGGCTAACTTAATACCCTTTGCCCCCTCATTCCATACATTATTCATCATTCAATAGTGCCACACAAATCCGTGCAATAAAGTCGAACCCAAGGTCGCCTTCCTTGTGAAAATAACTCCACCAACCTAACATAAATCCTATAAAAACTGACGGAAACAAACAAAAAATACATAACTCCCAGAAAAATCCTTACGTGTGCCAAAGATGATGAGTCTCATAGGTTGCTCTCAAGTTTTTCATCCCCAAAACCATGCTCGAGACCCCCCCCCCCCCCTCTTCTTCGGAACAGGCATGATGCAGACGCGGATTGATATTGCCTGGTCATAGATCTTGTGTTTACACTGTAGTGCACGCATACTTGTCGTGTAACCAATGACCAAGTGAACCGAAGTCCTCGGAAACACGCTGAGTTAAAGGACATCACCATATGAAGAGTCGGCCGCAATGTCGTTCATACGACTACAACCGGAAGCCGCCACGCCCCTCTCGTAGTTCTCCTATGTCCGCCATCAGAGACGCCAGAGGACAACAATGGAGAAAGGAAGGGGTGACGGTCAACTGTTATGGCTTCCCTCTGGTCTTGCATGGGAGGGGCGACGCGAAGGGTTTAGGAGGGGAAGAAGAGAGGCTTCTTTTGCTATACTGAGCCTCATTATTATGCTATTTTATTCTTTCTTTTTATCATACAGTTATTGTTTAAAAATATATATCGTACGGTTACATAGAAGCGGTGATTTCTCACCCAAGACAAAAGGGAAACGCCAAACCAAACCAGACAAACACCACCAAACCCAGCTTTCAAATAAATGTTAGGGTAGTGAAATGAACATGATTAACTATTAGAAAGGAGAAAAGTTCCCGAAGAAGAACTACATATGATATATTAATTAACCTCGCATTACCGATATATGCATATTGTTTGGGCGAAGGCCGAAGGAGTACTTTGCACTCTTAACACTTAAGCAGTCTACCTAACCTCAATCTCTTTAAATAG
The DNA here is from genome assembly GCA_012064385.1 of Puccinellia tenuiflora. Classification (NCBI taxonomy): domain Eukaryota; kingdom Viridiplantae; phylum Streptophyta; class Magnoliopsida; order Poales; family Poaceae; genus Puccinellia; species Puccinellia tenuiflora. The sequence goes on from QRDG01000316.1 coordinate 3,861,448, forward strand.
CATATTTGCACCGTCCCAAATTCACAAGTTCCATTCCATTCTTGCTCTCCCAGTGTGATACATATAGCACGAGTGCACACAGACGCGGTACACGCCAATATGGTGAAGGAAGCCACGGAAGTGCACGGCGGCGAGGTGACAATCCTCAAGTCTGCGACGACGACGGTGCCACCGGCGCTGCCGCTTCAGGAGCACCGGCTGCCGCTGTCTAACCTGGACCTCCTCCTGCCGCCCATTGACGTCGGCGTCTTCTTCTGCTACCTCCACCCCGCGCCCACAGCGGCCGCGCTCAAGGAGGCGCTGGCAAAAGTGCTGGTCGGGTACTACCCGCTCGCCGGGGAGGTCGTGGCCAACGCCGACGGCGAGCCCGAGGTGCTGTGCAGCGGCCGCGGCGTCGACTTCACGGAGGCAAGCGCCGGCGACGCCCTGCTGCGGGAGCTCCGGTTGGGCATGGTGGACGAGGGCGTTGAGAAGCTTGTTCCCGCCAAAAAAGCCGGCGTGATATGTGTTCAGGTACAGTATGTTAGTAACTTTTAAGGAACTACACAAACATTATACTGACCATGAAAGATATCTAAATTAAGAAAGTCACTGACCATATACAAAATTGCATAATTTTTTTCTAAGGAAAAGATGCATTAATTAACTAGAACAAATCGTTGATGGTTAGAATTTAAGTTTGGGACGCGAGAGTGATTCTAACCTAATGCACAGCCATACCTCGTGGATTAAATGTATCATATCGTATCAAGGCGTATTTTTTTTATGCTTCTCATCCAACTTGCATGCATGCATGCAGGTCACAAAGTTCAAGTGTGGTGGCGCTGTCGTCGGCTGCACTTTCGACCACCGCGTCTGCGACGCCTACTCCTTCAACATGTTCCTCGTCGCGTGGGCCGCCGCATCCCGCGGTGTCATCCCACCTCCAACCCCGTCCTTTCGCCGCTCCCTAGTCGCTCCGCGTGACCCGTCGCCGCGCACGCACTCCACCGACGCCCTCATCGATCGCCTCTTCTCCCCTCTTAGCTCCGCACCGCCGCCCCCTCCATCCTCCGTCGCCGCGACCGCCGTCAACCGCATCTATCACATCGCCGCCGCTGACGTCAAGGCGCTGCAGGCCAGGGCCGGCCCTAGGCGCACAAAGCTCGAGGCGTTCACGGCCTACCTGTGGCAGCTCTCCTCCAGAGCGGCCTCCGAGCGACAGAGCCTGTGCTGCATGGGCATGGTCGTCGACGGCCGCGCCCGCATGTCCCCGGATGGTGCTATGAAGGCCTACTTTGGTAACGTGCTGACCATAACCTATGGCGTCATCAGTGGCGGCGACCTTCGTCGGCGCATGGTGCTCGCCGACGTGGCGAACGACGTGCACCGGTGGGTGCGGGAGGCCGCGACGAGCGAGCACTTCCGGGGCCTGGTCGACTGGGTGGAGGCGCTGCGGCCCAAGCCGGCCGCGGCCAGAGCCTACCTGGGCGGCACCGGTGGCGCAGAGGCGACTGCGTGCATCGTGTCGTCGGGGATGGGTTTCCCCGTCAGCGAGGCCGACTTTGGGACGGGCATGCCGGCATTCGCGTCATACCATTTCCCGTGGCCGGCCGGCGCAGCATACGTGATGCCGATGCCGAGCGCGCGCGGGGACGGTGACTGGGTGGTGTACGTGCACGCTGCGCCGGAGCTGGTGAAGGTGATGGAGGAAGATCATTCTATTTTCAAAGCTCTGGAGAATAGCTATGTCTTTGGATGAAGGGCCAACAGGTAATATTCGGGATGAACAGCGAGGGCTTGCTGCTCATTGCTTGTGTATGCCATGTAAGAAACACATGGTACAAGCACGTCTCGTGTGTGTATGTATATACTCCGTATATAGATAGATACATGTCATGCCGGCCTGTTATTTAAGTCTGTACGTTCGTGGAGCACTCTGATATCACCAACTACATCGTTGGTGGTAACTTCTCCTCTGGAGAAGCCTATAAGTGCCATGTAATACTGTAACAAAGCCTTTTGTATAATGCAAATAAGTGGTAAAATTGTGGTTGGTGATAAAGTACCATTTCTTTTGGCGAGGGCGGTGCTTTGGAGCCCGGTATTCCAAAAAAAAATATGAAATCGATTTTTTAAGTTTCAAAAAGATCTGAAACAAAAACTCGGGATAGATAATGTCGAGATTTACCACTGTGCAAATTTTGATTCCAAATTCTTTGTATTTTGATCTGGGAAAAAAAGACAAATCTGAAGAAAAGCTCAAACTCCCGAATCGGTTCACCGATCCAGATTTGCGCATTTATCTTTTTTGCCCAGGCCAAAATACAACGAATTTGGAATAAAAAAATTCATAGTGACAGATCTCAACATTATCTACACCTAGTATTTTTTCAGAATTTTTTAAAACATAAAAATCGATTTTAATTGTTTTTATAATACCGAGCTAACTGTACTCCGGGCTCCCAGAAAAGGTTTTCGTTGTTTTGGCTCACTAGTTAGCTACCGTCGATCGACGTATATTTCGCGGGTGATGAAATAGCGAGTCGGTGATAAAGTGATTGGACGTTTGGAGTTGACGTTTTCGTCCATGGCCATACCAATACCAGCGTATTTGGAATGATCAGCTTATTGATAATTTATTTCAACAAGCTACTGATGGCCATCAAACAAACGCCTATTATTGATGCCCACGAGAAGACATTCTCTATTGGAAACTCACTCCAAATAGTAAGTGTGCAATTCCAAAAGTGCCTATAGTCCTTGTTTGCAAAAATTGAGGGATTTAGGGGAGCCCACTCCAGCCCAGCTGCCGGCGGCTACAATCCAGACCCAAGCCCGGCCCGGCTCGACCGTTGGGCCAAAAAAATTCTGACCCTAAAAATCCAGGCCTGAACCCGGACGGCCAGCCATTGGGCCGCAGTAATTAGGCCCGATCCTGGCCCAAGCCTAAAAAGCCCGTCCCGATAGTCGGGCTTAAAATTCAGGCCTGAGCCTGGCCCGATGGCATGGTCTGGCCCGGTCCGACCGTCAAGCCGCAATAATTAGGCCTGAGCCCAGCACATGCCCGAAAAAGCCCATCCCGACTGTCGGGCTTAAAATTCAGGCCTAAACCCGACCTAATGACATGGCCATGCCTAGGATTTTCGGACCGGGTTGTGTCGGGCCGTCCGGGCCGGGCTGCCCATGGCCAGGTCGACACGAAACAAATGCAACTAGCTACGAACTCAAAGTTAGGAAAGGAAATAAAAAAGGAATGAGCCCATTTTTGAATGAAAAAAATAAGGGGAGGCCTTTTATTTTAATGGAATCAATCAAAAATCATGAGTGATACATCTAAAATGTATCTATAATTTTTTATTATTCCATTCTATTTAAATATCATTGTTACATGTGTATATCATGGATTTCTATCATTTTGCAATATTTTTTGGAACTAACCTATTAACCAAGTGTTAAGTGTCAGTTTCTGTTTTCTACTGTTTTGTGTTTCAGAAAATCTATTAAAGAAAATTCGTCGGAAAATTCCCCAAAAATTACACAAAGAATAACTTTTCGAGTTGGAGTAGGGGAGCCAAAGAGGGCACCAGGCCGGGGGGGACCAAGCTGGACACGTGGCCTGGGGCAACGGGTAGGGCCTGCCCCCCACCCTCCCCCTCCCCCGCGTGCCCTCCTAATGCACCGCTTCTCGATGGCCCCGAAGCCTATAAAATCCCCTCGACACAAAAATACCCTAGACGCACACTATTTTCCCAATTTCGATACCGATCCGCCGCTGTCGCAGAAACCAATCTGGAGCCCTCTGGAACCCTGTCGTAACACCAATCTTGTTGCCTCCATGGTGATACGTGAGTAGTTCTCCCACTAGTAGAAAACAGGGCTTTCGTCCATAGGCCCTGCGACCTTTAGTCCCGGTCTCCTTACGAACCGAGACTACTAATGGGAGCATTAGTCCCGGTTCAAACTGCCAGGACGACGGCAGGCTCTAGTCCCGCTTCGTAGGAGAACCGGGACTAAAGGGTTGCGCAGAGGTGGGGATAGCGCGAGGACCTTTAGTCCCGGACTAAAGATGGACCTTTAGTCCTGGTTAAAGATACAAACCGGGACTAAAGTTTTTTTACTTTGGAAAAATTACAAAATTTACGTCGACGTCGACGAAGCGGTGGCGCCTTTAGTCCCGGTTGGTATCTTCAACCGGGACTAAAGATATCTTTAATCCTGATTGGTACCGGGACTAAAGGGTTTTTTTTTTTGAAAATTTCAGGACTAAAGGTTTTGCTGGAAATTCAAATTACTATTTTTTTAGAATTAATAATTGATTTCTGCATAAAGATTAGTATTAATTAATCATTGTTGTTTATGTTAATATAGGTTTGGAATTCAAAAAAATAATATCATGTTCCATCGTGCACGAAGATTTAAGTTTTTACCTAAAATTATATATAGGTTTGTTACAAACCGGGACTAAAGGTCCTCCAGCCCAGTGCCCTAGCGCGCCCACGTGGAGGGTCCTTTAGTCCCAGTTCGTAACAAACCGGGACTAAAGGGGGGCCTTTCATCCCGATTTGGTAGTTCCGGTTGGAAACCGGGACTAAAGGCCCTTCCAAACCGGGACTAAAGACCCGTTTTCTACTATTGTCCTTGGACTACCAATCCATAGCAGTAGCTAGATTGTTATCTCTCTTCCTTATTCGGCAATACAATGGTCCCCTGAGTTGTCTAACATGATCAAATTGTGCATGTTATCTTTTATATGAGATTGCTTTATTTACGTTCTTGCCTGCTCTCCAATCTATGTGGTTACTCTGGCCAAGTAGTTGTTTAGATCTCCAAGAGGCGGTATATGCTTGATAGTGGGTTCATGCCTCCTTCATCCCTGGGTTTGTGTGACAGTAACAACTAAGGGTAAGGATGTAAGAGGCAATTTGCTATACACATGGGTAGCTACACACCATGTCTAAAGCTGACACGTGTCATTTTGGTCAAAGCTGCTTATCTCAAGCCGAGTCCCTCATGAATGCATGCATGCTTATTAACGTATAATCAGCTAGTATTCTTTTACATATTAGTATCCAATCATGCACGCGTTCCATCATGCATGCATACTAGTGTCCAGTTGATCCATTCTTTTGCGTGATGGGATGGGGTTCGTATGAGCAAGGACATGCATAGTCTGACTAAACTACTGTGCTCGATACCTCATGTCCCTTAGCAGAACCGAATCAATATTTAGTCACGTGAACCAAAAACAACAGTGTCGTGAGAAAATGACTCCTAGCGGGGTCTACAATTCTGTAGCTGGATGGCGCCAATTTCATCAGACGCTGAAAGTGCATGGTCGCCCCCGTGCATGGTTTTGGTAATTAATGACAATCTCTATGGACTAATATTTGCATTGAGCTATATTTGTAGGTTGTCCATTTGTTTGCTTGTTCTCCATTTGTTGGAGTCAAGGTTAAGGGAAGAAGAAAAGTTTGTGTTGATCAAGGCTTTGTGCGGGTGTGGGTTGATCATCACTCAAGGCCAAGTGAAGATATGCTGAAGAGAGCGTCTCCCATCTTGGTGTATGGGGGAGCATCATGTGAATCTTCACCGAAGCGCGATCGAGGAAGGTGGTGCATCTTGAGGAGTTGAAGATCATCTTCATCGACCTTAAGTGGATTAATGCGCAAGGCAAAGGTATGATCTTGATAGGGTTTCTATTTTACCGGTCTCATATTGTTTAGTGAGAGACCGGATTATAGGATAGATAACCGTACTATCAAGAGGGGCTCTCGACCGGATATCGTGATCGTATCGCCACAGAGAGCACAAACCTTTGCATCCATGCATTCATCTTTATTGGTTCTTATTTGTCTCTAATCGTGGTGTGGTCTTGGTGCTTGTCGTGCTCGTCATGACAAAGCTAAGTTCACCGAAAACGATATTCTTATGCGTCTTCTTTTGCGGTTTCGGTATTGGAGATTTTGCCGGTTTATCCGTGCAGAAGATTTACCTCTTCCATTTCTTTGCAAAATCTCCATTGCTTGTTTGTCATTTTCAAAGGTAGCATTTGTCATCCTCTTTCCAACAAAATTGGTTTTATTTCATTCGGACGTCAATTGCAAAAGTTCCGGCATTTTCCGTTTGTGAAAAAGAGTTTTTAACTTTCCCCATTTGGTTTTATAATATTTTCTTGGACTATGATGTTTCTCTGCATAATCTTGTTGTGCTCGGTGTGACGATTCCAACGAGTCCAAGATTATCGAAAACGGAGTTCGTGGGTGAAAGTTATTGCATTTCCGATTTGCAAATGGGAGCTTTTACCTTTCCTCATTTATCGTTATATTATATTCTTAGACTATGATGTTTCTCTGCATATTCTTGTTATGCTTGTTGTGACGATTCCAATGAGTCCAAGAATACTGAAAACGGAGTTCGTATGCGAAAGTTATTGCGTTTTCGGTTCGGTCGTTTTTTTTCAAAACAGAAAAAAAAAAGAAAAAAAAAAGCAGTCTGGCCGGCCGGGCCGGCCCCAGGCCGGGACCTGGCCGGGGGCCTTGGGTGGCCTGCCGGCCCAGCGCGCTGCCTGCCCGGCCCAGGCCGGAGGCAGGCCGGCCGGTTCGGCCTCTTGCCCGGCCACCCGCTTTGCCAGGCCGGCCCATGGCCGGTGCCGGGCCGGGCTCCCAGGCTGCCAACCGTATGCTCGCTGCTCCATCGCTGCTTCCAGGCCGGCCAGGCCGGCGTGCTGGCCGGCCCCAGGCCGGGTCGCCTGGCAGCATTTTTTCCCCTCTTTGTCCACGTTTTTCTCCTCCAACGGCTCCTTTTTGGAGCCCATTATAAAAGGGGCTTCTTCCCCATTTTTCCGGTAGATCTCATCCCTTGCTCTCTCTCCTCCATTGCCAACATTTTGAGAGCTCGATTCCCTCTAATCCCTCCGATGATTCTTGCCCAAATTTAGGGAAACAAGAGAGGAGATCTAGATCCATCTTTCCACCAAACAAAATCTCCTCTAAGTGAGGGGAACTTGTGGGATCTAGATTTTGGAGTTCTTGGTGTTTCTCCTCCGTTCTTCCTCCTAAATCCCTCTGTAGCATTAGTTGCTTCAGTTGGATTTTGGGGAGAAGAATTTGACCACTTGGTGTGTTCTTGCCCTTTTGCATTTGTTGCATCGGGGTGTGCTCCCCACGGTGATTCGTGGGATTGAAGGTTGAAGCTTGTTACTCTTGGGTCATTGGACCCTAGACGGTGGTGGTGCCGTGAAGCTTCGGCTTGTGAAGCTTCGGCACGTTGGGAGCCCCCAATTGAGTTGTGGGTGTGTGCCCCAAAGTTGTAAGGGCTCCGGAATCCGCCCCGAAGGATTCCGATAGTGGAAGGTGAACCAAGCCTTTGGGTGCGGTTCATCGGAGAATAGGGTGAGGCCTTTGTGGCATCTTGAGTAGGCCTTTTGTGGCGAGCTCACACCCCTCCAACGAGACGTACTCCCTTAACAAGGAGGAACTCGGGAATAAATCTTCGTCTCGGCGTGCCTCGGTTATTTCTATACCCGAGCTTTTACTTATGCAAATTTACATTGTGATAGCCATCGTGCTTGAAGTCTATATCTTGCTATCACCTTGTTACTTGACTTGTTTAGCATAGGTTGTTGGTGCACTTAGGTAAACCTAGAATTTTAGGTTGTTGGCTTGTTGATTTAAACACCTAGTTTTATTCCGTAATTATCAAGCCCCTAAATAGAAAAAGTTTTAATCGCCTATTCACCCCCCCCCCCCCCCCCCCCCCCTCTAGGCGACATCTCGGGCATAGTTGTTCTTTCAGACGCACTGACACAACTCGTACCAATTATTAGTCTATATGGGACAACACAAGTACAGCGATTACGTTGGTGTTCACATGACACGGTCAACGCTCCTATGCTGCGAGTTAGAATCTCAACACTGATCGGACGGCAACCGCGTGGTGTGTAGCTACCCATGTGTATAGCGACTCTTTCCCGAAGGATGTAATGTTGCTACTAGGGACAAAATAGCGATGTTTATTTCTTCGTGATATTAGATGTTGCTTACATCATGTATAGTGCTTAAGGCGATACTCTGTTTTTTTAAGCTTAATACCTAGAGTGGGAAGAATAAAAGCGCAGTCAAAGTAGAGTATTACTTATAGATACGGTACTGGTGTGGTCTATATATGTGTGATGTGATGCCTATATGAATATTTGTCTTGTTCATTCTCTCATAATCACATGATCATAATTTTGTAAATTGCCTAGCTATAATTAGTTACCCAACAATGTTTACTATCTAGGGAAAGATACCACTAGTGAAACTATGACCCCCAGTCCATTCTTTTGCATTAATTGCAAACTTGTTCTTCGTTGTCCCATTTTATTACTATTTGAGTTTTTGCTCACTTTCCACACTATAAGTTTAATCCACTATTTTTAGCGAGACGGGGTGTCTGAAAAACTTTCTGAAACGTTAGGGACAATGTGTTGTGTATGCTTTGTGCAGGTTATACATCAAACTCGGCGCTCGGCGGTGTACTGTATTCCTACTTGTTCGGTAACCATGGTTTTTTAGTGAGGAAAATTTGCTGTTGTGCTACATCCACCTTCCTCTTGTGGTGATTTCTCCAGCATTAGAAATCATACGAATTTCTGGCGCCTTCAATGGTCAGCAATGGGTAGATCAAAGACCAACCAGACTAGTCCAATGAAAAAATTTGGGCCCGGGGAAAATCAAAATAAATACAATTTGTACTAAACTTTTATATACTTCTATATTTTTTAGCATATTACAATAAAATTTTCTATTTATTCACATATTTAGCCAAATAACCAAAAATATAATAAATATTTTGGTTTTTTATGTGTTCAGTATAAACCATTTTTTATATAATGCATAATCTATATAACTTATATGTATTTAAGAATTGTAAAGATTGCAATCAAAGAAACATCTCAATACCATTTTCTAGTTTGTGATTAAGTAAGCATATTTATATAAACTTCTAGCGTACAAAACATACCAATTACGCTAATTTTTATTGGCCAAAACTGTTAAGCCAATCAAAATTCTGCAAACTGTGTTTGATGTGTACTTGGTAATTAAATAACATTGTTTATTATAATCAACAACAAAAATAAAATAGTATGGATGCTTATGCAATATGTTTGTTATCATCTGGTGTACACAATTTCCCGCCATTTCATGAAATAAAAAATTGTTGCACGAAATTAAACATGGAAACCCGGAGTAGAAAAAGAGAATACCATGCGAACTAAATTTGTTGTTGCCGTCACATTGGTTTGTTTTGCGTCTCAAGTGGCCCGTGGTGTGTATTTGCTTCCGCAAATTACCCCTTTTATTATGTTAAGATTTTCCTCCGTTCCAAAATATAGGCACGCATGATTTTTTTTCACCATGAATTTATATGGAAGTACATGGATTGAGATTATATAAATGGCATCATTGTATTTTGTCGTGAGAATTTTTTTGCATATGTATTTATACTATTTTTAGACATATTATAAGTAAAAATCACAGTCATAATTATGGATTGATGACTAGAAAATTCGTATATGTTTTAAATTTTTATAGGAGAGTATTAAATAGTATTAAATATGTATATACTTTATGATTATGGACTCTTCTTTTCTTGGGGGCTAGGGCGGTCGTCCTTGTTACCTAGCCCTGGGAACGAGACATCATCGCATATATAGGAACTTGAACAGTTGAAAAGACATAACCATGCATGCCTCGTTAAACTGTAAACATAATCCAAATTCTTCCAAGCTATTTTGTTCTGCACTACAAACTTGTTATGGTCAGGATGTAAAAATTCACTAGCTTCCATTGCCATACCAGCAAAATTTATTAAGTCATCTGGTATGGGTCCGGTTAGCTTTTTTTTTTTTTTGAAAAATCTGATAGCTGAAGTCTGCGGAAGTTTAATATATCTGGTGGCGTACGATGTACAGGCGAAGAAATTCGAGTCCAAGTAAGTTCTTGCTTACCCAAGATGGTATTATACCTGAGAATTATTGCCTCCAAGATCTAGACTGGTGAGGATTTTGAATTTCTTATGAGCCAAAGGAAATGCTCCTGTGAAATGGTTATTGGCTATGCCATTTTCAGTACATCAGTAGCACATGCACACACTAGTAGAAAAGGGGGCAACGGTGCGCCCCATTAGTACCGATTGTAAAAAACCAGGACTAAAGGGGGCATTAGCACCGGTTGTATATTTGTGCCAGCTAGCCCAACCCTTTAGTACCGGTTGGTATTAACAACCGGTACTACAGAGCAGCCTTTAGTACCGGTTGGTATTAACAACCGGTACTAAAGGGTTGGAGGCCCCGCGGCACATGCGGCCGCTGTTGGTGGCCCCACAGCAAGCCCTTTAGTACCGGTTGTTATTACCAACCGGTACTAAAGAGTAGCCTTTAGTACCGGTTGGTAATAACAACCGGTACTAAAGGTTCTGCCTATATTATGCTTCTTCCACCCCGAGCCAGATCCATTTGAAGCAACTCGACCCAACTCCATTTTTCCTCTCTCCCAAGCTCTAGTTCACCCCATTTTTCTCCAACATTTGTCAAGATTTGTGGCACCCTATACAAGGGTTAGCAACTTCTTCATCTTCTCTTCCGGCATTTCAAGTTTAGCTCATTTTCTTGCAAGTTTAGCTAGGTTGATTTTTTAGTACCAAGAGGAGTGCCAGACTCACGAGCAAGACGCTCTGTGGCAGCCAGGGGTGTAGCGGCAGGACTACAATTCTCCATACTCACACGGTGGAAAAGATCCAATGCATACTTCCGTCGAGTGACAGTCATCCCCCCCTGAATTGTAGGACGCCTCAAGACCCAGAAAATACTCAACTTGCCAAGATCCTTAATGGGAAAACTGGCAGATAGGGAGCGAACGAGACCATCAACTGCTCCCGGAGTAGATCCAGCAATCACAATGTCATCGACATACACCATCATATGCATTTGAACACCATCGCGAGAGAAAGTGAATAAAGACGTATCGGCCTTGGATGGAACAAAACCAAGATCCGACAAGAGAGCACTCAGCCGAGCATACCAAACACGAGGTGACTGTTTCAGACTGTAGAGAGCTCGCTGCAGCTTACACACATGAGATGGATGCTGCTCATCCTCAAAGCCAGGGGGCTGTTGCATGTACACATCCTCCGATAGAAAACCATGAAGGAAGGCATTACTAACATCAACTTGTCGAAGACTCCACCCGCGAGAGACCGCAAGAGAGAGGACCAGCCGAAGTGTAGCTGGTTTGACGACAGGACTGAACGTGTCACCGTAGTCAATGCCATGCTGCTGTGTGAAGCCACGAGCAACGAGAAAAGCCTTATGCTTGTCAATAGAACCATCGGGGCGATATTTGGTCCTAAAAATCCACTTGATGCCGACGATATTAACACCAGGAGGGCGAGGAACCAAGACCCAAGTCTTGGTATGATGGAGAGCAGCGACCTCATCAGACATGGCAGCGCGCCAAGCGATGTCGCGAAGAGCATCGCGATGAGAAACGGGTGTCGCAAATAAAGTGCGCCGACTGGTGTTATAGCACACCGTGCCATCAGTGTACTTCTTCTCACAGCGCGTCTGATCCCGCGTGCGAGTGACCATAGCATGTCCAGGACCAGCCACAGGCGTCGCGGTCGAAGGGACAGAACCGCCTTCGACAATAGGCGACGCGGGCTGATCATCTGCAGTGACAACAGCATGCTGATGGTCCGTGATGGTGGGCGGCGAGCGCACCATAGGCGCAGAGGAGGAGACCGGCCGGGAGCAGCCAGGAGCCGGCCCAGGCGATGAAGGAGCCGGCCCAGGCGAGGCCGGCCCAGACGTGGGCGGGGAAGGCGCGGCAGGCGACCTCGGGTCGCGTGCCCCCGCATGCACGTCGATCACCGGGGCACCATGCACGTCGATCACACGCGACGAAGAAGCGGCGGCCTCGGCGGAGTCCTGTACAGAAGAGGAACTGCTGGAATAGGCATGTCAGTGGACAAATAAGACATGTCATATTTGCGCATAGTGGTACTCATAACCGGTTCATCGGAAGGATAGGATAGCGCGTCCGCGAGAGTAGAAACATCTGAAAGTGCATGGTTTCCCCCATGCATGGTTTTGGTAATTAATGACAATCTCTATGAACTAATGTTTGTATTGAGCTACTTGTAGGGGTGTCCATTTGCTTTGCTTGATCTCCATTTGTTGGAGACAAGGCTAAGGGAAGAAGAGTTCGTGTTGATCAAGGCTAAGTGCGTGTTGGTCAACACTCTAGTCCAATTGAAGAGATGCCGAAGAGGTGCCTCTCCCATCTTGGTGTATGGGGCAGCAACATGTGAATCTTCACCGAAGCGCAATCGAGGAAGGTAGTTCGTCTTGAGGGGATGAAGATCGTCTTCATCGACCTCAAGTGTATTAATGCGCAAGGCAAAGGTATGATCTTGATAGGGTTTCTATTTTACCGGTCTCATGTTGTTTAGTGAGAGACCGGATTATAGGATAGATAACCGTACTATCAAGAGGGGCTCACGACCGAGTATCGTGATCGTATCGTCGTAGAGAGCACAAATCTTTGCATCCATGCAATCATCTTCATTGGTTCTTATTTTTCTCTTATCGTGGTGTGGTCTTGGTGCTTGTTGTGCTTGTCATGACAAAGCTAAGTTCACCGAAAACGATTTTCAGATGCGTCTTCTATTGCGGTTTCGGTATTGGAGATTTTGCCGGTTCATCCGTGCGGAAGATTTATCTCTTACATTTCTTTGAAAAATCTCCTTTGCTTGTTTGCCTTTTTCAAAGGTAGCATTTGTCGTCCTCTTTCCAACAAAATTAGTTTTATTTTATTCGGACTTCATTTGCAAAAGATTTGGATTTTTTGGTTTGCGAAAAGTAGCTTTTACCTTTCCCCATTTGCTTTTATAATATAATGATGGACAATGATGTTTCTCTGCATAATCTTGTAGAGCTTTTCTTTGTGAGTCCAACGAGCCCAAGATCATAGAAAACGGAGTCTTGATGAAAAACTTGTTGATTTTTGGTTTTGGAGGTTTATCGGTTCGTCTTTTATAGAGAGGTTTTACCTTTCTACATTTGGTTTTATCCTCCCTTGTTGGACTATGATGTTTCTCTGTATATTCTTGTAGATCTCATTGCTACGATTCCAACGAGCCCAAGATCATCGAAAACGGAGTCCGGATGCAAAAGATATGCCCGTTTTCGTTTTGCTCTTTGTGCAGTTTTTCACTGGGCCGGAAGTTCCGGTCCTTAGGCCGGAAATTCAGGCCCCCCAGAAATATCCGGCCCAAATTTCTGGCCCAAAGTTCCGGACCATGTCCAGAGAGCTTCCCAGGGCGTCCGGGTCGCTCCGGGGGGTCCGGAAATTCCGGGGTAAGTGCCGGAAATTCCGGCCCGCGCAGGAAAAACTGCCCCCAACGGTTAGATTTGGTGGGGACCTATTTAATGGATCTTCTTCCCCAATGGTTCCCAAGTTTTGGAGCTTCTCTCACTCTGTAATACCCCAGCATTTAGCAACCAATGAAGGGTAGAAGTATGATTTTGTGCATCTGCATGCATGCATCTGAAAATCCGATTAAATTTTTGAAAAATAAAAACCTGTAGGGATTGGAGATCATTCACCCTCATGAGTAGAGTTTAGCTCATCTGAGGTGAATGTGATAATTTTTGACATGACCTCCACGCATTTTTTTTACTGGTTGCGTGAAATCATATCCAAATTGGAATATACAAATGATATTGAATTGGAGAACTTATTTAGATGAATAACAAAGTTATACATGCTTATACAAATAAGCAAATAACTCATAAACAAATACCAACTCAACACCTTTCACAACTCCAAAAGAGTTATTCAAGCAAAGTAATAATGTAATTGGTTGAAAACCAGAAAACTTTGTCTTTACATTGCTCAAGCATAAAAGAAATATAAATGCTTAAGTAATCTACTTTATTACATCAAACTTGATCTTCTTATTTGATCTTAGCTTCTTATCTTCAAATCTTTCCAAAGACATTCCTGCAAGACAAGCATATAAGAAAGAAACTTGGGATGAGATTCAAAGGCTTTGTGTGTTATATAGAAGTAGTTTGGTAACAAGATCAGCTACCTTGTTAACAGATTTCTTTTGTATACCTAAAAGCAATTGAATGTCAAATAAAATAAATAAGGTTCAAAACAAAGTTCCTTGTGATCAAAATGTTTGCCCTCACCATAAGGGTGAGGCAACTTAATTATGGAACTTAACTAATGGATATTAGGAACTTGCCGTAATATCCAAATATTGACTAGAGGGATCAACATTACTTCAAAGGCGACAAGGGATTAGGGATCAGACTTGGATCAACTGGATCATCTGGAGTCAAGTAGTCAACAAGGATGAGGAGCAGCATTTGATCAATACAAGAGAAAGGAACAAAAGGCAACATTGATCTTTTGACCAAGAAGGCAAAGTATCTGTTAGATACCTCTACCAGCCAACTATCCCAAAAGACCGATCTGATGGAAAGTGGTGGTATAATATACTTAACACACTTCACAACACCCCCTCTCACGTGTGACGGGAGAAGAGAAAGTCAACACGTGAATAGAAGAAGAGCACACCGGAACATCGGTGGCTAAAAGCTCCCCTCCAGCCCTCTTTCGAGCGGAGAAATAATTGGGAGAAAAACGTCGGGGGTAGGACTCGAACCTGAGACCTTAGGCTCTGATACCATGTTAGATACCTCTACCAACCAACTATCCCAAAAGACCGATCTGATAGGAAGTGGTGGTATAATATACTTAACACACTTCACAACAAAATATTATACCACCACTTTCCATCAGATCGGTCTTTTGGGATAGTTGGCTGGTAGAGGTATCTAACATGGTATCAGAGCCTAAGGTCTCAGGTTCGAGTCCTACCCCCGGCGTTTTTCTCCCAATTATTTCTCCGCTCGAAAGAGGGCTGGAGGGGAGCTTTTAGCCACCGATGTTCCGGTGTGCTCTTCTTCTATTCACGTGTTGACTTTCTCTTCTCCCGTCACACGTGAGAGGGGGTGTTGTGAAGTGTGTTAAGTATATTATACCACCACTTCCTATCAGATCGGTCTTTTGGGATAGTTGGTTGGTAGAGGTATCTAACAGTATCAACCTCTTTATCCAATCAAGTGCCTATTTAAGAAAGCCACATAAAAATATTTCTCCAATGGAATAAAATCCCAAGGGAGAAGATAGCCCAATGATAAAGACCACAAATATGAATCTTGCAAAGATACTTGAGCATCCCAACCTTATAATAAAGTGATTAATAGTTGATCATGTTCATGGCAAGTATGCTTTTGAACACAAGATCTTGGGTGCATCTTAAATAAATGGTGAATACATTTAAATGACTAATACATATCTCTATTTTTAAATGTGACTAGGGTATTTCAAAAATTCAAAACAAAAAATATGTGGAGCTTCTCTACAATATTAGGAGCATCCATGAATTTTTCTATGATTTTTGGACTTATCTAAAAGCCCTAATTAAATATGTGAAGTTTCTGTTTTAAAGAATTTCAGTAATTGCAAACAAGTCCAGGGGTTATTTGAAAATCGTCTTTTCTTTTCTTCTTCTCCTTCCTTGCGCTAGAAGGACGCAGCACGCCACCGCGCCACCTCCTGCCTGCTTGCTAGCTTGCCTGTGAGGATAAGAGCAAGGGGAAGACGTCCCCATCTCTCTCTCTCACTCTCCTCCTCACCCCTCACTCTCTCTCTTCTTCCTCAGCTCGAACCGCCCGAAACCCTAACCCTAACCCGTACGGCTGCCGCCGTGCCCCACAAATCGCCGGCGAACGGAGGAACAATCGGAACGGTGACCTTGTCCAACTGCTCCGCCTCGACGATCTCTATGCGCTGGTGCAAGTCGCCGATGCCGGGAGCCACTGGAGGAGAAGAACAGGACTGACGCCCCGAACGCCACCGCTCGGTGTCGAGCACGATTCCTTCGTCGACGTTGCTCCATCAGCGCCTAAACCTTGTCCCCGACGCTCTCGGTGAGCAGCTGCGTCGATTGCACCCATTTCCCCTCTCGATTGCGTCCCGTAGCTTGAGATCGAGCTCGGCCGCCGTGCGCCGCCGCGGTGCGTCGTCGCCGTGGTAGCTCCGGCGACCATTTAGGGGCGGCGCCGCCACCCCTGGGTACGTCGCGTCCGTGCGCGTCGAACGCGCACGTCCGCGTGGCCGGAGTCGGCCGGCGCTTGGTCGGTTCGGCCACTGGCCGTGGTGGCTGACGTCAGATGACGTCAGCACGACCTTATCCATTTTTCTTTTTTTATAAAAATCTGACGGGTGGGTCCCTTTGTCAGAAATTTGAACTTTATTCAAATAACAGAAAATAATACAAATTAATAAAATTCATAACTTTTGAATCATAAGTCAGAAAAATATAAATAAAATATCAAAATGATCAGAAAAATAAAATCTACCAGATTATAATTTTTGCATAATTATTTAATCAACTTTAAATACAGGTTATCTAAAATTACTAAAATGCCACTTAAACATCACCTAAAATTTTGAAATCCAAATAAATTCCTAAAATTTAATAAAAATATGTTTTCGACTCCAAATTTTATAAGGATTTCAAATATGATTTTCATTTAATTTATTGAAAAGGTTTTATTGAATAAAAAATACTAAGATCCATAAATGGATATAATTTCAATTATTTTAAAATAAATTATTTGAAAATAATTTTCTTATGTAATTAATTAAAAGATAGTAACTGGAATTAAATTTTACTAGTAGCTTTTAAAGAACCTAATTTTCTAAAAGAAAATAAATTTGAAATAAAGGTTCAACACATAAAACTTGAACTCAAATACCATAATGTAAATGATTGTTCCGTTACTCATCCTAGGTAAAACACACAAAAAGAAGTTCATTTGAAAATCAATCACTCTAGTGTTATTACGTTTTGAAAGTAGTTAAATAAAATAAAATTATGAAATAAATGCAATTCTTAATTGAGCATCTGTAAGTTGTTTATTACTCATGTAAAACATTACTTCGATAATCATAGCAAGCACCTAAGTCTAAAAGCTATAACAACTTAAAGCATCTCACGTTAACAAAGTAATCAATAACGCTAAGCGCTTACTTGTGAGTTTGGGTATTTTGGGTTATGTACAATGCATCTCATATTTATACATAATAGCATATTGCAAGTGTTTCCAGTAGTCCTTACTCGGACTACTTTGCTGTTTTCAGATCTCCGGGTTCTGACGCACCCTAGAACCCCGAAGGGCATGAACTGCCACCTCTGACACAGGCAAGTTCATCACTTGCTCATACCTCTTGAAATATTTATTATAAAACTATTTTCAAAACATTATTATACTATCACCTTTATACAAAAGAAAGCATAAAACCTATTTCTTTAATAACTTGACTATTTGGCTATCTACCTGAGTGGTGGTAACCTATTATGGTTGGCAGATGGAACCATGGTAACAAGAATAGGTCCGGAGGTTCCATTTGCACGGGAAAGTATTACCTAGGACTTAACAACAAATGTCGTCATAATGATTGCGCCGTAAAGACGCGTTAACCATAAGACCTGGAATGGGACGGGAAATGCCATCTGTACTTCTCCCGGATGCATGTCAACGGGTTGCCAGTGCCGTAGGCTGTAGGTCTTGCGGGACTACATGCACATGGGTGGGATCCCTTAATTCCCACGGCGACTGGGGTCTAGGATGGTCTGCAAGAGGGTGCCTAGGTGTCTACCGTGAGGGGTAGGGCATCAGGGGTGATTCTGCTATGCATGAATTGGGTGGGCATGCATTGTGCGGAGAAGCACAGTGAATGACTTGGATCAAAAACTGGGCCCCACACCAAAGAGAGTGTGGACGGGAAAGATCACCCGGTTGTGCAACAAAGTCTTGATCTCTTATGGATAAAGTAACGCACCTCTGCAGAGTGTAAAAAATTGTAACATGTTACTCCCTGTTCCGGGAAGGAGCTGCGAACGCTGCAGGAAAGGAACTCCATGAAAGTTCTAGCCCTGTGAAGGATGACGGGCATAGTTTTCAGAATAAAATCTACCTCTTGAAGAAATGTTTACAAAAACCTTGCATTAAGCTTAAGGCTCCTTGGAGTCTAAAGCTGTAGCTAGTGCATCAAACTTCCCACCGTACATAATGAACTTGCTGGGTAACACTGGTTACTCACTCTTGCCCTTTTGACCCCCTGCTTAGAATTGTGGAGTCATCAAAGGAGTTGATGGTGGTGCATCACGATATTGAGAACTTCAACAAGGAGTCAACCGCTACTTCATCAACGGAAGAACAACAACAATAGCAACGCAGGAGCAATGACAACGATGATAACAACGCATGAACAATGACAACGATGAGATCACACTGCCAATGGAGGAGACCACGCTTACTGGAGGAACGAGTACAAGTCCGGATAATCTTATTCCAGATAAAGTAGATTTAGGTGGTGGCAACAGCAGTAGTGGATTAGGAATTAGAGCTAGAGTTAATCTCCAGCTTAGTGATTCAAATTGGTTCTTTTCTGGATTTCATTGGCAAGAGACTATCCTCTATGTATCGAGGAAGTTCTCGAGATTTTGTATTGAATATTGATGTAATCCTATAGTGTTACCTTGGACCTGCTATGTTTCTGTTGTACCACTCTGAGGGATGTAATATTCACGGATAGGTCCTTCTGTGAGTATTATATCAACGACTTGCACACTACACCATGCAGTGGTGTGCTGGGTCACCGCAGCTGGTATCAGAGCAAAGCGACCTTAGGTTTGAAACCTTTTAGGAGACTTGTAGGTTGATAAAGACTATAGGAAGTTATTTTATTTAAACTATATCCATCTAGGACCTATGATGGTTATTCATTTGAGAATAATAATGTCATACTTATATGGAGTATTCTTATCTAGTCTTCTATTGGTATAACACTTATCCATCTCGTTCTTTCTAAAACCTGGTATACCAGATGAGAGAATGTCCTATGTAACAGCGACTGTTATATTCAAGTCAGTGATATCTATGTGGTATCATTGATAGTAGCATCCTATGAAGTAGAACCCTATTGGGAGTTGATGATGCAAGGATAAGAGAAGAGAAGAACAATGGTGAGTTGGATATACTAAGCCATGCAAGTTATGGTAATTATACCATTTTAATATGGTTCAAATTTGAAGAGGATGTCAGAGAAATAGATACTATTTCAAGGAGGACATGGAGCCGTGCACTTGTCCAACAGTAAGGTGTTATGGTATTCATGTATACCAATAGTACCTACACGAGTGAACGTGAGATTACACTTGAAGATATGAAGAAGTATGGAAGTACGTCAAGGCACGAAGACGAAGTTCAAGGTCAAGAAAACTTAGCTCCTTTGTAAGATGGACACAAGTATTAATAGACACTAGGTCTCAGTTACTCAATTGCGAATGGTCAATTGTGGTAAATATTCGTATAAGTCACACTTTGAGTGATGGATAAACCTGTCCCTCAAGCCAGTGAGGTAAGAGTTGTTATATGAAATAGGTCTATAAGGTAATATATATACCTAACTTGCAGTGTATAGCATCTAAGCCTGGTACTTGAGATGTTTTTACTCAAAGTACTACGTATTTTTGGGCCAATGATGCATGAGTGATATATATCACTATATTTGGGTTTTTGGATCTTATTGGATTTTTGATTGACTAGATCCGAGCATGAAGTTTGAACTTGATGTGCAAATGCATGTTGCAAACATTTTGTTTTTTCTTGATGTTACTGGTCTAGAGGGTACATAGATTAGTGTGAGAGCGTTCTGAGTGACCAGAGTTGTTGCAGCAATGGAAGCTCGCGAAGAGAAGGAAGTCAAAAAGAAGACAAAGATCTACCAAAGATGTTGCAAAGAAAACTAAATTAGGAGACATATCCGAGAAGGAAGGTTGTGAAGTTTTTGCTTATCAGCTCACAACGTCGTTTCATGGATGACAAACACAATGACGGAGGTCATGGGATGACAGAGACAAAAGGGAAATTCCAAGACATTGAATGAAGAAGCAAATTGGCTGCCAAACATCAGTTCATGATTGGAGATCGAACATTTACAAGGAGATAACTTTGTGTTGAATACAACGCTGTTGACAAGAAAGAGTGAATGAGAAAGATTCATGACAAACGAGTATAAGTCAATAAGAGATTAGGGTAGCAAAGTACCTTATGGGAAGTACGTTGATAGTACACAGAGGCCATAACCACCATGTGAAGTAGTGCAAACACGGAGTTCATTGTTCCGAGGAACTTTAGAATCATGGAAGAAGAGTCTAGTTTGTCATGGATTGATGATAAGCTCAGAAAGTTGACCAATTTGGACGAGGATATCTGACACTGGTGAAGCCAAAGTACCATAGTTACAGCTTATATCCAGAGCCACTATTAAGATAGTTGTTATCAACAAGATTGACGTCTTAGATTCCACTCCTCAAAAGGTAGATATATCTTGTATTCTTCGAAAAATTATTGAAAACCTAGTAATCGTATCTCTTTATCGGAAGACGACACTGGGGATTCGCAATATTTTGGTTATATACCTATGTTATTTGTGAGTCCATTAGGTAGGTATACCAAGATTTGAGCAAAAAGGTGAGTTGTGAAGTTCGACTTAATAGAGTTGACTGAATAAAGCTCGATGGATTAGAGCTGACGGAAGGAAGTTCGTCTAACCGGACCCCAGAACCGAGGAAGACTCAGGAAACTTCAAGGAGAAAAGGGAATTATATATGTTGATTAGTACTTGACGGAGAAGACATGTCGTTAGAAGGGAATATGATGACGAAGACAAGGTCGAAGTAGTACCAAGTCTCGATGGATGATGTTCTATAAAGCTGGAAAGAACAGTTAACCCAGAAGTTCTGAAACAAAAGCCAATAATTACCATCAGAAATAAAGTCTTGCTAGTCTCGGGATTATAGGGAAGTGAACCAACAAACATATCGGAAGGTCGTATAAGGATGTAGATGAAGATCTTCGACAGAGGGCTATAAAGCCATGGAAATGCGAGGAGTCAGAATTAGATGATTCAAGAAACATGAAGGAGTAATAGAATCGCTAGAATTTAACAAATATTAGATGAAAGTTGACAGATGTATAGTATGGATCAAGAGAAGATGCGGAAAAGTATGTGGGACAAAGGATCACCAATATCTGCGTCCACGTCAGAATGGAATTTGAGTGAATCAATATCAGCAAAAATGCTTTCTACTTATCTCTACGTGAGAGGAGCCGAAACTTCGGGACGAAGTTTTTGTTAAGGGGGGAAGGCTGTAATACCCCAGCATTTATCAACCAACGAAGGGTAGAAGTATGATTTTGTGCATCTGCATGCATGCATATGAAAATCCGATTAAATTTTTCGAAAAATAAAAACCTGGAGGGATTGGAGATCATTCACCCTCATGAGTAGAGTTTAGCTCATCTGAGGTGAATGTGATAATTTTTGACATGACCTCCAGGCATTTTTTTTACTGGTTGCGTGAAATCAGATCCAAATTGGAATATACAAATGATATTGAATTGGAGAACTTATTTAGATGAATAACAAAGTTATACATGCTTATACAAATAAGCAAATAACTCATAAACAAATACCAACTCAACACCTTTCACAACTCAAAGAGTTATTCAAACAAAGTAATAATGTAATTGGTTGAAAACCAGAAAACTTTGTCTTTACATTGCTCAAGCATAAAAGAAATATAAATGCTTAAGTAATCTACTTTATTACATCAAACTTGATCTTCTTATTTGATCTTAGCTTCTTATCTTCAAATCTTTCCAAAGACATTCCTGCAAGACAAGTCATATAAGAAAGAAACTTGGGATGAGATTCAAAGGCTTTGTGTGTTATATAGAAGTAGTTTGGTAACAAGATCAGCTACCTTGTTAACAGATTTCTTTTGTATACCTAAAAGCAATTGAATGTCAAATAAAATAAATAAGGTTCAAAACAAAGTTCCTTGTGATCAAAATGTTTGCCCTCACCATAAGGGTGAGGCAACTTAATTATGGAACTTAACTAATGGATATCAGGAACTTGCCCTAATATCCAAATATTGACTAGAGGGATCAACATTACTTCAAAGGCGACAAGGGATTAGGGATCAGACTTGGATCAGCTGGATCATCTGGAGTCAAGTAGTCAACAAGGATGAGGAGCAGCATTTGATCAATACAAGAGAAAGGAACAAAAGGCAACATTGATCTTTTGACCAAGAAGGCAAAGTATCAACCTCTTTATCCAATCAAGTGCCTATTTAAGAAAGCCACATAAAAATATTTCTCCAATGGAATAAAATCCCAAGGGAGAAGATAGCCCAATGATAAAGACCACAAATATGAATCTTGCAAAGATACTTGAGCATCCCAACCTTGTAATAAAATGATTAATAGTTGATCATGTTCATGGCAAGTATGCTTTTGAACACAAGATCTTGGGTGCATCTTAAATAAATGGTGAATACATTTAAATGACTAATACATATCTCTATTTTTAAATGTGACTAGGGTATTTCAAAAATTCAAAACAAAAAATATGTGGAGCTTCTCTACAATATTAGGAGCATCCATGAATTTTTCTATGATTTTTGGACTTATCTAAAAGCCCTAATTAAATATGTGAAGTTTCTGTTTAAAGAATTTCAGTAATTGCAAACAAGTCCAGGGGTTATTTGAAAATCGTCTTTTCTTTTCTTTTCTTCTTCTCCTTCCTTGCGCCAGAAGGACGCAGCACGCCGCCGCGCCACCTCCTGCCTGCTTGCTAGCTCGCCTATGAGGATAAGAGCAAGGGGAAGACGTCCTCATCTCTCTCTCTCTCACTCTCCTCCTCACCCCTCGCTCTCTCTCTTCTTCCTCGGCTCGAACCGCCCGAAACCCTAATCCTAACCCGTACGGCTGCCGCCGTGCCCCACAAATCGCCGGCGAACGGAGGAACAATCGGAACGGTGACCTTGTCCAACCGCTCCGCCTCGACGATCTCTACGCGCTGGTGCAAGTCGCCGATGCCGGGAGCCGCTGGAGGAGAAGAACAGGACTGACGCCCCGAACGCCACCGCTCGGTGTCGAGCACGATTCCGTCGCCGACGTTGCTCCATCAGCGCCTAAACCTTGTCCCCGACGCTCTCGGTGAGCAGCTGCGTCGATTGCACCCATTTCCCCTCTCGATTGCGTCCCGTAGCTTGAGATCCAGCTCGGTCGCCGTGCGCCGCTGCGGTGCGTCGTCGCCGTGGTAGCTCCAGCAACCATTTAGGGGCGGCGCCGCCACCCCTGGGTACGTCGCGTCCGTGCGCGTCGAACGCGCATGTCCGCGTGGCCGGAGTCGGCCGGATTCGGCCGGCGCGTGGTCGGATTGGCCGCTGGCCATGGTGGCTGACGTCAGATGACGTCAGCATGACCTTATCCAATTTTCTATATTAATAAAAACCTGACGGGTGGGTCCCTTTGTCAGAAATTTGAACTTTATTCAAATAACAGAAAATAATCCAAATTAATAAAATTCATAACTTTTGAATCATAAGTCAGAAAAATATAAATAAAATATCAAAATGATCAGAAAAATAAAATCTACCAGATTATAATTTTTGCATAATTATTTAATCAAATTTAAATACAGGTTATCTAAAATTACTAAAATGCCACGTAAACATCACCTAAAATTTTGAAATCCAAATAAATTCCTAAAATTAAATAAAAATATGTTTTCGACTCCAAATTTTATAACGATTTCAAATATGATTTTCATTTAATTTATTGAAAAGGTTTTATTGAATAAAAAATACTAAGATCCATAAATGGATATAATTTCAATTATTTTAAAATAAATTATTTGAAAATAATTTTCTTATGTAATTAATTAAAAGATAGTAACTGGAATTAAATTGTACTAGCTTTTAAAGCACCTAATTTTCTAAAAGAAAATAAATTTGAAATAAAGGTTCAACACATAAAACTTGAACTCAAATACCATAATGTAAATGACTGTTCCGTTACTCGTCCTAGGTAAAACACACAAAAAGAAGTTCTTTTGAAAATCAATCAATCTAGTGTTATTACTTTTTGAAAGTAGTTAAATAAAATGAAATTCTGAAATAAATGCAATTCCTAATTGAGCATCTATAAGTTGTTTATTACTCATGTAAAACATTACTTCGATAATCATAGCAAGCACCTAAGTCTAAAAGCTATAACAACTTAAAGCATCTCACTGTTAACAAAGTAATCAATAACGCTAAGCGCTTACTTGTAAGTTTGGGTATTTTGGGTTAAATACGATGCATCTCATATTTATGCATAATAGCATATTGCAAGTGTTTCCAGTAGTCCTTACCCGGACTACTTTGCTGTTTTCAGATCTCCGGGTTCTGACACACCCTAGAACCCCGAAGGGCATGAACTGCCACCTCTGCCACAGGCAAGTTCATCACTTGCTCATACCTCTTGAAATATTTATTATAAAACTATTTTCAAAACCTTATTATACTATCACCTTTATACAAAAGAAAGCATAAAACCTATTTCTTTAATAACTTGACTATTTGGCTATCTACCTGAGTGGTGGTAACCTATTATGGTTGGCAGATGGAACCATGGTAAGAAGAATAGGTCCGGAGGTTCCATTTGCATGGGAAAGTATTACCTAGGACTTAACAACAAATGCCGTCATAATGATTGCGCCGTAAAGATGCGTTAACCATAAGACCTGGAATGGGACGGGAAATGCCATCTGTACTTCTCCCGGATGCATGTCAACGGGCTGCCAGTGCCGTAGGCTGTAGGTCTTGCGGGACTACATGCACATGGGTGGGATCCCTTAATTCCCACGGTGACTGGGGTCTAGGATGGTCTGCAAGAGGGTGCCTAGGTGTCTACCGTGAGGGGTAGGGCATCAGGGGTGATTCTGCTATGCATGAATTGGGTGGGCATGCATTGTGCGGAGAAGCACAGTGAATGACTTGGATCAAAAACTGGGCCCCACACCAAAGAGAGTGTGGACGGAAAGATCACCCGGTTGTGCAACAAAGTCTTGATCTCTTATGGGTAAAGTAACGCACCTCTGCAGAGTGTAAAAAATTGTAACATGTTACTCCCTGTTCCGGGAAGGAGCTGCGAACGCTGCAGGAAAGGAACTCCATGAAAGTTCTAGCCCTGTGAAGGATGACGGGCATAGTTTTCAGAATAAAAGCTACCTCTTGAAGAAATGTTTACAAAAACCTTGCATTAAGCTTAAGGCTCCTTGGAGTCTAAAGCTATAGCTAGTGCATCTTTAACTTCCCACCGTACATAATGAACTTGCTGGGTAACACTGGTTACTCACTCTTGCCCTTTTGCCCCCCTGCTTAGAATTGTGGAGTCATCAAAGGAGTTGATGGTGGTGCATCACGATATTGAGACCTTCAATAAGGAGTCAACCGCTACTTCATCAACGGAAGAACAACAACAATAGTAACGCAGGAGCAATGACAACGATGATAACAACGCATGAGCAATGTCAACGATGTCGAGGAGATCACTCTGCCAACGGAGGCGACCACGCGTACTGGAGGAACGAGTACAAGTACGGATAATCTTATTCCAGATAAAGTAGATTAAGGTTGTGGCAACAACAGTAGTGGATTAGGAATTAGAACTAGAGTTAATCTCCAGCTTAGTGCTACGAATTGGTTCTTTTCTGGATTTCATTGGCAAGAGACTATCCTCTATGTATCGAGGAAGTTCTCGAGATTTTGTATTGAATATTGATGTAATCCTATAGTGTTACCTTGGACCTGCTATGTTTCTGTTGTATCACTCTGAGGGATGTAATATTCACGGATAGGTCCTTCTGTGAGTATTATGTCAACGACTTGCACACTACACCATGCAGTGGTGTGCTGGGTCACCGCACACTCCTCCATTGTTGACCTCCAAAGCTTTGATTCCTCTCAATCCCTCCAATGATTCTTGCCCAAATTTAGGGATTCAAGAGAGGAGATCTAGATCTACAACCCCACCAATCAAAATCTCCTCTAAGTGAGGGGAACTAGTGGATCTAGATTTTGGGGTTGCTTTGTGTTCATCCCCTTTGTTCTTACTCTCTTATCCCCCCCAAAGCATTTGTTGCTTGGTTGGAATTTGAGAGTGAAGGACTTGACCACTTTGTGTGTTCTTACCTCTTGCATTGTTGCATCGGGTTGCTCTCCCTACGGTGATACGTGAAGATCGACGTTGAGAAGCTTGTTACTCTTGGGTGCATTGTGTTCCCAAGAGCTTTGTGCCTCTTGGATGCATTGTGTACCCTAAACGGTGTGGAGGTGCCGCGAAGTCTTCGAGTTGTGAAGCTTCGGCACGAATTTGGGAGCCCCCAATTGAGTTGTGGGTGTGTGCCCCAAGAGAAGTTGTAAAGGGCTCCGGAATCCGCCTCGAAGGATTCTGATAGTGGAAGGTGAACCAATCCCTTGGGTGAGGTTCATCGGAGAATAGGGTGAGGCCTTTGTGGCATCTTGAGTAGGCCTCTTGTGGCGAGCTCACACCCCTCCAACGAGACGTACTCCCTTAACAAGGAGGAACTCGGGAATACATCCTCGTCTCCGCGTGCCTCGGTTATTTCTATACCCGAGCTTTTACTTATGCAATTTACATTGTGATAGCCTTCGTGCTTGAAGTTATTTATCTTGCTATCACCTTGTTGCTTGCCTTGCTTAGCATAAGTTGTTGGTGCACATAGGTAAATCTAGTAATTTAGGTTGTTGGCTTGTTAATTTAAAACATAGTTTTATTCCGCAATTATCAAGCCCTTAAATAGAAAAAGTGTTAATCGCCTGTTCACCCCCCCCCCTCCTCTAGGCGACATCCGGAACATCGTTTGTTCTTTCAACATCAACCGTGACACCTGGAGATGCATAAGGAAAAACGGACTCATCAAAGACGACATCACGAGAGATATAAATCCGACCCGTGGAGCGATCCAAACACTTGTACCCTTTGTGCATGGAACTATACCCTAGAAAAACGCACATAGTAGAATGGAACGAGAGCTTATGAGCGTTGTACTTACGCAAGCTAGGCCAGCATGCGCAGCTAAAGGTGCGAAGAAACGAATAGTCTGGTTGGACTTTGAAAAGCCGATGAACTCGTGTATCCTACTGTAAAACAGGTGTGGGCTTGCGGTTAATGAGATAGCAGGCCGCAAGAAAGGCTTCATCCCAAAAACGCAAAGGGAGGGACGCATGAGCTAAAAGAGCCAGGCCCGTCTCTACCATGTGATGGTGCTTGCGCTCGGCCACCCCGTTTTGCTGCGAGGTGTGAGGGCACGAGACGCGATGGACGATGCCGGTGCGCTGAATATAGCGATTCAACCGATGGTACTCACCACCCCAATCCGACTGAACGGCTTTGATTTTAGTGTCTAATTGACGCTCAACATGATTCTGGAACTCATAGAACACGTGCTCAACATCAGACTTATGCTTGAGGAGGTAGATCCAAACAAAGCGATAAAAATCATTGACAAAGCTAACATAGAGTACTGATACCCCCCGGAAGATGCAATAGCTTTACCCCAAACATCAAAGTGAACTAACTCAAGAGGCATAGTAGAAACACGGTGAGAAGCATGATAAGGCAATTGTCGACTTTTAGCACATTGACAAGCATCACAAACTGAAGTCTGATTATTGGAAGAACACTCTAAATCATTATCCCTAAAAATGTTTTGAACTACATTATTGGTGGGGTGGCCAAGACGATGATGCCACTAGGCGGTGGTGACGCGGGTGCTGGAAGACGCTTGGCGGGAAGACGCGGATGATGCACGACCAAGCGGGATGGGGTAGAGACTGCCATGACTTCTACCGCGAAGAAGAACTCTCCGTGTGGCCTTGTCCTTAACAAGGAAGAAAGAACGGTGAAATTCAATGAAAACATCATTGTCACAGACAAGACGAAAAACAGATAGAAGGTGTTTGCTAATATGCGGAACATGAAGGATATTCTTCAAGTGAAGAGATGAACCAGGTAATTTAGAGTGACCAATATGCGAAATAGACAAACCTGCACCATTTGCCACCTGCACTTGATCCTTCCCACCGTAGCGTTCGTGAACCTGAAGACGCTCGAGATCACTCGTTAGGTGATCGGTGGCACCCGTGTCCAGATGCTAGAACTACTCGTTGGAGAAGGTCGATGTAGCATTGCCGGTGTGCTGGTCCTGATCATAGCGCTTGCGGCAGTCACCAGCCTCATGCCCCCAGTTTTTACAAATCTAACACTGGGGGCGCCAGCGGCGGTTGCGGCCGTTGCCGCCACCGTTACCTCCTCCATTGCGGCCATTGCCGCCGTTGCCGTCATTGCGTCGACGGTCTGGACCTCCTTGGCCGCCGGTCCCCTGCCCGTAGCCTCCCTGGACAGGGCCGTGTTGCCCCTGTGGTGCACAACCCGCGGGGTGGCCGCCACCAGGAGGGCGGTTGTCGTACGGGCGCCCGGAATTGGTGGAGTAGACCGGGCGCGACACGAGATATGCGGAGGATGACCAGTCTGCGACCTCCGCTTGTTGATTCTGGAGGGACTCGAAGTTCAGGACCTGGGAGTAGAACGTCCCGATCGTGACGGGGACCCCTGCAAATCCCATGCCGGCGGCGATGGGGTTGAAGTCACGGCCGAGCCCGCCCAGCATGATGTCGATGACCTCGTCATCGTGAAGAGGAGATCCAGTCACGGCCAACACATCGGCGAGGGATCTCACCTTATGCATGTACTCGGCGGCGGGCTTGTCGTCCTTTCGGAGCCCTTGGATCTGCCGACGAAGAGCTCGAACGCCGGCGCTGTTCTCGGCGGTGTACATAGCTTGGACAGCGCTCCATGCCGCCGCAGCTCTGGTGCAGCCGATGAGCTGCGCTGAGATGTCCTCGTGCATCGAGGAGAGAAGATGGCCGAGGACCTTCTGGTCCAGGGTCCACCATTGCATGTAGTCGGGGTTGGTGACGTCGACCGCAGCATCGCCAGTTCCCTGCTTGATAGTAGCAGGCGGCGCCTTCGCCGGCCCGTCGAGGAAACCATGGAGACAGGCACCAGCGATACTGGGAAGGCACAGAGCCTTCCACAGCATGAAATTACTGCCGCTGAGACAGACGGCGATGGTGGGGAGCACGGACATCACCGTCGAGGCGGAAGGCGGCTCGATCACGGGGCCGACGATGGTGGTAGAGAGAGCCGGGGAGGTAGACAGCGTGAGCGCTGAAGTAGTGGTCATCGCGACAACTGCGGCGGCGGTGAGTGTGGCGGTGGCTGCGGCGGAAAGCGGCGGCGCGGCTATGGCGGCAGTGGAAGAGAGGCCTAGGGTTAGGCTCTGATACCAAGTTAGAAACAAAGTGTATAGGGTTTTCCGTGGGGCAAAGCCTCTCCACGTCTCTCCTTTATATAATGATCAGCAGGGTTACATACATACAATACGTGTACAAATACATGACAAGCTAGACCTATTTTAACACTCCTTCCACCGATGCCCTGATCGACCGTCTCTTCTGCCCTCTCAGCTCCACGTCCCTCCCTCCGGCCTCCGCCTCCGCGACCGCCGTTAACCGCATCTACCACATAATGACATAACTGCCGCCAATGTCGCGGCGCTGCAGGCCTCGGCCGGACCAGGGCGCACGAAGTTCGAAGCATTCACGGCCCACCTGTGTCAACTCTCTTCTAGGGCGGCGGTGGCCTCGCCGCACCAGCAACGTCTGTGTTGCATGGGGGTGGTCATGGACGGGCGTGCTCGCATGTCCCCGGACAGCGCCATGAAGTCCTACTTCGGCAACGTGCTGACCATACCATACGGACGACCTCCGCTGCCGCATGGCGCTCGCCGATGTGGCCGGCGACGTGCACCGTTGGATGCGGGAGGCCGCGACCTGCGAACACTTTTGGGGATTGATCGACTGGGGTGGAGGCGCTACGGCCTGAGCCTGCTGCGGCCAGGGTGTACTTAGGCGGCGACACTGGTGGCATCAATGCGATATCATGCATCGTGTCGTCGGGGCTGGGATTCTGTATCGATGAGGCCAACTTCGGCACGGGCATACCAGTGTTTTCATCGTATCACTTCACGTGGCCTGTCGGGGCGGCGTATGTCATGCCGATGCCAAGCACGCACGGGGATGGCGACTGGATTGTATATGTGCACGCAACACCGGAGTTGGTGAAGGTGATGGAGGAGGTGCCAACTGTTTTCCACGCCCTAAAGAACAACTATGTGTTCGGATGATCGGGCAGCTAATCATATATGGCATACTCTTGTTATCTATGTTTGCGTTTGTGTATGTACCTACGTGTGGATTGTAACACCGCCAACTACCGTGTTGGTGGTAACTTACCTTTCGAAAATAAACACTCGATGTGAAGTAACAAAGCCTTCTATGTGCAGTTGGTAACTTCACCTTTCGAAACTAAACACCTGATGTCAAGTAATAAAGCCTTTTTGTATGCACTGGTGAGAATCGGTGATTGTTGATGAAGTGTCATTTGTTTTGGCTCACTAGTTAGCTTTGTTTTACAAAGGGAATATATCAATACCATGTAATTCTACCAGGGGATGAAACATTTCGGGCTAGTTAGGCCCCACGGACCGACTGTTTTCAAGGGATCCCGGTCTGGGACCCCCTCCCCCCACACACACACATTTACACCATGGTGATGGATGGTTGGGGCGCTGGATCCGGGCCTGGAGCCTGCTACGGCCAGGGCATACTTAGGCGGCGACACTGGTGGCATCGATGCGATATCATGCATCGTGTCGTCGGGGCTGGGTTTCTGTATCGATGAGGCCAACTTCAGCACGGGCATACCAGTGTTTGCATCGTATCACTTCCTGTGGCCTGTCGGGGCGGCGTATGTCATGCCGATGCCAAGCACGCACGGGGATGGCGACTGGATTGTATACGTGCACGCAGCACCGGAGTTGGTGAAGGTGATGGAGGAGGTGCCAACTGTTTTCCACGCCCTAAAGAACAACTATGTGTTCGGATGATCGGGCAGCTAATCATATATGGCATACTCTTGTTATCTATGTTTGCGTTTGTGTATGTACCTATGTGTGGATTGTAACACCCCCAACTACCGTGTTGGTGGTAATTTACCTTTCAAAAATAAACACTCGATGTGAAGTAACAAAGCCTTCTATGTGCAGTTGGTAACTTCACCATTCGAAACTAAACACCTGATGTCAAGTAATAAAGCCTTTTTGTATGCACTGGTGAGAATCGGTGATTGTTGATGAAGTGTCATTTGTTTTGGCTCACTAGTTAGCTTTGTTTTACAAAGGGAATATATCAATACCATGTAATTCTACCAGGGGATGAAACATTTCGGGCTGGTTAGGCCCCGCAGACCGACTGTTTTCAAGGGATCCCGGTCTGGGACCCCTACCCCCCCACACACACATTTACACCATGGGGGGCGCTGGATCCGGGCCTGGAGGGCCTAGATCCGGCAGTTGTTTGGTAGTCCCGTGACGGGCTCTACGGGTTCGACCGGCGGGTGCGTCCTACCCATTGAACCTCACTGTTCGAGGACCAGTTGGCTGATCCCGTTCTCTCATATCCGTCCTAGTGGGATGGTCGTGCTGGTGTTCGGCCCCTTCATGGGCTAAGGATCCCGTACGCCGAGGCGGCGGCCACAGAAGGTGGACTGTGCGGGTGTATCTACGGTGAGTGACGTGGCCGTGGTGATGCTCTTGCTTTTTTGCCATTTAGATGGCGAGAAGCGGGTTTCGAGGGATCCTGGTGTTGGCGGTTTGGGAGCCCTACTCGGTGACAGTGGGCAATCTAAAATATCGGGTGTAGGGCGAAGTTTTTTTTGGGCAAAAGCCTAGTGCTCCCGCGCCAACAAGGGCGATGACTGCGGGTGCCATGACCCTCTAGGGGGCGTCATTGTGGCACCTAATGTCAAGTAATAAAGCCTTTTTGTATGGGGTGGTGAGAATGGGTGATTGTTGATATGTTCTCCAAAAACGACACCTACATGAAGGGAACAGTACACAAGTGACGTCGTTGTCCGATCAATAGATCTTAGGTTTTCACCCTAGAAAAAAATCCAAACTCTCGAGACAATGCCTTCAACAAGTGAGCAATCGTTATTGCACCAATGAATATCTTACTTAGGGTTTTCATCCTACAAATCGAGACTCGGTACTTAAGAACCAATACTAAAATTGAAGTTCCCTAGTTCTGCTATGCCCACTTGCACATGTCGCAGCTGCAAATCACAATCGATCACCAGGCTCACTGTTCACATGCATGCATCACGCGTGCATTTTAGACAGGAACATCGTCCCACGGAAGAATTGTGCCTGCATAACACAGCCCATGAAGCATTGTCTTCATCGCATCCAAGACCCCGTCTTCCAGGGACGAAACCAGGGGGTGTGAGCTGGGGCCATGGCTCCCCCATGGTTGATTTTTTTGTAAACCCCCTTGTAGGTTTGTGGATTTGATGGCAAAATTTACCTAAAGTTAGCTAGATGGCCCCCTCCAACTTATTGCATGTGCAACTGGTCCCCCTTGTGTTACAATCCTGGTTCTGTCCCTGCCGTCTACGCCATTAAGTCTCAGACTCGATTTGAGCCATCGAGACCTTCTTGGCTTCTAAACGTAGCCACCTTGACATTCCTCACATCTGCCAACACCATGGAGATCGCGGTGTAGATGACGATGTCGACGTGCCCCATGGTAAAGTTTCGTGACACGTCCCCTTGAAGCCGCACGGGCTGATGTTCCCGGAATCCACGGACGGGATGAAGTTTCCTCACGCCGCGGCAAGCGGAGCAAGGCGCCACTAAGCCACGCACGACGAGCGGTCATCTTCTGGCGAATCATTGTACTGTGATTTTACTATGTCGCCTTGTTGTGTCCCATTAGGATGGCGGTGAGGAGCATTTCATAGGACTCGTCAGCTCGGCCGAGAAAGCTGCCTCATTACTAACACGTGGTACATGGGGGAAGGGTCTACAAGCATTGAAAAGAAGTCGGGGAGGAAATTTGAAACTACACAAAGAAGCCGGGGAGGAAATTTGAAACTGCGCACAATTTATTTAGTTACCACCTTGTGGATGCTTCACAACTATGCACACAATGTAGAATTTGTACTTGTGCGAGATGACACGTGTCACAAAATAAAAAAGTACGCGATTGTTTAGTCTCCGAACACGGATTGAACCGTTACACACAAATTTAATTTTGTATCGTAAGCAATAGGAAATAACAAAAATGGAACACTCCATCCTTTGGGGTTTAATTTGCTCGATCTATACTAGTGCGATCTGAAAACAAGGAAAATGGCCGGCATGCACTAGTTTGGGTTTTATGAACCATCTTCTTACAGAAATTCAATGCACAACCTTAACATCATTGGTACATTACCGATTTACCAATCACAACCAGCAACAAGATGTTCCACGGATAGGCGGGGGATCTTATGCCAGCGTTTTATGCACAGATGAATGAGCCACCCTTGCAAACACACTAGCCACGAACTACTAGCCCCAAGCCTCAACACTCTACCATATTCACTTCCAATGTTCTAATCTCCTCAAGCTTGCTCAATGAACCTACTATAACGTACAAACAACAACAGCCACTACAGAATCTCAGTCGAAATATCGACACGCGTATCAGATGCGGAATCCTTGATGCGACATCACCATTTGTGAGAAATTGGAATGATCGGAGATCTGTGCATGCGGTGCGCCCTGGAGAATGGAACCGATTCAGCAGCGGAAACGGATGACAATGCAGGAGATGTCGTCCTTGCTCTTCCTCGCGAGCGCTTCGGTTGTCAGCCGCTTCGCTGCTGCCTGGGGGTCCTTTGTCGACTTCACGAGATCCACGGCTTCCTGGTTCTTCATCACCTAAATTAATTCAGCAGTGATAAGGATTTAGAGAAGACTGGTTTGTGAACATAACATAGCTGCAAAAATAGAGATGGATGACCCTGGAAGCAGATCATGCATTTATTATAAGATATAAATGCTGAGCAACAAACTAGAAGACGAACAACTTAACCAAATGACATTTTATTAGATATAATAGGGTGAAAATAATTAATGCAAGGACTGACAAAACAAACTGAAAAGCATCCATGAGGTGGATGCGCAAACATATTTCAGAATTCTTAGAAACTGCAAGACTGATGCAGGAAAAGGTTGATGAGCAGTTCTAGTACAAACCTTCCATAATCCATCGCTGGCAAGTATGACGAATTCAATACTTGAGTTTATTGGTACATGCCTAACATCAGGTTCCGAACTCAAATGCGTCTTGAGGCTGTGGTCACCGAAGGCTCTTGCGACAGCGAGTTGACCATTTACACGAGGGACGTCGCCTGTTAGAAGCCATATAATACAATTATGCAAAGGCGCAAATACAATCATACCTGGTTTGACTAACAACGATAATGTGACACTAAAATAAAGAGAACAACGATGACAGTTGCACAATAAGAATCATACCTGGAAATGTTGTCACAAAGCCACCCTGCTGTTCAATCCTCTGCCTTTCATTAGTTGTGTGGGGTTCATGGTCCACGGTGATCTGATTAGCAGCACCTCGTTCACATAAAACAGCCCTTGAGTCACCTACATTTGCTATCCACATATCCTTGCCATCAACTACAATAGCAGTAACTGCTGTCGAACCGCCGGGTCCAAGTTGCTTGGCATTTTCTAGGATGTATTTATTTGTAGAGCCATAAGCATTTTTAATTGCTTCCTGAGGGTTAGTCCAGAAGAGAGGCTGCACCAATGAGAGAAGGGAAGATGGTAAGGGGGGAAATATAATTCATAAGGTAAAATAAAAGGATTGAACATTGATATTATAACAATGGTAACGCATACACCTGATTTTGCAGGCACTGAACAGGAGGAAAAAATACCTCTTTCAGTATGTTGCAAAAAAGGTTAGCTCGCAAGTAACTCGGCACACGATCACCCAAATGGCCATCGAAAATGGCGAAGAGACCAAGCTCGTGGTTCTTTTCACACTTGTACTCAGCTACATGGTAGTCCTCCATGTCATGGCCAGATTTCCCTTCCACCAAGTGGAATCCATGTGTCACTTTGTTGCTTGACTGCTTACTCCGCCCTTTGCCAGTATCAGTGGATGATGAATGAAGACATGTTGCATTCTGTAAAGTCATACAGAGATTTAAAACATAATGTCAGATTACTATTCAGAACTGAACAGGCCCTTAACGGACATCCAATGAAATATCCAGCACTAACCAAAATAACAGGGCCATCAAAAGGAAATGCAAGGGTGGATCCCATGGAAATGATACCACAAAATAGAATAGGAAATCACAGAAAAAGCAGAAGAAAAATTCTACTGTGTAGAAAAGGTTGTACTGGTAGCAGCATATCAGGGTTAGAGTAACACATAGCGACAAAAAAAATTCGAATAACATTAAGAAACAGTATGTTTAGAAACAGAACACTTCTTTATCCGTCAAGATCAGACTGAATCACCGAAGTAGTCTTGACAGAGCAGTGATACAAATACAACAGGCTTCTATGTGGAAAAAAAATGTCACATATCCAAAACCTCAAACAACACGAGAACAAACCCACCCATGTCTCAAACTCACGGTAGTAAATCTTAAAATTCACTACAAAGCTCCATGTTCATGAACCAGCTAAGAAGTGCAGTAATCTAACAAATTCACCATTTTTAGAGTTCAGAATTACCAACTTGTTCCGTCGGAATCTTTCAACACAAAATCCACAAAATAAGCCACAACACTTGTAGGAAAAAAGAAACACCAACTAGCCTTACTACTAGGTCCTAGAACAAAATCAAAATTATATTGCTCCCTACTATCGCTTGGTGCGAGTTGCTTACAGCTACTGCCTACTACAGCGATAGGCCAGTAGCAGTAGACGCGCCAGGGCAAGGCTCCAAAAGGCACACAGGTCGCTTGCGGCTGGCAGCATGACTTGCGTGCGGCCGCATGCGTACCAAGTCAAAAAGGGATTGCTGCCAAAGTCCAACTTCCCTTGGAAAGTTGCGGACCCAAAAGCTTTGAAAATCCTGTGACTTGAAGCTACAAGTTGCACCACGTCTAGCCTTTATCCATTTACTACTATTTTAGGGTTTTAAATCTACTTTAGCAAATTAATTTGCCTTTCATTCTCGAAAAATATATAAATTAATTTGCCTCTTATAGCGGTAGCAAAAGAACAAAAATTCCCTTTTTTTTCTGTAAACACCCTAATCCATCGATCGAGCTCTCCACCGCATCAATCAGTTTCCTTTCAGATTAATCAGAACAGTAACGAAGTATATATACATGCGCATAAAAGGAAGAACTTTAATCCGTAACCGGACGAAAAACAGAGAGGGAGAGGAGAAGCTTTTGGTGCACAGCCGAGGAAGGACGCGATGAAGCGCGGGAGACAAGTGGGTTAATTACCCGGATCATGTTGAGTAAATCGGGCCGCTTCCTGCCGCCGCAGGCCGAGGAGGAGGAGGAGGCGGAGGCGGCGGAGGGGGAGCATGACGCCGAGGACGTGGACACCGTCTGGCCGCTCCATCCTGCCGACCATACCACGGAGGAGAACAACCGCCGCGCCGCGGCAGCCAACAAGACGGAACAGAGAGGGAGAGAGAAGAGGCTTCCTCGGGAAGACGGAGACACACGGGTGGGAGTGGAAGAGATCTTTTGGGGTTTTATCGTGGGCTGGGTGGTGTGTGTCGTGACGGGTCTCTTGATCGCGGAACACTTGTGGTGGGAAGGAGAAGACCGACGACAAATTGGGCGAGAAGAGGAGGTCGTTGTTTGCTGTTTTCGATCCATGATTTCTGGTCTCTGCCTTGTGGGGAAGTGCCTGTGGGTCCCACGAGAAGGCTGAACAATCGGTAGGACCTCGGTTTCATGAGTAATAAAACTCTTCTTTCCAAAGTAAAAATATGTACTTTTCTTCCCTTATTTTCCCAAAATAAACATTACTTCAATCCGTTCCGAATTCGTATAAGATGGTTTTAGATATTTCAATTTGGACTGCATACGAACTGAAACACACGTCTAGATACGTCCACTCTAAAAGATGGTAAAACATCTTATAATTTGGAACGGATGGAGTAAGTAGATTGTATTTATTGTCCTTACAACTTTATAGAAAATGCGGAGTACAATATGGAAGCCACACAATTCACATGGCATATGTGGAAGACTCAAATATCGGAGTAAATGAAGCCATGATATATGACTTGTTATCGATGAGAATATCACCTCCCTCTGAAGAATAAGCCGTCTTGGTGAACTGAAACACACTTGACCCTTAAACCCTAGGCCTAATACAGCCGCCTCTAGCAGCCATCCCAACGTATGATCATTCTCTCGTGTCATTATTTTTTACTTGTCACATTTTTGCATATGTTGTGCACAAAATTGTGCACTTTTGCAAGTACTCTCCTGCTGTGGTAACCGACAACTTGTTAAGTAACACTCGCGATTTGGATCTCTATGCCTACTGGCAGTGAGGGTTAATGTTGGAAGTCAACTTCATACATTCCTCTCCTCCTGTATAGAGGAATCGGCAAATGTTGCGAAAATCCGGAGGCAGGATCAGACATTAACGGTTATCGGTACATCTGATCTAATGTCTATATGTGCGTATCCGACGATGTTTGTCTATCACATTAGGTTTGTTTCTATTCGATAACGAGTATATGCCTTTATGGACTTGTCGCCAAAATTTGGGTCGCTTGCCCCTTAATTTATTGCAGTATAACGACATATTTGATGCATTCAGAGCCTATTGGTTTTGAAATATAACTCTTGTGCACTTTCTTCATTGAGTTGCTTGCGCGTCCTATGCTTTGAATGACAAGTGAGTAAATTAATGAGTGAAGATTTGGTGCTCATAAGCTCCAGTGATCTACTCATTTAAAAAAATTAAAAAATATTATATGATTCAAAAATATTAAAAGAAAAAATCTCGGATGTAGAAATGGTGTACCCCACAACCATGCAAAAAAATCAACTTCAAATACTTTATATTTTGAGCTACACAAAAAACGACAAAATTGTGGATATGAGTATACACATTTTCAAATCTGCAAATTTTATCAGATTTTTCATTTTTTTGTGTAGCCTAGAATACAAATATTTGAAGTTGATATTTTACAT
Source organism: Puccinellia tenuiflora (assembly GCA_012064385.1). Classification (NCBI taxonomy): domain Eukaryota; kingdom Viridiplantae; phylum Streptophyta; class Magnoliopsida; order Poales; family Poaceae; genus Puccinellia; species Puccinellia tenuiflora. The sequence continues at coordinate 3,899,648 of QRDG01000316.1, forward strand.
GGTTGTGGGATACACCATTACCTACGTCCGATATTTTTTTCAATATTTTTGTAACTTGTAAATATTTTTTTTCAATTTTTTTAATGAGCAGGATCACTGAAACTCTGGCGCCAATATAAATTTACTATGGAGACAATATTTGTAGTATTGTGACACCCTGAATATACAAACCATGAAAAACAAATTGGGCATGTGAAAAATAGCACTAGTAGTGCTACAACTCCTATAAAAATGTCACTTTAGTCACTTTAACGTGAAAAAAATAAGTTAATATAAGCAATTAAAATCGTGGATTGGCCTCCAGCTTTTTTTTATTTTCCATTTCGTTTTTCTCCTTTCCTTCTCACGCTTGTACTAATTCTCTCGCCTTTTCGTGGCTGGGAGGTTTCCGGGAAGCTTCGTCCGCGCTCCAACCCCCACCCGAGTTGTGACAATGCTACGTGCACACAGCTGTCACACTAAAGTAGTGTGCTGGTCTAACGTTTCATTTGTTTTTTCTATGTTGTTTTGGACCGAATTGAGGAGGCTAGCATGATTTACATATGTCTTTCCTTAGCCGTGTTAGCTTGCTTCTAAAAAAAACAATTAAAAAGGCTGGCTATAAGATAACCATGTTGGACTCTCTACTCTTTCTCTCTCTCTCGCTCCAAAAAGGACACGGTATATATGTGTGCATCATAAGTCATCCATTTCCCAGCAATACTATGAACAAGTTTAAGAGGAAATGGCATCATGTATGCTAGGGGATAAGATAACACTTCTGTTCAACATGTTTGTTTGGAGATTAAAAATGACAACTCAAAACAGGCTGGGTAGTCGTTTCGGACCCTAGCTATCGAAAAGAATAAATCAGGCGCAATAACTCTTTTATTTTTTCCCCTAAAAAAAAAGAACAACTCTTCTTCTTTTTCAACGGTTGTTATCAAGTAGTACTACTGGCGTCTACTGCTTCCCTCGAAAAATCAAGGGCTAAAAATCAAGTAGTACTCATGCGAAAACGGCTACTTGCACTGTGGCACCATGCTCTCGGTTTTTCAAAAAAAAATTTGGAAACTTTCTATTTCTATGTATGCAAAATTACTTTTAAAATATATTTAAGGTACATATACACATATAGACTATGCGCCAAAAGTTCCGCTAAGAATGACGTTCTATTTTGGGCTACACAAAAATGACAAATCCCGGAATGAAATAAGGATTTTTATTCCTAAAAAACAAAAAAAGTTGCTTCTACAGCTCGAAATACCACACTTGTTTGATAGAAATTTTGTACAAGAAATCCCCGCAATTTTATGTATTCGCGAAACTTTATTTTAGACTCATTCGGAACTTCCAACCACAATTTTCATTTATTTTTTTNGCCCTCAGCGGGAGGACGAATGTACGGATCCATGGTGCTTTACAATTTGTGCGGGCCAAAAAAGCGGTGCAACCCAGGCTAGCAAACATGCTAACATTACATTCGTCATGCGACAAACCAAACACGTACACCCATGGTAAAAAAAAATTCAATGTATTTTGTATAGAGTATTGTCGAGCCAGTTGTCCCATTTCATAACGATAAGCAATTTTTTTTTTGCAAATGAACTTGTATTACTCAAAAATATCAAGAATTACAAAGAGTCTGGCAATTGTTCGGCAGGCCCTCTGGACCTGAGCCTATCCACACTGCCGTTCTAGCACTAGTTCTAGCCAAATTTGCCATGAAATGGCTACTAGAGTTCTGACATATTTTTATATGAGTAATAAAAGATTGGCGAACCTTCAGTAAGCCCTTTATTTCCTCTATAATTGTCATGTAGACTGAACGATCTACTCCTTCATTTTCCAAAAGCAAATAATTAAAATAAAGATATCGATCAGCTGTAGCTTTCGCCAGGATACCTAGCTATCTACAATACGTACCTACGTCTACGTGTTGCTCCAGTGGTTTGGTTGGGCAGAGATCCTCTGCTGTAACCCTACGCCCATGACAGATGGGGCCGGGCCCGTCTGGCAGCTGCAGTAACAGCACTGCTGTTACAGCAGACGATCCCAGCCCGGTTTGGTTGCGTGTTAAATTCCATGTCGAAAAAAATCTTCCATGTCGTTGTCGAGTACCGCGCGTGGTTCCGCGACTGGCTGGACAGTGAGTCGTCTTTTCGTTCCCTCAGGATGTGTTTGGTAGCCCAGTTGGACACATAAAATCTCCACCCACCCCGTTTTTATTTGTTCGGTAGCCCGGTTTTCTCTCCTCAGCCCTGTCCACCTCGCGTGGAAAAACACTCTCAGCCCTGACCAGGAGAGAAGCTGAGATCGAGCTTCTCTCCTCAGCCCTCCTGAGCTCATCCGGAATTATTCCCATGCGTGGGACCCACCGAACCGATGCTCCCAGCCCCGCTCGAAACCCAGCCTCATTTCCCCTCGATCCTCTCTCTCTCCTCTCTCTCTCTCTCTCTCTCTCTCTCTCTCTCTCTCCCCTTCCACCGAGCCCAGCACTGCGCCGCCCCGCCCCACCCCTGCCGCCGAGCGCCGCCTAGACCCCCACCCCACCGCGCACCGCCCCGGAGCGCCGCCGACTGCGTCCAGGGACGAGCACAGCTCCGTCGCCTCGCGTGCTGGGAGTGGCTTTGGGCGCCGTCCCGACCCGCAAGCCCAGCTTTGCCGCGCCCGCCGTCTGGCTCTGTAACTCCACGACGCCCGCCGCCTAGCTCCGCCGCGCCCCCGCACCGGAGCTCGTCACCACCGGTCGAGCCACGCCGCCTCCCCCGAGCTCCTGGCGGTCAAGCAGCCGCGCCCCGCACCCGAGCTCCACCCCTCCCCCGAGCTCCGTCCCTTCCCCGTGCTCCTGGCGGCGGCGCCGATGTGGAGCAGGAGCAGACCACCGCGGAGATGCTGTCTCGCCGGCGGTGCGTGGCGGCGCCGGCGCCCAAGCTTGTACGACTTGATTGCGTTTTCGTTTTGTAACCAGGGAGCTGATTGCTTTTTATATTTTTATCTAGGGACCTGTTTGCTATATAATAATATTTGGCCTAGCTCATATCATACAGGACACCAAACACAGCCTCAACTGAGCATAGCTCACCTCATACGACCTACCAAACAACACGTTGTAAACCACACTTGTACGTAGTCCACATGGCTAGACTGAGCCCGTATGAGGTGAGATAGCCCACCCGGGCTACCAACACACCCTTAGACTCCCGCGGAGGTCTGCGGTGCGTCACTCATGCTCCCTTGGATACCCGAGGACGTGTGACGGGAGAGGAGCTTTAAAATAGGTCAAAATTGACGCACATCTTTGCATAGCTAGCAGTGTATTTAGTCTTTCGTGCAAAGCATGGGCTGAGCTACTTGGACATGGGTGTACACATGTACACCCGTTATTTCTGGGGAAAATATTGAATACCTTTGTATAGTTCACATATCCTGCACAATATACATCAAATAAACTAGAATTCTATGTAAAACAATGGTGTTAGGAGAACATGTACTGATGTACACCCATTGTTTGCATGTTGGCTCCGCCAATGGTACAAAGTACTATTGGAGATGAATTTGTTGAGGCATATGAAAATAAGCAATACAAAATCAAGATTCGTATCCTACCTAGTTAAGTCGCACTAGTTTTTGTCCACTAGTTTTTTGTACTCCAGAGCGCACCGCACAGGAAGATGCTCGCTGAAATAAACTATCTTCTGAAGAAAGGATCCCATTCATGATAAACTAAAACAACTCCGCGCGCACCGCACAGGAAGATGCTCGCAGAAATAAACAATCGATGCAGGATAGCTCCATCCTGTCTATAAACCTGGCAATGAGGAACACCATTGCACCAAACACACGGATCAATGGCTGCGTATCACCACGACGACGACATGGCCGAGATCGTGATCTCCTCGCTCCCTGTCGAGACACGGTGCCCGCCGTTCCTGCTCAGGCAGTACGGCGGCTTCTGGATGCCCGAGTCGTATCTCCCTGGAGTAGCCGCTGCACACATGGGGTTTAAGCCAAGGCCGTCCGACGTCCTTCTCGCCAGCTTCCCCAAGTCCGGCACCACCTGGCTTAAGGCCCTGGCCTTCGCCACCGCCAACCGCGTCAAGCACCCGCCGCGCCATCCTGATCACCCGCTCCGTCGTTACAACCCCCACGACTGCGTCAAGTACTTGGAGTCGTCCGACCACGGCGATGTGTTCGAGGCGCTCCCCTCGCCGCGAGTGCTCGCCACCCACATTCCCTACACCCTCCTGCCTGCGCGCATCAAGGCGGAGGACGGGTCCGGTGGCCGGATCGTGTACATCTGCAGGGACCCCAAGGACGCGCTCGTTTCCTTGTGGTTCTTCACCAAGAAGAAGCTCGCGGAAGCCAAAGACGGGGACCCGCCGAAGCCGTACACGATCGAGGAAGCGTTTGAGCTCTTCTGTGACGGAAGGGCCTTCTACGGACCGCAGTGGCATCACGTCGCAGGCTACTGGGAGGCGAGCCGGAGACGGCCCGAGAAGGTGCTCTTCCTTTGGTACGAAGACATGCTCCGTGACCCCGTGGGCAACGTGAGGAAGCTGGCAGAGTTCATGGGCTGCGCTTTCAGTTCGTACGTTTATGGAATACAGGCTGAGCACGTGGTGGCGATGGTGCGCGCCCGGCGGCTGTCCCTGGCGCCGCCGGCGTGGGCGCCGGGTGGGACTGGCTCCCGTTTCTCCTGTCTTCGTCTCGCAGCGGAACCTTCTGGCCTCGACGGTCTCGACGATACGCATGTCGCCGTGCAGGTTGCTCTCGATGCCGTCGGGACAGTCGTGGAGGAGGATCTGGCTGGTGCTTGTGTTTCGGAGGCTCGCCGTCCCGTTCGCTCCGAGGCCGAGCTCGTACAGGAGTTCTGGTCTGATGCCGGCTTTGCTGCGCCGGCGAGCCGGTTCTGGGAGCGTGGGTCGTCGTCTGGGTCAGGTGAGCGTGGTGAGCGGTCTGATGGTTCTGTTCTGTGCAGATCACCGGTGATGGATCGGGTGGTTGGCGGTGGCGACGACATCCTGGGTTCGGTCGGATCGCCGCACCGTTCGTGCCGAGGGGCGGTCTCCTCGCCGGTGGGTCTTCGGCTGTCACGTTCGCCGCCTAGGATGGGTCCGTGGAGAGGTCCTCTTCCTCCACGGCGTGTCTCGCCGGCACCTGTTCTGGGCACCTTCATCGACAAGGCGTTCGTGGGGCGCATCTCGCCGGAGATGGTGACGTCCGGGCTTGGCATAACGGCAGTCACGGAATCCGCGGAATCTGGCGTTCCGATCAGGGCGGAGTCTGCGGATTCTGGCGATTTTCAAATCTCTCCCCGTGTGCAGGTGGGCCCGGTGGGGCGTGGGGTGGTTTTGCATCGCTCGAACCCCTGGGCGTATCTGCACCGTCCGCGTAGAGCTTGCCCTACCTCGGGATCTCTTCGATTCCAAGACCTCGGCTTGCCTCCCCGCCGTCATCGCTTCGTCTCCGCATCGCCTTCTCCGACTGCGCTCGCTCCTGCGCCATCTTCCTCCTCGCCGCGTTCTCCTGCTGCCTCCTCGTTCCCGTCCAGGTGGGATCGGACGTTCGCGTCCGTTGTCGCGGGTCCTCCTCCCTCCATGGCGGATCCCCAGCGCCCTCTGCTTGGAGGTCCTCCGCGACCGAACCCTCCCGCTCCGGTAAACCTCCATCATCAACCTCAGGGTACCGGAGCTGGGATGCAGTTGGGTGGCATGCAGCTGTCAGGCGGGGTCGGTGCCGTTGCTGGCGGACAGTTCGGGCCGCCGATGGGGGCCCCTCCTGTCCGTCCGTTGCAAGCTCCGATCAGGCAGCCAGGGCCACCGGCGTACTTGCCTCCTATGCAGTTCCAGATGCCGCCGTTCGTGCCTTTGCCAACACCTGGTTTCCAGCCGTTTCAGCAGCAGCTGCTCACCCCTCCGATGCCTCAGTCGGCGGGTCAAGGGCCAAAACCTAAGCGTAAGAAGAAGAAGGTTGTTTCGCAACCGCCTTTGCAACAACAGGTTCAGTCAGGTGGTCAGCCTTTGGGAATGCCGCAACTGCAGCAATACCCTGTGGCTGCGCAACAGCAGCAGGGCTTCACGCCTCCGTTAGCCAACCTGCAGGGTCAGCTATCGCTCACGCCTCCGCCCGCTGTGGTTCCCTCTATGGCTCCTGAGGTTATGGTCGGGGCAGCGCCGGTTGTTGGAGATGGTGGTCAGGATCAGCCTAAGTTTCCGGGCAGTGGTAAAGCTAAGAAGTCTTCTAAGTGTTGGAAGTGTGCGGTCGATACACATACGTCTAAGGGGTGTCCTGTGCAGCATTATTGTCTTGTTTGTAATAACGGGGAACACCCTACTGTTCGGTGTCCAACTCTTCGACTCCCAAAGCCCTCTGCGGTTACTGCTGGCTATGGTACAGAGGATACCATTTTTTCGATGCTACCTGACAGTGTTTACAAGCCTCATTTGATTCCTTCGAGTTCGCCCATTGCACTGGTGAAGATAGCGGGTGATTCGGTGACTGCTACAGCCGTTCAGAGCTTGATGTCCAGAATGTGCCCCACTAGTTCGTCGTGGACATGGGAGGCTCTTCCTCATGGTACTAACGCGTTTCTTATTGGGTTCCCCTCTTTTGGAGATCTTCAGCGGATTGATGGGATGCAGCTGGGAGTTCCTTCTTTCGCGGCCACAGCCACTGTTTCAATTTGGAAGTCACAGGATGTTCAACCTATGAGGGTGCTTGAGCAGGTATGGGTCCATGTTCAGGGGGTTCCATATCCTGTCAGACATTTTTTGGGTCTCTGGGCTGTGGGTTCGCTTATTGGAATGACGCTGGATGTTGATCTGGTCACGTTCAGGAGTCGTGGTATTGTTCGAATTTTAGTTGGGATGCCAAGCTCCAAGCCTCTAGACAAGCAACTGGACCCTAAGGGACCTTACCTCGGCACGGCTTGTGTGGTCAAGTTGAAGGAATTTGCTTTCATTTTCCGGCGCGAGGCAGCGGATTTTGTTCCTGATGCTGGCTTTGTTCCCTATTTCTGGCGTCGCAAAAGCGATGATGCTGATGATGCGGATGGGGGAGTTGACGAGGGTCCCTCGGAACCAGCTAATGTGAACTTGTCACAGGCTACGGGCATGGATGTGGATGGGAACCATTCTTCGGGTGTGGCTAATGTGTCTTCTGGGCACCCGACTTCTCAGAGGACTACCATGGTAATTACCCCATATAATTCTAATCCGCAAACTCCTCGCGGAATTGAGATTGTTTCAAGGATTCGCCGTGTCTCTCCGGGTCTGGTTCGGGATGTTGCTGCTGCGGTTTCTCCTCCTGTGGAGCAATTTGCTGAGCCAGGTGAGTGTCCCACTGAGGATTTTCGCGCGGCGGTGGTGGCTTGCGACTCTGCTGGGCTGCCGGCTGGCCGGGCGAGGGATGGTGGCCCAACTGGGCTGCGTTCGGACTCGGCGGCCTCGCTGGAAGAGCTCCAGCCGGAGCAGGCCGGACTGCAGCTGGGCCAGGCTGGTCTGGCGCTGGGTCTGTCTGAGATGCTCGCCGGCGCCGCTGATGGGCTCTGTGCTTTTAGCGGTCTGGGACAGCAGGCCGAGTTTGGGGATGTGCTGGGATGTGGGGGGGGTTCTTCTTCACCTCGACCCCCCCTTGTTGATCATGTTGTTCCTGTCTTCGGAGCTGCTGGGTCGGGTGGGGTTTCTTCTCCGACACAGACCCTACCGACTTGCAGTGCTCCGGAGGTAGCCGCTGCAGTGGCGGGGTCGGCTACTACTTCAACTTTGCCGACCCATGTTGCTGCTTCTTCGGCCGCCTCGCTGGTGGATGTGGGTCCTGTCTCGCCTGGCACGCCACCACCCACTGCGGCGGCTTTTGCCGATGGGGTCACTCCGACTCGCCGTAGTGGGAGGTTTGGTATCGCGGCGGACGGGACTTGCTTGACGGATGAGGATTCTTTACAGAAGGCTATGCGGCGTAAAGCAGCACGCAATTTGGACTATTCTGGTACGGAATTACATCCCAAGTCTTTCCTTTCCTTTTCTTCTTGTTCAATTAATTCTAAACTCAATAGTATAGGAGTTAATCTTGGTAGTAGTTTAAATCAAATTGATGTATCAACTAAAGTCTTGAGGCATATGGAATTCGACCGTCTTTCGGTTATTCCTAAAGCTTCGACTAGGTTGTCAGCCACCTATGATGATGAAGAAGAAGCGAATGCCACATCAGATGGTCAGCTTCTTTCTCATCTAATTGGTGAAGTGTTGGATGGTGGTTTGGAGGACGACGGTTTGAGCTCATTGTATGAGTTAAAAGCATCCGGTCGGAAATCTAAGACTGCCACCAATAAGTTATCCCGGAAACGGGCAAAGTTATCCAAATCCCCTAAGGTTTCCCAATGAATGGCATGTTCGCAAATAGCAGAGGTCTTGGTGACTTGGCTAAACATTTGCACTTTGCTGATTGTGTTCGGGACCACAATTTGGATTTTCTGGCTATTTCCGAGACGGGTAGACGTGAGTTTGCACAATCTCTTTTGAACCGACTTTCGGGCGGTATAGAGTTTGACCGGTTCTCGCGTCCCCCTCATGGTCGCTCTGGGGGCATATTACTAGGCATCAGGACAGAATCCATGGAAGTGTTGGAGGTTACGGATGGTGATTTTCATATTAAAATGCACCTCCGTAATAAATCTGATAACTTCATTTGGAGTCTTGTTGCGGTGTATGGGCCGGCCCAAGAGGTGGCTAAGACTGCTTTTCTATGCGAAATGGTCAATTTGGCAAAGGATAATCCGCACCCCATGATCATTGGTGGGGATTTCAACTTGCTACGTTTTCCGTTCGAGAAAAGCAAGGGTCGGTTTGACAACCATTGGCCTCTGTTGTTCAATGCAGTCATTGACAGCTTGGACTTACGAGAGATTACAATGGTGGGGAGACAGTTCACTTGGGCTAATTCTCTCCCTGAACCCACATATGAGAAACTAGACCGGGTACTGATGGATACGGATTGGGAAATGAAATTCCCGCTGGTATCGGTACGGGCTCTAGAACGCATTGAGGGTTTGTCAGACCACGCTCCCATTCTTTTGACTTCTGGAACTCCTAGGCCACGGTGTAAGCCGCGGTTCAAATTTGAGCTTGGGTGGCTGCACCGCGAGGGATTTCATGATATGGTTAAAAGAATTTGGGAAAGCAGTTATGGGTGATACGCCTATCAGGCGATGGAATAATAAGATACGTGCATTACGCACACACCTCGCTGGTTGGGCGCGTCATACTGCTGGTTTACTTAAAAAGGAGAAGGAACGACTAGCCTCTATCATTGATGCTCTAGAAGCATTAGCAGAAGTTCGGTTGCTATCTGAGCAGGAGATAGAGCTCAAAAGCCAATCTAATGCTCAGGTGGCGAAACTCCTGCGTGAGGAAGACTTAAAATGGTACCAACGCTCCAAAGCACAATTCATTCTGGAAGGGGACTCGAATACTCGTTATTTTCATAGTATTGCCAATGGCAGACACAGGAAAAAAACGGATTCACTCCCTTGTCCAGGATGAGGGAACGATTGAGGGCCAAGAACAACTCAAGTCGTACATTACAAATTACTATAAGGGTTTGTTCGGTGCTCCGGATGAAGGGAACTTCACTCTGGACGAGGACCAAACCGAGGATATTCCCCAGGTTTCAGTTGTGGAGAACAACCTACTCACTAAACCCTACTCTGAGGAGGAAGTGAGGTTGGCGGTTTTTCAAATGAAACATAATTCTGCCCCTGGACCTGATGGTTTCCCGGCTGAGTTTTATCAGAATTTTTGGGATGTTATTAGGTCTGATCTACTTCAACTGTTTGACTGTCTGCACTGTGGGCAGCTCGAGTTGTTTCGTCTCAATTTTGGGGAGATTATTTTATTACCTAAGGTTAACGAGGCAGAAAGGATACAACAATTTAGACCCATTTGCCTCCTTAACGTTAGTTTTAAAATTTTCACCAAAGTGGCTACGATTCGGCTTAACAGTGTGGCTGATCATGTAGTGCGACCGTCTCAGACAGCTTTCATGCAAGGACGCAACATCCTTGACAGTGTTGCGATCCTACATGAGACGGTTCATGAGCTACATAGAAAAAGATTGAATGGGGTAATCCTCAAAATCGATTTCGAGAAAGCTTACGATAAAGTCAAATGGCCTTTCATTCAGCAAACTCTCAGGATGAAAGGCTTCTCTCCGGAGTGGTGCGCGTTAATTGATAGCTTTGTTTCGGGAGGGAGTGTTGCCATCAAAGTCAATGATGACACTGGCAAATACTTTCAAACGAAAAAAGGTCTAAGACAGGGTGACCCATTATCGCCAATACTATTTAATATAGTGGCTGATATGTTGGCTATCTTGATCGAACGCGCTAAATCCGAGGGTCAAATTGAAGGAGTGATTCCGCATCTTGTTGATGGTGGTCTTTCAATTCTTCAATATGCCGATGATACGACTCTTTTTATGGAACATGACTTTGAAAAAGCTCGAAACCTAAAGTTAATTTTGACTGCTTTTGAGCAACTTTCGGGTCTTAAGATTAATTTCCATAAAAGTGAATTGTTTTGCTTTGGTGACGCTCGGGATGACGCTGCCTTGTATGCGGATCTTTTTGGCTGTGTGCAAGGTCAATTTCCTATCAACTATTTGGGTATTCCGATTCATTTTCGGAAACTTACAAATGCTGAATGGAAAAAGGTGGAGGAACGACTGCAAATACGTTTAAATAGTTGGAAAGGCAAACTCCTATCTCTAGGAGGAAGATTGGTTCTCATAAATTCGGTACTAACCAACATGGTAATGTACATGATTTCATTTTTCCAATTACCCAAAGGAATTTTAAGAAGACTGGATTATTTCCGGTCTAGATTCTTTTGGCAAGGGGATTGTGAGAAGAAGAAATATCGGTTGGCTAAATGGAGTGTGGTCTGTAGCCCTAAAGACCAAGGAGGGCTCGGTATTCATGACCTTGAGGTCAAGAACAGAGCCTTACTCGGTAAATGGCTTTTCAAACTTCTATCTGAGGATGGAGTTTGGCAGACCCTCCTTAGGAGGAAATATGTGGGGGATCAAGCTGTATCGCAGGTCATTTGGAAACCTGGTGATTCACACTTCTGGGCTGGCCTAATGGCTACAAAGAAGTATTTTTTCCCACATGGATCTTTCTCAATTAGGGATGGTTCGGAAATTCGTTTCTGGGAGGATAAATGGCTGGGCCCGTCTACCCTCAAAGAACAATATCCGGCTCTTTACTCGATTGTTCGTCACAAAAGCGATACGCTTGCAAAGGTGTTGGGTTCCTCCCCACCAGATGTGTCGTTCAGAAGAAGTTTACTTGGAACAAGGCAGGCATCCTGGAATGACTTGCTTCTCCGTTTGGACTCTGTCCAATTGTCGGAAGGTCCAGATAGATTTCGATGGAATCTTACGAAGAATGGTAAATTCTCTGTGGATTCGATGTATAGAGCTTTAATTCTTCCTGATGTGCCAGTCGATACTAAAGAAAGTAATAAAATTGGAAGATGAAGATCCCGCTTAAAACTAAAAATTTTGCGTGGTATCTTCGTCGGGGTGTTATTCTTACAAAGGATAACCTTGCTAAGCGTAATTGGCAAGGAAGCAAAAAATGTGAGTTCTGTCAAAATGACGAGTCCATTGCACATTTATTCTTCCATTGCGAGTTCGCTAGGTCTATATGGTCAGCTGTCCAGATAGGTTCTACCTTACATCCACCACGTTCGGTTGCAAACCTTTTTGGCAACTGGTTGAATGGTGTCGATCCTAGGTTTAAACTCTTCTGTAGGATGGGTGCGATTGCCGTTATTTGGTCGCTCTGGCTATGTAGAAATAACAAGGTTTTAATGATAAAATTGCTTCTATTATGCAGGTTATTTACCGGTGTACGGCGACGCTACGATCATGGTTGGCCCTGCAGCGAGTGGAGCACCGAGACTTGTTTTCGGAGGTAGCGTCGAGACTGGAGGTTGCGGCCAGGGATTTGCTATCCCGGCATGGGTGGCAACATAGACTCCGGATTGACCTACCTTTGCTATAGGCGGATTTACAATTTCTCATTATGGCATGTATTTCGCCTTTTTATTTTGTGAACTTGTACCGAGTGACTTTTGGGCTGTGTGCATCTTAGCTATACAGAGGCCGGGTGTAATGCTTAAACCTTTTAAGTAATAAAATCCCTTTATCGAAAAAGTTCGTACGTTTATACAGGAAACAAATATAGTAGCCGCTTCTTTACGACATCGCAGAAAATAGGCATGCATTATGATATTGGTGCAGAAATCTGCAAGTATCCAGCTGGATACATTGTATTTTATCCACCAACTAAAAAGGCTGTTATAGAAAATGCACATAGCTAGACCTCTGTGTACGTAGCATTAGGCCGGCTTTGTGATTGTAACATGTGGGCTCGAGCAAGTATGAAAAGTTCGAAGAAAAACTTCTTGTCCACATAAGCGGATAAGCCTACTGTATTGTTCTGTAATACCCAGATCAACTTAAATCTCTCTTCCAACTGCTAATCTGGCCCTATAAATGGGAGCTGCTTGACCATGGTCTAGAGGCTCCTACTCCCTCTGTTCCACAATATAAGTCTTTATAGCAAGCTAATTTAGCTTGTTAAAGAAGGCTTATATTGTGAAACGGAGGTATTATATCCAAAGGTCTGTGTCTACAGAAATACAATCAACCATTTGTACCTAAAATTCAAGGGTCAATAAGCATCTTCTAGCTTGCATCAGTCGATGCAAAGGCCATGTCCGACATAGTACGCCTTGGTTTGCAAATACTACGCTTAATTAGCCAGCAATATCCACGTCTAGATAACGTAAAAAAATAACACCCTGCTTCGGTTATGAAAATCAAACTAGCCGAATATTGCTCTATACCCGATTTTTGATCGGTCAAATTTCGATTGATTGCACGTACCAGCCTAAAGGACTGTCTTTGAAGTATCCAATTACAAGATGAGCAACACACATTTAAGCGGAGTTTGCATAAAAAAGATCAATATTTCATCGAATCATGTACACGAACAGTATCAATTTAGATATTCCAATTAAAATAAACAACTTTGAAGATTAAAACCATTCTCCTGTCGAATCAGCGGAAGCCTATGAATTTGTTACGCACGGCTGCTGATGGTCGCTCAGGATACCTTTAATCAGGCTAGTTGGTGGTTGTCGGTGTTTCACTAGTAGAAAAACACCCTTTCGGACAGAGCCGAATTTGCATTCATCCCGGTTGACTGATAAACCGGGACCAATGCCAAGCATTGGTCCCGGTTCGAGCTGCCAGGCCCCCGTGAGGCATTCGTCCCGGTTCAGTTGGGGTTATTCGTCCTGGTTCGTGCTACGAACCGGGACCAAAGCTGTCGCGAGGCTTTCGTCCCGGTTCGTAGCACGAACCGGGACTAATGCCCGAGCTTTGGTCCCGGTTCGTGCCACGAACCGGGATGAATGCCCCTCCCCTGCCTATATACACGTACGTAACCTCCGTCTTCTCTACTGTGTTATTTTTTTGCTCGGATTGGTGGGAAGTGGGTGCTAGATTTTTTTTCCTTTGCCACGCACAAGATGTGTCCGATGAAATGCCCGAGCCACACTTAAGTTCACACAAAATGATATCCTCGACCGAGGTTAGCAACTTTATCCTTCTCATCTATAATTGATACAGAAATATTGCATGTGTCGATGTACGGTGGTCATTTCAGTATTCAATATGTTATTCTAATTGTATTTGATAAACTTAATTATATGATATGCAGATGGATGAACGGCAGCGATGGATGTACGGCGACCGACGCAGTTCTGATTTTATTACAGGCCTGCATAAATTTATCCATGTGGCTGAGGCAAACAAATATGATGGTTTTATACCTTGTCCATGTGTGGACTGTCGGAACGTTAAGGAGCACTCTTCGTCGAGAACCATTCAAGGCCACCTGCTTCGGAGAGGTTTCATGCCCAGCTATAATTGTTGGACCAAGCACGGAGAAAGAGGGGTTATGATGGAAGACGATGAAGAAGAAAATGATGATGAGAACTATCGTATGTTCTCTGAAGAATACGGTGATACTGCGATGGAAGACAATGAAGAAGAAGGTGGTGAAGAACAACGGACGCCAGATGAGCATGCTGATGGTCTTGGTCGGGTCATTTCCGATGTACAACGAGAATGCGATACAGAAAAGGAGAAGCTGAAGTTGGAGGCCATGCTAGAGGATCACAAAAAGTTGTTGTACCCAAATTGCGAAGATGGCAGCACAAAGCTCGGTACCACACTGGAATTGCTGAAATGGAAGGCAGAGACTGGTTTATCTGACAAGGGATTTGAAAAGTTATTGAAAATAATGAAGCCGAAGCTTCCAAAGGATAACGAACTGCCCGAGACTACGTACGAAGCAAAGAAGGCTATCTGCCCTCTAGGATTAGATGTGCAGAAGATACATGCATGCATCAATGACTGCATCCTTTACCGCGGTGAGGAGTATGAGAATTTGGATGCATGTCCGGTATGCAATGCACTGCGATACAAGATCAGACAAGATGATCCTGGTGATGTTGAGGGCGATGACGAGCCCGTCAGGAAGAAGATTCCTGCTAAGGTTATGTGGTATGCTCCTATAATACCACGGTTGAAACGTCTGTTCAGAAACAAAGAGCATGCCATGTTGTTGCGATGGCACAAAGAAGAGCGTAAGAAAGACGGGAAGTTGAGACACCCCGCCGATGGGTCTCAATGGAGAAAAATCGAGAGAGAGTTCCCGGACTTTGCAGGTGAAGCAAGGAACTTATGGTTTGGTCTAAGTACAGACGGCATGAATCCTTTTGGGGAGCAGAGCTGCAGTCACAGCACCTGGCCCGTGACTCTATGTATCTACAACCTTCCTCCTTGGTTGTGCATGAAGCGGAAGTTCATTATGATGCCAGTTCTCATCCAAGGCCCGAAGCAACCCGGCAACGACATTGATGTGTACCTAAGGCCATTAGTTGATGAACTTTTGCAGTTGTGGGCCATACCAGGTGTACGTGTGTGGGATGAGCACAAACAGATGGAATTTGACCTACGAGCGTTGCTGTTCGTAACCATCAATGATTGGCCTGCTCTTAGTAACATTTCAGGACAGTCAAACAAGGGATACAACGCATGCACGCACTGTTTAGATAAGACTAAAGGTACATATTGGAAAAATGTAAGAAGGTCGTGTACCTGGGGTGTCGTCAATTTCTTCCAGGCAGTCACCCCGTAAGAAAGAAAGGCAAGCATTTCAATGGTGAGGCAGATCACGGGAAGAAGCCTAAGCTCCCTGATGGTGATGTTATATTTGGTATGGTCAAGGACATAGAAGTAATCTTTGGAAAGGGTCCTGGCGGACATTCTGTTCCGAAAGACGTCGCTACCGGACACGCGCCCATGTGGAAGAAGAAATCTATATTTTGGGAGCTACCCTATTGGAAAGTCCTAGAGGTCCGGTCTTCAATCGACGTGATGCACGTGACAAAGAATGTTTGCGTAAACCTGCTAGGCTTCCTCGGCGTGTATGGGAAGACAAAAGATACACCGGAAGCAAGGGAGGACCAACAGCGTATGAAAGACCCAAACAACAAGCATACAGATAAAGGGCGTCATTACTTAAGTAGCTACGCTCTTACGAAAGCAGAGAAGGAAATATTTTTTGAGTGCCTGAGCAGTATCAAGGTCCCGGCTGGCTTCTCGTCAAATATAAAGGGAATAATAAATATGGCAGATAAAAAATTCCAAAACCTGAAGTCCCATGATTGCCACGTGATTATGACGCAGTTGCTTCCGATTGCATTGAGGGGGCTTCTATCGGAAAATGTTCGAGTACCCATTGTGAAGTTATGTGCATTTCTCAATGCAATATCTCAGAAGGTAATCGATCCAGAAAGTCTGACAAGGTTACAGAAGGATGTGGCCCAATGTCTTGTTAGTTTTGAGTTGGTGTTCCCCCCATCATTTTTCAATATTATGACGCATCTCCTGGTTCACCTAGTCGACGAGATTGCAATTCTCGGTCCTGTATTTCTACACAATATGTTCCCTTTCGAGAGGTTCATGGGAGTCTTGAAGAAATATGTTCATAACCGTGCTAGGCCAGAAGGAAGCATCTCCAAAGGCTATGGAACAGAGGAGGTCATTGAGTTTTGTGTTGACTTTATTCCTGACATTAAGTCGATTGGTCTTCCTGAATCGCGGCATGAGGGGAGACTTAGTGGAAAAGGCACGCTAGGAAAGAAAGCAATGATATGTAGGGACGGGCATTCTTTTACTCAAGCACACTACACAGTTCTACAAAGTTCCACCTTCGTGGCTCCGTATATCGAGGTACACAAGAATAGTGTACGCTCGAAAAACCCAGGGAAGCCTGACTCCTGGATTAAACAAAAACACATGGAGACTTTCGGCAGTTGGTTGCGATTACATCTCATGAATGACACCGATGTTGGAGATCAACTCTACTTATTGGCCGCGTCACCATCTTCGACTGTATTGACTTTCCAAGGGTACGAGATAAATGGGAATACATTTTACACGATTGCCCAAGATAAAAAGAGTACCAACCAAAACAGTGGTGTTCGCTTTGATGCAACAGACGAGAATGGACAAAAGGACACATACTATGGTTACATAGAGGAGATATGGGAACTTGACTATGGGCCTACTTTTAAGGTCCCTTTGTTTCGGTGCAGTTGGGTCAACATGAATGGAGAAGGGGTAAAGGTAGACCAGCTGTACGGAATGACAACAGTGGATCTCAAGAATCTTGCGTACAGAGACGAACCATTCGTCCTAGCCAATGATGTGGCTCAGGTTTTCTATGTGAAGGACATGAGCTCCAGACCGAAAAAAAGAAAAGATAAGGAAAGAAATACAGCACACGATGATCCAAAGCGTCACATAGTTCTTTCAGGAAAAAGAAACATCGTGGGAGTCGAGGACAAGACAGACATGTCAGCAGACTATAATAAGTTTGATGAAATTCCGCCATTCACAGTGAAAACTGACCCAAGCATCCCGTTACATAATGAAGAAACTCCATGGTTACGGCCGAAAAAGCGATCATGATCTAAGTATGAGTGTAATAGTATATAAAACAATTTATGTATGAGTGTTCTCAAAACCTTTTTATGTATGAGTGTTGACAAAAACTGGTGAGAAGTTGTGTTTCCAACAGCGTCGTTGTGTTGTCCTTATTCACCGACCTACAGGAGGTGGCTCCAATGGCTGGCCGACGAACAAGGACAAACACAATAATGGTAGGGAACATGCCAGCGGGTAGGCTAAATCCAACCATTGGGTTCGGTGGCAAAGGTAGACGCTCGTTGTGTGCCGTTTCGCTGCAGGGACGTCGCTATTTATAGGCGATTAGAAGGTGTACCTGTAGATGAGGTGGGAGTGCAGATCCAACAGCTCACAAGCGCTCTAAAGAAACACACCCCTGATCCAACGGCTCACAAGCGCTTGAAAGAAACACACGATCCGTGTGCTTCTTTAGTCCCGGTTGGTAACACGAACCGGGACGAAAGGGTAGGCCTATAGCGAAAGACCCTTTGGTCCCGGGTGGTGATCCAACGAACCGGTACTAAAGGCCCTGATCCAACAGCTCACAAGTGCTTGAAAGAAACACACGATCCGTGTGCACACGATCCAACAGCTCGCAAGCACTCGAAAGAAACACAACTCTGATCCAACGGCTCACAAGCGCTCGAAGGAAACACACGATCCGTGTGCTTCTTCCACCGCTTCCCGCCTTCGTCTTCACGCAATTTCTCACTATATATATGTAGGCTTGGCCGCCATTGCCATATCACATCTAAACTCACATCTGCAACCTCATCACTCTTCCATTGTAACAAAATTTTGACTTAGGTGTTTTTGACTAAGGTGTTCTCGGGGACGATGTCCATGTTGGACCAGAGGGGCGATGTGCGGGACTGGGCTCCACCGGGCTGGCACTGGGAGGTGCTACCTTCCGGGACACGCAGCTTGGTGAGGAATACGGGTGACATCGTCGACCCGGATCTTCTGTGGTGGCCGTCGCGTGGGCCACGCTCGGTGCAGAGGGAGCCGGCCCCCGAGGAGGAGGTACGTCGCCGTATCAGGGAGGAGGATGAGCATGTCCGTCGCTACATGTATCTATTGGATAGGCAGTATGATAGTAGGTGGTCGTTTCTTCAGAGGGTTCCTTCTCATGTGAGCTATGACCCTGTGAGGGTTCCTTCTCTTTGGATTCGCAGTGCCGGCGGCTCAGCACCCCGCGGCTCAGGAACCGGTCGAAGTTAGTTTCAGAGTCTGTGATCGCCATTGCAGTTCTCTTGCCTGATGAAGATTGTCCATGGCTACGGCGTAATCCGGAAGCTTGCGCATCCGTCTCGCGTCGTCGTGAGCAGCAAATCGACCTTCGATCCAAACAGCCCCAAGACTTCTCTGATGATCTAACGACCGTCCCAAAAAGTGTTGGGAATGTTGTAGATCATCAGAGAGCCTTGGAGCTGCTTGGATCCGACCGAGGGGCATGGCTACCACTTCCACCACCACCACTCCCACCTCCTCGGCAATTCATCATTGTGTCACCCTAATCCAGTGGTTGGATTCAACCTACCCGAGGGCTTGTGTTAGGGAACATGCCAGCGGGTAGGCTAAATCCAACCATTGGGTTCGGTGGCAAAGGTAGACGCTCGTTGAACTGAAGGATTCCTAGATATAGAACAAAACACACGGTTTCACCTGCATACAGCCCAACAGTGGCTCGTGAGTGCCTGCATATAAAATGCACTGTTGGACGTATGCAGGCGAATCCGAATGATTTGTATTCGGTCTTTGCCTTCCGGACTAGTTTGACTAGCTTCTTCTCCGCTGTTGCCGTACTCTTGTTCTTCATCTCCTCCTCGATCATGTTTGGTATTTATAGCTAAAAGATCAGGGCAACTCTTCATCTTTAGTCCCGGTTGGTAGATTGAACCGGGACTAAAGGAGCGTTGGTAACACGAACCGGGACCAAAGGCCCTGATCCAACAGCTCACAAGCGCTCGAAGGAAACACACGATCCGTGTGCTTCTGATCCAACGGCTCACAAGCGCTCTAAAGAAACACACCCCTGATCCAACGGCTCACAAGCGCTTGAAAGAAACACACGATCCGTGTGCTTCTTTAGTCCCGGTTGGTAACACGAACCGGGACCAAAGGCCCTGATCCAACAGCTCACAAGCGCTCGAAGGAAACACACGATCCGTGTGCTTCTGATCCAACGGCTCACAAGCGCTCTAAAGAAACACACCCCTGATCCAACGGCTCACAAGCGCTTGAAAGAAACACACGATCCGTGTGCTTCTTTAGTCCCGGTTGGTAACACGAACCGGGACCAAAGGCCCTGATCCAACAGCTCACAAGCGCTCGAAGGAAACACACGATCCGTGTGCTTCTGATCCAACGGCTCACAAGCGCTCGAAAGAAACACACGATCCGTGTGCTTCTTCCACCGCTTTCCGCCTTCGTCTTCCCGCAATTTCTCACTATATATATCACATCTAAACTCATATCTGCAACCTCATCACTCTTCCATGGCTTCCACCGTACTAACCTACCGTCAGGCGGAGGAGCTTTCCGCCTCGAACTACCCCTGCCCGCCCGGCTACCGCGTCCCCGCCGGCTGGAGGCTGAGCGCCGGAGGCGTGCCGGTCCCTCCTGTCCCTCAAGGTGTGGCGCGCCGGGCGGCCATCACGAACCACTACTACCTCGAGCTCACACCGGAGCAGCGGATGGATCCGGGCTGGCATCCCGACTACCGCCCGACTTGGGAAGCCTTCTTCATCAATCGGCGTGAGAGGGCGCTCGCCAGGTACGAGGGGAATGGCCCTCCTCCTTCGGACTTCAACGAGGCCGGCCGTCAGCTGTGGTGGGCTGGCCGGACTCTCCAGGGCGTTATGAACTACATCATGGCTGGCGATAACCCCCGCCTACGCTACCCTAACATGCAGTCCGGGGGTGCTCACCCGTCGAGGTTCGAGCCACGAGCGCCGTATGAGTACGATGACAGCGACGACGACGATGACGGCGACTACGAGTACGAGTATTATAGGCCTAGGCAGGAGTATGACTAAGATTGTTAGGACAACTGATCCACTGTTGTCATTCTGTACCGTATCAAATACACCGTCGAAGTTAGTTTCAGAGTATGTGATCACCATTCCAGTTCTCTTTTATGAGATCCACTGTTGTCATTCTGTACCGTATCCGGTCGATTACCTGAAGGATCCACTGTTGCCATTATGTACTGTTTAGTGAGATATGAATTAAATCAATAGATATGAATTAATTCAATATATATAAATTAATTCAATAGATATAAATTAAATAAATAGATAGATTACATTTTTATCAACAATTTGATATATTATGTGCATTTTTCTGATAAACAGATCAAAAGATATTGAATTTATAAGTTCAATGAATTAATTAAGTTCACATTCCAAAAAATTTACTTAAATGAATTCACCTCTAATCTTAAAAAAATGACAAAATGGTTAATAGTTTGTATAGATAGAATAATTATTATAGAAAACAGAAAATGGTTTTGAATTATTTATTCAAATTTAAACACTTTTCATGTTGAAAGTCTTTTCAAATTCGAAACCATTTGAAATTCATATTCAAACACCTTAATAAGAATAAAAAAGGCGGGAACAACATTCAGAACTGAAAAGTTTGAAATAAAATTGAATTTTCAGGGCATTGGTCCCGGTTCATGCCACGAACCGGGACCAAAGGGTATTTTCGCGCGCCTTTTCGGTGCCGGACCTTTCGTCCCGGTTGGTTCCACCAACCGGGACGAAAGGTTAGGCCTTTGGTCCCGGTTGGTGCCACCAACCGGACCTAAAGACCCTTTCGTCCCGGTTGGTGGCACCAACCGGGACGAAAGGTCCTTTGTTTAACTGCCCGCGCTCTGTTCTTCTCCCCCAAATCCTCATTCGCGACTAAGGACCGGAGCGCTCAAAATCCACATCCCTGCCGTCAGGCTGTCGAATTTCCGCGCCGCCGCTCTCCGTCGTTTGCTCCTCCGGCGTCCGTTCCGTGCCGTCCTCCGCCGCCCGCTTCTCCGGCCGCTCCTCCGCCGGCCTCCACGGACCTCCTCCGCCACGCGAGCCCGGCCCTCCTCGGTCCGCCGCCGCTCGAGCTCCTCCGGCCTCCTCCCCCGTCGTCGATTGTCGCCGTCCTTCTTCCCCATCACCGTCGCCGTCCTCAAGGTGAGCCGGGGCTACCGGCCTCCTCCCCCCTCCCCCCACCGCGCCGGGCTACGTACCTCTCCTCCCCACCGCGCCAGGCTACCTCTCCTCCCCCGTAGTGCATTAGTTAGTGTAGGTTAGTTAGTGCATTAGGTTAGGAAAAATATTTAGTTCGTTAGTTTTAGAAAAAATATTTAGTTAGTTAGTGCATTAATTTTAGAAATATTTAGTTAGTTAGTTTTAGAAAAAAATAGCTAGTGTATATACAAATTAATCTTCCTCTGCCAAAGTTAGGGTTAGGGTTTAGGAAAATGCAAATTGTTATTGTTAATGTTATTTAAAAAATACCAAAGTTAGTTCTTTAATTTAGTTAGTTAGTTTATTTTTAGTTAGTAAGTTAGTAATTTAAATTATTAGTTAGTAATTTTTGTTAGTTAGTGCATTAGTAATTTTAGTTAGTTAGTTTTAGATTTAGTTAGTTAGTTTTAAAAATTACTAATTAGTGTAGTAAATTTAGAAGAGTTAGCAAATTTAGCAAAGTTAATTTCTTTAACAAAGTTTGGAAATTTAGCAAAGCATTGTTATTTGATGATTGTGTTAGCAAAGTTAGAAATCAAAATTAATACTCCATAATTAGTTGCAATATTGTTGTTAAGAACTATTTGTTACTCCATAGTTAGTTAGTTTTAGTTAGTAATTTAAATTAGTTAGTAGTTTAAATTAGTTAGTAATTTAAATTAGTTAGTAGTATAAATTAGGTGTGTAGTTTAGGTACATTTTTGTGTTGTTTTTGTAGTGTAGGAAATTTAGTGGTAGGTAATTTAGTGTTAGAAATTTAGTGTTAGAAATTTAGTGTTAGGAAATTTAGTGTTAGAAATTTATTAGAAATGTTATTAGAAAAATTTGCTAAGTCAATTTGGAATGATTTAGTGGTAGCTGATTTTGCTGTTCTTAATGCAAGCCGATGATTAGAATAGTCCATTATGCTTGCAAGAAGACTGTCTATAGAACCAAGGGTAAATGCAAGAACAATGCATTTATTTCTACTTCGTTCTTATAGGCACTCTTTTTGCTGACTAATGGCTTTGACATATGAGGCTTCAGATGTAAAACCACGTTCCCTATGCTTAGGCTTCATATTTATTTATGATTTTAGGCTTCATATTTGTATAAATAAATATTTATTTATGATTTTAGGCTTCATATTTGTATAAATATATATTTATTTATGATTTTAGGCTTCATATTATTACTACAAGTTTTCTGAACGACACGGCAGAGACGGCTCCGAAAATAACTTTCGTATTTTGCAGAAACTATGGAACCACACGGCAGAGATGAAATTGAGGAAAATATCCTCGAGGATATAATCTGCGGCGATGATGAAACAAGTCACTTTCTGAACGACTCCGGTGAGGGGGATGAGTCTCTCAACGCCTGGAAAGAGGCCGAACTCGGCATCTCCGATGAGGGAGAAGCCGACAAGGCAGAAGCCGGCGGCTCCGGTGCAACATTGATTATTACAAACTCCGACGAGGTGCATATATATATTTATATTAATTAATTTAGCCTCTGTTGTCCATATACACATATTAACAGTCTTTCTTCTTTTAGCCATCCGGATCGAGCAAATCCTCTGTGAGGACGAAACGAGGCCCAACCAAAAAGTTGCAGGACAATGTCCGCTACAGGATCGAAGAAGTCGGTGCAGACGGCGAACCCATTGCTCCAATTGATGTTAGACAAAAATTTGTGAAGCAATGCGGTGTTATTGTTAGGGACTACGTCCCGATCACCATCCGAGAATGGAATAAGCCAAGGGATCCTAAAGTTAGCTATATCGGCCCCGAAGGCAAAAGACGCCTTTTTCAAAAGGTCATGGTTAATTTCACATTGCCGTTGCCAGAGGTGGATCCAGAGGAGGGGGAGCCAGATGAGGAGGAGATGGATGCCCGAAAAAAAGCTCTAGTAGATAAAGTCAAGGCGTGGGCTCTTAAGAAGATGGCCGAGCTATTCAACAAATTTAAGAACAGATTGTACACCGACTTCATCTTGAAAGATAAAACTCCGGATTTCGATCGCGGGTATGAGAAGATAAGAGACTACTGGGAAGATTTTGTGAATTACAAGAAATCAGAGGAAGCTCAGTTAAAGTCTGCAGTAAACAAGGCAAATGCTGCTAAAAAGAAGTACCACCATACTATGGGGGCTGCTGGCTACGCCTGTTCCATGCCTAAGTGGGACAAACTTGAGGCCGACCTGCTGGCTAAAGGGATCGTTCCAGAGCCTATAAAAGAAGGATGGACCGAACGGACAAGAAATTGGTTTTACGGGCATGGGGGCACATTGGACGCAGAAGGAAAGTGCATATATACCAGAAGACACAAGGATAATCCCCTACTACCCATCGAAGAAATTAGGAAAGCATACAAGGATGTTGAAGAGGGACGGTTCCGTCCCGATAGAGACGATGACGAGCTTTCACGCGCCATTGGGAATAAAGAACATGTGGGACGAACACGAGGCACCAAAGGCTCCAAGCCGTGGAAACATGGGTTTCCCGAGGAAAGGAAAATATTTCCCGATAAAAGTCATCAGAGGAGAAAGGAAAGGGAGGCAAGGGAAGCAATCGCTGCTGCAGACCGGCTGCGTAATATAGAAGAAACAATTAAGCGGCAGCAGGATCAAATGAAGCGGCAGCAGGATCAAATTAACGAACTTAGCCAGCAAGGCACTGCCGGCCTATCTCAGCAGCACGTTGTACAAGCTGCAGTCGATGCTACCGACCCATCATATCGGAAAAGCAGCGTGGCTTCGAGCATGGTCCCGGCACGTGATGATGATGCACTGACGACGGATGCTCTTCGTCGCTACCCAGTGGATGATATCACGGAGAGCACACCTTGTGAGCTACATGTGAAAGTGTTCAACATAACCATGAAGGTGGCGGTCGGCTATGCCGTACCAATTGGACCTACACCAACTTTCCATTGCTCCCCGGTTCCTCATGGCTACGCTATTGTCGGGGTCGATGAAGTTAGTAAAGGATTTGAGGAGCTGAAGCTGGAACACCCTGCAGGTGAAGATGGGGAGGTGGTTGAACTTGGAGAAGCCAAGAAAGGGACTATTCTATGGCCAAAGGAATTCATCGTGCTTCCAAACTGGCTGCCTCCGCCGCCTCACCACTCTCCACCGCCTCCGCCGCCTCACCACTCTCCACCGCCGCCGCCTCACCACTCTCCACCGCCTCAGGCGCCGTCTCCGCCGCCTCACCACTCTCCACCGCCGCCGCCTCAGGCGCCGTCTCCGCCGCCTCACCACTCTCCACCGCCGCCGCCTCAGGCGCCGTCTCCGCCGCCTCACCAGTCTCCAGAGCAGCCGTCTTCGCCGCCGCGTCAGTCGTCTCCGCCGCCGCGTAAGTCTTCTCCGGCGCCACGTGTGGGTACTCTGGGGTTTGATAAAAACCGATCACCGAAACGTTCAAGGTCACCCCTCCCAAAAGTACCTCATAAGAATCTTGCCAAGAGACCTTATGACTATACGGTGGAGGAAAATAAGGCGATCGCAAAAGGGGAAACGGATAAGTGGTTTGCTAACTTGAAGGCAAAGAAGGCGAAAGCAACAGAGTTCCCCGACACCCCAGAAGAACATGCCGCTGTCGTGAAAATGCTGAAAAATCTAGCCCAACCCCCGCCAAAGCTGACACCAGACTATGACCGCTCTATTCTCAAGTCGGTTCGGGCAAATAAACAGCGGTCGAAGAGTATTAGTGCAAGCCGGAAGATAGTTCCCCAGCTAGGAGAACAGCAAAAACAATCGTGCCCCCCGCTCAAAGTGTTTTCCGATACCAAGGTGGGGTCGAGCAAACCTGCGGCACAGGCAAAAACAATCGATCCTGAGTTTGTTGCAATGTACGGAGAAGCAGCCGCTGCTCACGGCTTGTCTATTGCTCAGTACTTAGACCAATTACAATTCCACGAAGAAATAGTTCCAAAATACCAATACCGGCACGGGCATCCTCTCGTCAAATCTCATGTCAAAGATCTACCAACAAAAATGCGAAGATTGCATAGTTGGTACATGGCAGCCTCAAAGAAAGGGGAAAATTGGATCTACGTGGGATATAAGAACGAGCATTACGGGCATGGAGATGACCACGTAATGATTGAATTTTGTGAATTATTTCAGTTATACCAACAAGAAGCCCTTGACAAAGCTATCATCAGCGCCTATTGTCTGTAAGTATTATTTCTGTAGTTAAGTCTCTACCTAGCTCACCTCGTTCATTGCATTTATAATTATCTTACTTATCACTATATTAATTATGCAGAATGAAGATTCTCGAATGCAAAAGAGGACAAATCTATGATATTGGGTTCGTTGATCCAAATACCATTCATGAAAAAAGTCTCCTTGATTTTTACGACCAAACCGAGAATAACTTGGTAAATGCGTTACGGTTCAACGAAGTCAAAAGAGAAATATTATTTCCTTACAACTTCAAGTAAGTGTTACTGTCTTCTACATATTTTATTTCGCTTAATTTCTCGATGTTAAGTGTATAATTGATGACTTATGCGTGCGCAGCTTCCACTTTATTCTGCTAATCATTATGCCTGACAAAGGAGTAGTACAAGTCATGGACTCCTTACATAAACCCCTTGAGAAGTGGGCGGACATGCAGGAATGCCTCCAGAGGTAATTTCAATCATTATGGCATTATCGGCAACTTTCCGTTTATTTACTGATAGCAAGTAATTAATATATAACTCCTTTATTCATTTTCTTTGCCGGGCAGGGCTTGGAAACGATTCACCGCCAGGGCTAGGGGTGAATGGGCGAAGGAGCTTACATTTAAACCAATAAATGTAAGTAGTACTATCTAGATCCGCGCATCTCTTTGATTCTAGTTCAATACCATTACCATTTTTTGATCGAACTCTGTTCCCGTAAAGTGCTTGAGCCAGGGAAGCGGGAATCATTTATGTGGATACTACGTCTGCGAGTTCATTCGTCAGACGTGCTGTGAGAAGGGCAGAAAATTAGAACAACTTCAAGTGCGTATGCAATATTCATAATCTTAGTTTATTGCCATCAATTCTGTTTACTTTCATTCATATATATTGACCCTTTTTTAATTAGATCGAACGGTTGCGGGATGGCCTTCTACCACACGATCGCATACGAGCAATTCAAGAGGAATTTGCCGGATTCTTACTTGCAGAGGTCCTAGATCCGAAAGGAGAATTCTACTGTAAGGTTGAAATTAAATAGGGAGAGTGTAAAAGAGATGTATATATGTAGGACGACGAATGAGATGTGTGTAATATATATATTCGTGGCGATGATGTGTAATAGTGGTTCCTCTTATTTAACTAGTAGTGCCATTTTTGTAGTTCTAAGAAATATTTAATTTAAGTTTTTTAAACATGCATGCATTTTTCATAATTAAATAGGTCTTATTTTTCTGAACATTTTGGTATTTTATTCATATTTTTATGAATTATAGAATAAGCATTATTTATTTTATAAATTTAAACAATTTTCTGAAATTTTTGGAAAAAGTAAAATCTGACGGGACAATAGTCCCGGTTCGTATTACGAACCGGGACGGAAGCCCCAGGGCTTTCGTCCCGGTTCGTAATACGAACCGGGACGAAAGCCTCCGCCCCTGCTGCCTGTGGCCGGGCCACGTGCCCCCCCCCCCCCATTCGTCCCGGTTGGTGTCCCAACCGGGACGAGCATTCGTCCCGATTGATTCGTCCCGGTTGGGGAACCGGGACCAATGGCCCAAACCAACCGGGACAAAAGGCTATTTTTCTACTAGTGGCATAGACGGAACTTTCTTCTAGGAATCCTAAATTTGATCTTGCGGCGTTGTTCTCGTCTACGATGGTAGCAGATGAAGTTTAAAAAGAGCCAAAACAAAGGATCAAAGACTTGCCGACGGATTGAAGTCAAGCTTTGGGATCGATTGCGCTTACCTGACACCACCGGGGATCTTCTCCATGTCGGTGACGCAAGTTAATTAAACGATGTATTATCAACTAGCTAGCTCAGATCGATCTATATCTGACTTTGGAGGCAGCGTATGGAGGTGTGATCAGCAGATATATACATGGACGACACGGCCGATTTGCAGTCCAATTGGAACTCGATCCCAAAGCACCCGTATTTGTAGCACGATTCAGTTTCCTGCCGCCCGGCCCGGCATGAAGTGTAATCCAAGACGGCAAAAATAAAATAAAAATGAAGTGTAATCCAATTCATATATGCGCGTAGTCCTTCGTAACTATCCTACCCGGAGAAGAAGGAATTTATATATCTCCTAGAAACCAAAGCATAAATAATAACCCTAATAAGATCAATATCAAATAACTAAACCAGAGCACCGGGAGATCAACGATCGTGGAAAAAGAAAGGTAAGATGGAGTTCGCCGGCGAGAAGGCAGCCGTCTGGACCAATGTTTACGTGCTGGACCTTGTGAGTTTCGAGTCAGCTGAGCTCGGCGCGCGCGGTCTGGTCGTCCCGCCCAGAGGGGTGTACAGCCCGAATAACCCATCTGTCCCTGCCAGCACCTTCGAGATTCTCCCGGTTGACGCCACTGTTAGGACCCCGCGGAACGCCGGCGAGATCACTCTCCTCGACAGGAGTTGCATCAGCCCTGGCCAGGTCGTCGCGTCGGACTCAAACCTCGGCGGCGAGATCGGCGTTGTCACCAGCGTCACCACTGAGCTCGAATTGGGTTTGACTTTCCCTAATTAATTTCCACAACTGACAAGAGAAATATGAGAGATTTTAGAGCTTCCACTTCCACCTATAGATGCTTGCCTTGGTCACGATGCAGTTCATTAGGAGCCCAATAAATCTAGACCGAGGCAGTATTTAAAGCACCGTGTCTTCTTTCATCCCAACTTGTTTCTATCCATTTAATGAGGACCGATCCAAAAGAATTTTGTGGGGTCTTCGTACTTATCTTATTCTCTAGATTTGTATCCAAGCACAGGGATCGAACCAAGGAACAAGGCTTATGCACACGTTTGGTCCTGGTTTGTATCGCTAAGGGGACTAAATCAAGAGAGAAAATATCAAGAACAAGTGTAGGCAAATATGCTCTTGGTTTGTACCATGATGGCTTAACCAAGGTGACTATTTAGAGGGGATGAAGCAAGCTCCTTGACTTATACCATAATGGCCGAACCAAGGGCGTGAGTTTTGTTTTTAGTTGATAGGAAGATCCTTGGTTTGAACCCATGGCCAAATTAACCAAAGGCGAAAGGAGAGCCATGAATCCCGCCTTGTCTTGAACGTTGAGGTGCTCCTTCTCTTTCTCTTCTCCAGTTCTCCTCTTCTTGCGTTGTCTGTTTTTTTTTTTTTTTCTGTAGGGTGTGTCAACTTACCACGAGCGGAGAGTCGGAGGAATATGGAGTTTGTCTGGTCGGTTGCTAAATGGAGCTTCCAAGCTTGATTTCGTGAGGACTTGGTCTGAGCGTGCATGGAACTGCATGGCCATGGACTGCTAATTACCCCTTTATATTTTATTAATCTTGTAATGATGCCGCCTAATCCATGCATGCATGCACGTAGCTGAGCTGCACGTACTTCTTTGGTCGTGTATAGCCCAATAGCATGTAAGTTAGCTAGCTTGCCAACTCTTAGCTCCAATGGCTAGCAAAGATTAATTTCTATATGTGTATTGTAATATTTATTTTGATGAAATATTTATACATATTTGTCATTTATTTAATATAACTCGACCATCTTTAAAGATGGAACTCGCGATGCAAGTAGAGAGCAATATGTGTAGTAGTGTGGTTCCGGTATGTGAAGAGTATCTGCTACCATTGTAGCAAGGAGTAACCCATAAGAGCAACTCCAGCCGTCCCCCAAGAGCCCCCCAGGACCACTTTTTTTACGCCGGCGGGCGATTTTCCTCCCAGTCGCCCCCCTAGGGTCTCGTTTTTCGCCGGATTTGGCCCAAAAGTTATCCGGCGTTCCCAGGCCGAACCCACCGCGCTGGGTTCGGCCTGGGGGCGCCGGCATAAGGGAAAAGCCGCGCGGGCCAGCCCTGTCGGCGAGACAACACTGATTCCCGCCGGATTTTTTTCGGCTCCCTCCATTCCTCCTTCTCCATATCCCGTACCTCCCGCCATTTCTCGCCGCGCACGCCAGAACCACCTCCAAATGGCGCCGAAGAAATTCAACAACCCACGAGCCACCGGCGAAGAACCACCGGCGGCGAAGAGGACGGGGGCGGCCGCCGGGAGGGGGAGGGGGCGGCCGGAGGGCTTGAGCAACACCGAGTGGGCGGACGAAGTCGATCGAAGGAAGACGGTCACCGCCGACCGCAAGGGAAGGGACGAGAGGAAGAAGGCCAAGGAGGCGGAGGAGGCGAAGGAGGCACGACGAGCGGTGTTGAACCTGGTGGCGGCGGCCTCGGCGGCGGCCGAGCGGGGGAAACCGTGCTTTCCTGCGTCGTCGCCTCTGTTTGCGCCGCACGGCCTCTATTTGCCGCCCGGCGCGTGGGGAACCCAAGGAAGCCAAGGAAGCCAAGCAAGTGTGGCGTCGCCGTCGCCGTCGGCCTTCTCGCCGTCGCCCTCCGCCTTCTCACCGGCGTCGCCGGCCACACCCCACTGGAGGGGCTCGCCCGACTACGGAGACGGCGACCCGCATGGCGGATTCAACCCCAACATCGCCTTCCCGCGTGGCCCTTCCGCATTCAGCGCCGGAACAAGCCTTCCATACGGGGGCTCATCTGCCTACGCAAGCTCGCCGGCCATGCACCACCACGGCCCTCTGTTCCCCCCTCCGGTGAATCCGCTCGAGTTCAGCGGCGGCGCCCGCAACGTGTTCGGCCAAATGCCCGGTGATGACTCACAGGAAGCCTTCATGGACGACATCATCGCTACCGGTTCAGCGGCGACGGCGTCATACCAGCGGGGAGAGGAGGTTGAGGAAGAGTTCGGCGGGGATGAGTTCGGCGGGGAGGAGGAAGAATACGGCGACTTCGACGAGGAAGAAGAACAACCTGTCACCGCGGCCAAGGGGAAGAACAAGAAGAAGAAGAAGGCGGCCGCCGACAAAGCCGAACCTCGCCTCAAGTGGACCTCCAAAGAAGACGAGTGCCTGGCCGAAGCCTGGAAGATGGTGAGCATTGACCCAATTACCGGCGCGAATCAGAATTCGGACAACTATTGGAAGAGGGTCAAGAGGACGTTCGACGAGCGCAAGCTTTGCGACCCCGAGTTCAAGACAATCTACATGGAGCGCGGCGAGAAAGCGATGGCGAACCATTGGGCGATCGTCCAGGCGGCCTGCAGCAAATGGCACGGGATGGTCGAGGAGGTCAAGCATCGCCCAGAGAGCGGCGCTGACGTCGAGCGTCAGGTAACCCTGTTTCGGTCGCCCATGGATTGTTCGCTCGTCTTCGGCTAACATTTTTTTCTTTGTTGCACGCCGGCAGATGGTCCGGATGTTCGAGATGTACCGGCAGGACAACAAAGATGCCGAATTCAAGTACCTCCATGTGTTCACCAGGATCGAGAAGTGCGAGAAGTGGGCGGAGGTTCGCCTGAACCTCGGCAAGGGGAAAGAACCCTACAACCCCGACGCGCCGGGAACGACAGCCTCGGATGGACGCCCGGAAGGAAACAAGAAAGGGAAGACGGTGAAGGCGAGTGCACCGGCGACAGAAAGGCTACACACGTCGATCGAGAAGTGCATCGCCGACACCAAGACTCATGTCGTCTAGAGGGAGGAGAAGTGCGAGGTGGTCGCAGATGATGGAGAAACAGGACGTGAAGATCGAGCTCCTCAAGACCAACGTCGCGACCAAGAAGAGGAACACGGATTTGGCATTCCTAATGAGTGGCCGCCCGGCGTCGATGGACGACAAGGTGAAGGTGTGGTACATGGGCCACCACGACCTCATCCTGAACGAGATACCAGCACCGACACCGACTCCGACCCCGACCCCGACGATGACCCCGACGCCGACGCCGACTCCGCCAACGGAAAGCTCTACCACGAAATCGTCTCCGAGCTCCGTCGCAATGCCGGCATCACCGTCGCCGAGCCCTGCACCGCCATCGGCCGACCCTGTCGTGGTGCAAGTGGACGACGACGAGCCGGCTGTTTGAGTTCGACGGCCGATTTGTGGCCGCTTTTGATCGCCGAACTTGTGGTTTTTTTGTCGCCAAACTTTGTGGCTGGATCACCGAACTTGATCGCCGATTTGTAGCGGGAAGATGTTGATTAAAAAAAACGTCTTGGGGGGCGAAAACTGGGGGGCGACTGGGAACCGTGGTGTTAGCACCCGTTTTTGGCAGGTCCCGGGTTCAAGATCACTCAAGAAAAGGAAGACCCGACAGAAGTTAACCCGGTTTTGGTCAGAAACCGGGTCACAGGTTCAAGCTCACTCGGAAGATGGACGACTCGGAGAGGACCTGGGATGACGACCCGGCAGGAGTTAACTCGGCAGGCAGAACCCGGCTTACTCGGGACCCGGTGCAGGTTAAACTCGAAGCTTCCTGAAGATTCCACAAGCTGCGCCAGAGATGCCGGACGCGAGGTGACTTGATGCTTGCCAAGCCCAAGACAGAGGTCGGTGGCGCCAGAAGGAGTTCGGGATCAACCCGGAAGAACAGAAGGTAGCTTTCCAAAAGGACGCCGGAAACGACACTTGCAGTCCGGATCCTACACGACGCCGGCCAGGAATCCTACCTAGTTTAGAAGTAGAAACCGACCTATGCTATGATTTGTAATCCTTGTAGAAGTACAGTGCTTGTACGGGAAAGTCCAGCCTCCTCGCTATATATATGTAGGAGGCGACGGCCGATTGAAATTAAGCAAACAATTGACAATCAATACAAACCCTACCTTTTAACCCTCAAACCCTTGTTCTTACTTCCGTTATTCGGCGAGTTCGTGAGAGTTCATCGAATATCGACAATCGAGTTGAGAGCGGTCCAATCCGGCTTAACTCAGCCAATCATCGCCGGCTTCCTCCGACGGGGTCCCTCCCGAGGGGCTGGGGCATCTGGTTCGAAAAGAACCGGCTCGTTGTCTTGCGTATCGCGCTACGAGTCGGTCTCCCGCGGGGCGAGTTGCGGAGTATCTCCCCCGGCACCGCGGGTACACAAGGACGTGTTCGTGTGACGCGTTTTCATCGCAACACACTTTTTGGCGACTCCGTTGGGGACGATTTCTAACCTTACTCAGACAACAATGCAGGTCTAAGGCTACAGATCCGTCCGGCATCACCACCAACAACATCATCAAGCCTACCATCAACGATTTGTTGGTGGCACAACGCCAAGGCCTGGATGAGTGGAAGAAGAAGAGAAGCAAGGAGTTCAAGGCACTGCGACTCAAGCGGGAGCGGGAAGATGTGGAGTTGTACTTGGCCAGCTTCATGTTAGATCGGCAAGGTATAACCACGCCGATCAAGGAACTGGAATATGCACCTCTGAACGTCAACACCGACACGCCCGCTGTAAGTAACAGTATCTTTTCTCCTGAACAGTTAGCCGAGATCCAGTATCATATTTCGCAAAGTACAACCAATGTTTATTGTCGTGGGGATGACCCTCGGGTGGCCATAGCAGTTTACAAGACAAGATTTCAAGGCATCCGGCATGACGTATCCAGATGGGTCCGTTCGTCGGATCAACCCTATGTCGGCTGCAACTTGGACGGCTGGCCATTTGCCAGCCGAGTCACCAGGGGAGGACACACCGGCTGTCTCCAGCCGGCCCAGGTCGCCGACAGAACGACGTGGCTACAAAGAACCACAGGCCTCACGTCGCCCACTACGCCACTACGACGGCCTCCACGACGGACGCCGCTGGGCATGCCGGGGGTCGCCGACCCGCACCCGTCGTAATCGGAGCCGACCAGACTGGAGGCGCACCGCCCGGCCTCGCATGTCCCCGACAGCAAGCCGACCAGGCCGACAGCGCGCCACCCGGCCTCGCGCGTCCCTGACAGCGACGCCTCCATACCGTGCGGCGTCCACTATACCTGATGGCAGAACACTGTGGGAAGGAAGAAGACTGTAGCCGGACCCGTCGGGTCCGGGTCGGGCAGCCGGCCCCTGCCTGTCAGCATGTAAACGAGCCGGCCCCACACATGTACAACAAATCCTCAGCCCTATATAAGGGGGGTGCGGCCTCCAGGGAAGGAGGTCGAGAGGAGGGGAGGAGCTTAGAGGAAACCCTAGACTACTCCATCCGGCAGCTCTAGCCGGACACTCAGATACAGCTCAAGGAGCAAGTTTGTAACCTATCCACCGTGAAATAACAAGAACACAGCAGGAGTAGGAGTGTTACCTCGCCAAGAGGGCTCCGAACCTTGGTACATCATGTGTCAGATAGCACCTAGTCCCCAATCCCGCCTGTAGATGCCGCCGGCTGTGCAAGCTGCTCCCACACCTCACAAGCCTACGCATAGGCATATGTCTACACCACGACATTTGGCTCCCACCGTGGGACAGGAAACAACGACTGGAGTCACATTCTGCACGGGATCCCGCAGCCGGCTCGGCGAGCGAGTCGCCACCAGTCTCGTCACCACCTTCGGCTCCATTGACTTCGTAATGCCGCCTGCTTCTCCGGCTCCGCTTTCCCCGAGGACGGCACCGTCATCAGCTTCGGCGAGCACCGTGTCTACGTCGCCGTCACCCCCGAGTACCCTGCCGTGGTGCAGGCCTGCTCGGACCGTCTCCTCGAGACGGCTAGCTGCGAGAGCAGCCCCGCGCTTTGCGCCTACACGGAGGTCATGGTCACCACCGCCGCACCCCTCGACCTACAGGGCAGCACCCACCACACCCCGAGCTCCGTCGAGGCTATCATCTGGGGCCTCTCCACGCCCATTCTCGCCAACACCAACCTGGCAGCGGTAGTGGCGGAACTCGACGCCGCACGCCTACATCTTCTCAACGGCACGGAGACCGTCGCCGCCACGGAACGCCGGTTGGAGGCGCAAGTCCGCGAGTACAACACCGCCCATGGCTTGACCCCGGTGCCGGTTCACTCCAGCCGGACGGAGGAAGTTCGGCGCCGCGGAGGCCACCTCGGGTCCGAGATGGACGACACCGATCCGGCTGCTCCACCAGGCTTTCGCCGACCCATTTACAACACCCCCGCGAAGAACATGAGGGCGGCACAAGCCGCCGTGGTCGAGCTCAACGGCCTGCAAGGGGAAGAACTGCGACTGCAACACCAACGCATCCACGACCTCGTTGGCGCCGCCAACAAGATGCAGGCCTCCTACGACCGGTGGCAGGCCGGCTCCACTACCAACAGTCTGGTTGGATAAATGCCGCCAGATGGCGGACCAACCGGCCCGCCGCCAGCCAGAGCGCCACGACAGGATCGCCAGGCTTCTTCCCCGCACGCACACCGGGCGCGCAGCGTTAGCTCAGGCCCACACCAGGACCGCAACCACGGACCGGCTGCAGGAGGCAGCCGGAATGAACACGGCGGACGAGACCGCGAACCGGTTGCAGGAGGCAATCAGAACGACAAGGGCAAGGATCGCGAGCCGGCTCCACGGGCAGCCGGCAAAAACAAATTCCATGACAGGCTCGACCCGCTGGGATCGGAGGCCGGCGACGACGCCCACTACCGCATCGAGCCGCTAGAAGAGTCTCGCCGGGTGGAGGAGGAAGACGACGGAGGCCACCCCTGCTTCGGCCCGCGCATCGCGACGGAAATTTTCCCCAAAGGTTTCGCCTTGCCCCACGACACTCCCAAGTATGACGGCACCAGCAAGCCAGAGGACTGGCTTTCCGACTATGGTATCGCCGTCTCCATCGCAGGCAGCAACAAACGGGTGGCGGTGCGCTACGCACCGCTGATGCTGCGGGACTCCGCGCGCACCTGGCTTAACAGCGTGCCGGTGCGCAGTGTCAACTCGTGGTTGGACTTCGAGGAAGTCTTCATCCGGAACTTCGCTAGGAGCTATAGGCGGCCGGGTCGCCCACGCCACCTGGCCGGCTGCGTCCAGAAGCCGGGTGAGAGGGACCGCGAGTACCGCACCCGGTGGTCCAACTTACGAAACTCCTGCGAGGGGGTCACCGAGAGCCAGGCCATCGAGTTCTTCACCAACGGCTGCCGCAACAACACCCTGCTCAAGCACAAGCTCCTCCGGGTCAACCCCCAGACGATGACCGAGCTCTTGTCCATCACGGACGCCTACGCGACGGCCGACTCGGCAATGGACTAATCCATCCGGGTTAACGAGAATGGTCAGCCGATCATCGACGAGCCGGATAGGGAGCGAGCTGGTCCTAGCAACTCCAACCGCAACCGCGACAACCGTGACTGCCGCGACGATCGTGGCCGTCCGAGCGACCGCGACAATCGGAAGAGGGGTGGGGTGATATTGGACGAGCGATACGTCGTCGCCACCACCGAGGGAAACCAACCGGCACCGCGTGGTGAAAACCGCTACCCCCCTCGCCGGGGGAACAGACCAGAAGGCCGCCCATACAGCCGGCCCAGGCTCACGCTCAAGGGGACGATGGTTGGCCCCTGCAAGTGGCATAGCGAGCCGGGAAAGCCAGCCGACCACACCACCGCCTCTTGCAGCTGGACGGGACAGGTCCAGAGGGGCTTGGGGATGCCGCCTCCACCTCCACCTCCACCTCTAGGCGGAAACGACCGCGACAGCCGGGGCAAGCGATCGGCTGACGCCGCAGGCGGCTCCCGCGACAACTTCCCCAATAGGGACGCGACCTACGTCATCTCCGTCATCGAGCGCAACGACAAGCGCAACTAGCGTAGGCTGCCGGATGTGCAGCAGCTCATGAGCTGGTCGAAGCAACCCATCTCATTCGGGCTGGAAGACCACCCGGACATCATGCCTACACCCGGGGGCTACTGCCTCATCCTCGACCCCACCATCGTCTCCGGCCGGCTCACGTGCACCTTCTCAAAGGTACTCGTGGACGGAGGAAGCAGCATCAACATCCTGTACAAGGACACTGCCGACAAGCTGGGGATTCGCGAGTCTGACTTGCAGCCTAGCAGGATAGTGTTCACCGGCATCGTGCCCGGCAAGGCTTGTACCCCCATGGGCATGTGCCGGCTGGACGTCATCTTCGGCGACAAAACAAACTTCCGCCGCGAAACCATCCAGTTTGAGGTGGTGGAACACCGCAGCGCCTACCACGCCATCCTGGGGCGTCCGGCTCTCGCCAAGTTCATGGCGGTGCCCCACTACGCATACCTGAAGATGAAGCTGCCGGGTCCCAAGGGCATCATCACCGTCTCGGGCGACTACAGACGGTCCATAGCCTGCGCCATAGCCGGTTCCAAGATAGCCGAGTCCTTCGTCATCGCTGAGGAGTTCAAGGAAATCAAGCACGCCATCAAGATGGACGAGCCGGAGATGTCGGCTGCGAAGCGTCCGGCTGGGGAATCCCAGTTCCAGGCATCCAAGAACAGCAAGAAGATACCACTGGATGCAAGCAAGCCAAACGAGAAGCTCATCACGGTCGGGTGCAACCTCGATAGCAAATAGGAAAGCGAGCTCGCCGACTTTCTCCGTGAGAATCGGGACATTTTCGCATGGTCTCCCAAGGACATGCCGGGTGTGCCGAGGAAGTTCGCCGAGCACTCACTCCACGTCAGGCCAGACGCTAAACCGGTCAGGCAAGGACTCCGCCGTTTCGCGAAAGACAAGAGAAGGGCCATTGGTGAAGAGATAGCCCGGCTGCTCGCAGCCGGCTTCATCATGGAAGTATTTTACCTGGACTGGCTGTCAAACCCAAGTCCTGGTCCTAAAAAAGAATGGCACATACCGCATGTGCGTCGACTACACTAGCCTGAACAAGGCATGCCCGAAAGACCCCTTCGCCCTACCACGCATCGACCAAGTCATCGACTCCACGGCCGGGTGCGACCTCCCGTCGTTCCTGCACGCCTACTCCGGTTACCACCAGATCAAGCTCAACTCGGACGACCGGCTGAAGACGTCGTTCATCACGCTGTATGGGGCCTACTGCTACACCACCATGCCTTTCGGGCTGAAGAACGCAGGCGCCACATACTAGAGATGCATGTAGAGGTGCCTCCACGACCAGATCGGGCGGAACGTCCACACCTACGTCGACGACATCGTCATCAAGACCATGGAGAGGCGCACCCTCCTCGACGACCTTAAGGAAACTTTCTCCAACCTGCGCCGGTTCGAGATGAAGCTCAACCCGGACAAGTGCGTCTTCGACGTGCCGGCTGGCCAGTTGCTCGGTTTCCTCGTTTCCGAGCGAGGGATCGAGGCCAACCCGGACAAGATCGCGGCCATCGAGAACATGAAGCGCCCTACCCGGTTGCGTGATATCCAGAAATTTGCTGGCTGCCTCGCTTCCCTCAGCCGGTTCATCAGCCGGCTGGGGGAGAAGGCCCTGCCACTGTACCAGCTACTCAAGAAGGCGTACAAGTTCACCTGGACCCACGAGGCGGATGCGGCATTCCTCGAGCTCAAGCGGGTGATGTCAACTGCACCCGTCCTGGCACCACCAGCAGAAAAAGAGCCAATGATGATGTACATCGCCGCCACCAACCGGGTCGTCAGCGTCGTCCTCGTGGTTGAGCGCCGCGAGGAAGGCAAGGAGCAGCCGGTCCAATGGCCCATGTACTACCTGAGCGAGGTCCTCTCGCAGTCGAAGCAGAACTAACCCCACTACCAGAAGATGGCATATGGCGTATACTATGCCGCCAAGAGGCTGCGCCACTACTTCCAAGAGCACCCCGTCACAGTCGTCAGCGCAGCCCCGCTCGCGGACATCATCGACAACAAGGACGCAACCGGCTGCATCGCCAAGTGGGCCATCGAGCTGGCGGCTCACTCCATATTATATGAGCCAAGGACGGCCATCAAGTCCCAGACCCTGGCCTTATTTTTCGCCGACTGGGTGGAAACCGAGTACCTGCCGCCGTGTCCGGATAGCTCGTACTGGTGGATGCACTTCGACGGCTCCAAGATGAAGGAGGGCCTAGGAGCCGGCATCGTCCTCACCTCGCCCAAGGGGGACCGGCTGGAGTACGCACTCCAAATCCACTTCAAGGCCTCCAACAACGTAGCCGAGTATGAGGCACTCGTCCACGGCCTCAAGCTGGCAAAGGAGATTGGTGTGCAGTGAATTCTGTGCTTCGGTGACTCGGACCTGGTGGTCCAGCAGGCGTCGGGAGACTGGGACGCCAAGGACGCAAACATGGCATCCTACCATTTCTTCGTAAATCAGTTCACCGCACACTTCGAGGGGTGCAAATTTCGCCACGTACCCCAGCTCAACAACGAGACGGATGACATGCTAGCTAAGCTCGGCTCCACCCAGCAAGTCATCCCACCCGGCATCTCCCTCGAGCATCTCTACAAGACGTCCATCACGCCTTCGCCGGAATCGGATTCCATCATCCTGAATACTGACCCGAACCAGCCGGTCAGGCCCACGGACCCAAGGGCCAGCCGGGTCGCAGCGGCAGTCGTCACAAGATCCAGGGCTAGGCAAACCCGGGGGCTTCGCAGCCGGACCCGGGGGCTCTGCAGCCAAACCCGGGGCTTCGCAGCCGGACCCAGGTGCTCTGCAGCCTAACCCGGGAGCTTCACAGCCAGACCCGGGGGCTGGGCAGCCGGACCAGGGGGCTGGACAGCTGGACCCGGGGGCTCCGCAGCCAAACCCCAACGAGCAGCCGGACCAGCCCGTCATGCCAGGCGGACGAGTTACGCCAACCTGGGCACAACCCTTCCTCGACTACCTCGCCCGAGACATACTCCCAGAGGAGGAACTCCAAGCCAGACAGGTGCTGCACCGCGCCAAGGGCTACACTGTCATCAACAATGAGCTGTACAAACGCAGCGTGGCCGGCGTCTACCAACGCTACGTCGAACCGGCAGAAGGACGCCGACTACTCGAAAGCATCCACAAGGGAGAGTGCGGCCACCACGAGCATCGAAGGCCATGCGATATGGTTTGTTCTGGCCGATCGTGCTGGCGGACGCCGAGGAGGTCATGCGGACTACAATGGCTGCCAACACTTTCGGAAACAGAAGCATACTCCGTCGGCCGGCTTGAAGACAATCCCGATCACCTGGCCCTTCGCTGTCTGGGGCCTCGACATGGTCGGCCCATTCAGGACGGCTCGCGGCGGCCTAACGCATCTTCTGGTGGCGGTGGACAAGTTCACCAAGTGGATTGAAGTGAAGTCGATCAAGATACTGGACGGCCGGACCGCGGTCAGCTTCTTCCGCGACATCATCTACCGGTACGGCTACCCCAACAGCATCATCACCGACAACGGCACCAACTTCGCCAAGGGCGCCTTTGCACGTTTCTGCAGCAACAACGGCATCCGGCTCGACCTCGCGTCGGTCGCGCACCCCCAGACTAACGGGCAAGCGGAGAAAGCAAACGGCCTCATCCTGGCCGGCATCAAACCCCGGCTAGTGGACCCTCTCGAACGGGCGGCCGGGTGCTGGATAGAAGAGCTGGCATCCGTCCTCTGGATCCTCCGGACCACCCCGAACAGATCAACCGGCTACACGCCCTTTTTCCTCATCTACGGGGCGGAAGCCGTCCTGCCAGCTGACATTCAATTCGATTCTCCTCGAGCCGCCCTGTACACCGAGGGGGAAGCCAGGTGGGCAAACGAAGACGGTGTGGACCTGCTGGAGGAAGCACGCGAGTTGGCCGAGTCCAAATCGGCCTCGTACCAGCAGGACCTACGCCGCTATCACGCTAGCCGGATACATCCTCGATCATTCCGGGAGGGTGACCTCATACTCCAGCTGATCCAAAGCACCAAGGGCCGGCACAAGTTATCCTCCCCTTGGGAGGGACCCTTCATCGTCAGCCGGGCCTTGCTCAACAACGCGTACTACCTCACCGACGCGCGTGAGCCGAAGAAGGATCAGGCCGATACCTCCTTCGAGGAGACGGAGCGCCCATGGAACGCAGACCTGCTGTGCCGTTTCCACGGCTAGCAGTAACACTGTATCTTTACCGTTTTTATTGTTTTTATGTAAGCCGGTAGCCCGGAGCACGCATCTCGGGGGCTACCTTGTATCAATGCAAATCAAGTTTCATCGTCCGACTGTGGCTAGCCGGCTGGTTATTCTCTCTCGCGATGGCCTACTAACGTGTTGGACGCCCAAGGCCCACTCTGCAGTTCTGCGCTGCAGACTCGCCGGCCAGAGCAAAAGCCGGAAGGCTCACGCGTGAAAAACATCAAAGGAAAGGATAAGCATCCAGCCGGCCCCGAAAACCCTTCCTCGCTCGCCTGTGTATTCGAACAGCCAGCCCACTCTGCGGTTCCACGCTACGGAAGCCGGCCAGAGCAGCGGTCATGGCCGGCCGGGTGCACAGAAAACGGCTAAGAGGGGAAGGCAAAGGCGAGCCGACACCTAAATCGACTAAAAGATGAAAAATGAAAGTGCCAACTCTTGACTTAATGCACTAATGATTTAACGACATTTTACGCCCTCTCGTACAAGCTAAGGCGAAATTCCGAGGAAGAAAGGAGCAGATTCAACCCGGCACCCCTCCCGAGCCGTTTCTAATTTCGGGGGCTAGTCCACAGAAAGCAAGGAAAGGGTTTTCACCCGGCAACACCGGAAAGTTGGGCAAATTTGGCCCGCCTCTCTGCACGAGCCGGCCCCAATTTCGAGGGCTAGTGGGACCCGGTGGGCGGGATCCGACCTCCACCCGGCCAGAAAGCGCAGGACCGAAAGTGTAAGACCGAAGATATAAGACCGAAAGTGTAAGACCGAAATTGTAAGACCGAAGATGTAAGACCGAAACTGTAAGACCGAAAGTGTAAAGACCAGAAGTGTAAGACCGAAAGTATAAGACAGGACCCGGTGGGTGGATCGCGACCTCCACCCGGTCAGTAAGTACAAGACATTCAGAAAGACAAAAGGCGGCCGGCTAGCAAGCGGCCGGCCCATAAGATCAAAGTCTAAAGTAAGACATCAAGTTCTACAGTTACACCCGGCATTCTGGGGCCCTCACTCGTCAGTGTTGGCCGCCTGGCTAGAGCAGCCGGCCTCGTCAGCACCACCGCCGCCAACCTTCTTCTTCCCCTTCGGATCTTCATATGGCAGAATGAAGTC
This sequence comes from Puccinellia tenuiflora, assembly GCA_012064385.1. Lineage (NCBI taxonomy): Eukaryota > Viridiplantae > Streptophyta > Magnoliopsida > Poales > Poaceae > Puccinellia > Puccinellia tenuiflora. The sequence continues at coordinate 3,941,015 of QRDG01000316.1, forward strand.
GTCGAAGTCGACGAAATCGGCGATGGTGGAGGCGGTACGGTGAACTCCATCGAGCAGGCGAAGCTCCAAATATGCCGTACCGGCGCGAGGGCCCTCGTTGAAGACCTCGATGTCAGCGTCCGGATACCAGGACATCAGCAGCGACAATGGCCACTGGGCACCACCACGGGCCGTGGACTCCTGCAGCTCCAGGATCCGATCCGGTGCATCGACCAGCTGACGCGCCAGCCGGGAGATGAGTTCCGGTAGGGCCGTGTCGTAGGGGAACAACACCTGGAGTACCTCGCGAGCCGCCGTGGCCAGGAGGGCGCTCTCGCGGCCGAACTGAGCCAGCACTTCCCGCAGTGTTGGCCGGCAGCCGGACAGGGCGGCAGGAGTCGGGGGCAACCCGAGGGATGCGAGGTGGGTCTTCTTCGCCTCCTCCTCGACGGCCGGGTAAAAGCCTGAGGCCGGAAAGAAACCAGATGAAGGGAAGCTGGAGGGAAGAAAGTCAAGGAAGGTGAAGTAGCGTACCCTTCAAGTCCAAGGCCAGGCTGCCGAGCTGATTCCTCAGATGAAGTTCCGTCCGGTGCTGCTCAGCCTCCACCCCCTGCAGCTGGGTGACCTTGCCCTTCACCCAGATGATCTCCTTCTGCGCGGTCTCCTGCTGCTCGGCATGCTCCTTGTCTGAGGCCTCCTTCGCCTTGGCCAGGTCGTCAAGCTCGGATTGGCGCTTCTGGTCCTGCTCCCCGAGCCGCTTCACCTCGGCCTCCAGCCGGCTGACGACCTCCGGATCCGCCTGCGGGTGTTGCGCAACATCTGCACTCGCCATGAAGAGAGTCAGCTCCCAAAGGGAAGGCCACCGGGTGAACAACGGTTGCTTACTTTTGGCAGCCGCCAATTCCTGCTCGAGCTACTGTACCTGCCCGCGGAGCTCCCCGACCGAGTGCTGAAAGAGGATAAACCGAGATCAGGACCGGCCGGCAACGGCGCACCACGCAACCCACAAGGCGTACCTCGAGCACTTCACGGAACCGCTTGAAGTCCGAGAGCTGCACCTCCAGGTCCCTCTCCACCTCCCGGGCAAAGGCGAGGGGGTCGGCCGGTTTCCCCTCCCAGCCTTCCAGCCGGATACCCCCGGGCAACACGATTCCCCATGACGCGTCGCGGTCGGCCGCGGGCGACCTCCGGGTCACCTCGACGTCCGTCTGCTCCTCAGCAGCCGGCCTCGGCTCGGGAGTTGGCCGCGGCTCAGGTGAGGACGGCGGTTCGGTCGCCGACTGCGGTGAAGGCTGGGGCAGAGCCGGCGGCTCGTCCACCTGTGGCTGGGGCGGGACGTCCGTCACGTCCTGGCTCTCTGCGTCTCCGCCGGCTGACGCCGCCGCCTGGTCAACCGGAGGGTCCATCTCCGCCGATCCGGCGCCGTTCTCCGCGTCGACATCAGCCCTCCCCGCGCCCTCCGGCGCAGCTGGCCCGTGGGCAGTTTCCTTTCCCAGGAGCTACCTGGGAGGACTGAAACCAAAAGAGCGTGAGCAAAGGATGAATGAGGAAGTTGATGGGCAATATGAGGACACCTACACGACAGGATTCCCTGGAGTCCTTGGCACCCGGAGGCGCCTCTTTTTTGCCGGGGACTCCGCGGATCCGGCACCGGCGGGGCCGCAACCGCCAGCCGGCTGGTCGGCCGGCGCGGTCGGCCGCTGGCGCTTCGCGGCGGCCACAGGAGATGAGCCGCGGTTCTCTGCATCCGAGTCAGAGCCCGCAAGGTCAACTATCTCAGCACCAACAGAAGTACCAAGAACGTCCTCCGGCTTACCACGGGAGCCGGCCTCTCAAGTCCCTCGACGCGGATGGGTGGCGCGTCATCCTCATTTTCGCCGCCCGTCACGGCGCCGTCTCCCTCTCCCTCGGCAGCAGAACGCTGAGGCGGCCTTGGTAGGTCGGGGTGAAATTGGGGGCCGTCCGGCCCGTCCTCAACCGCCTGGAGCCGGAAGAGCTGCATGCAAGGCCGAGCTGTCAACCGAAGTGCGATTGTTAAAAGCGGTAATAATGGCAGAAATTTACCTTGGGGGCCGGGTGTTTGCGGTTATAGGGGGGAGACCAAACCCCTAGTGCGCGTCCGCGTGCCCCTTGGTGATCATCCACAGCCAGGAGTCTAGGGCCTTGATGGTAAAATTCTTCGGGGATAGCCGGGTCGGGTCGTACCGACCCGACATGTAGCACATCTTGTGCGACCGGCTCTGAAGAGGGAACACCCGACGAGTGAGCCAGGCCAGCGTCAGATCTTTGGCCAGCAGGCCCTCTTTCACTAGGTCGCCCACCCGCTTCACCATCGCGTCAACGTCTTTGTCGCCGGGTCGGCCCTTCCCGTCCCAGGTGGCCTTGGACGAGGGCGCGAAGGTGAAGGACGGCAGGCCGACCCGGTCTTGGTCCGACCGCCGGTTGCTGACGTAGAAGTACGTCTGCTGCCACCCCTTGATGGAATCTGGCGTCTTGAAGGCCGGCAGGGGGGTGTGCGATCGCTTGTAGACGACGGTGCTGCCACAATCGACGGCCTCCTTTCGGCCGTTTGCGAAGGTCTTCTGCTGGCCGCGGATGAAGAAGAACCTTCATAAGAGGTCGAGGTTGGGCCAGATGCCAAGAAACGCCTCACAAAGGGTGGCAAAGAAGCTCAGTTGGGCGATGGAGTTCGCCCCGAGATGGTGAGGCTGCAGCTTGAAGTAATCGAGGAACTGGCGGAAGAACGGGCTCACCGGGAGGGCGAGCCCGTGCTCGAGATGATCAGCGAAGACGACGGCCTCGCCATGGCGTGGAGCGGGCCGGATCTCGTCGGCAGCGGGAACGTGCACCGCGATGTTCTCCTCGGTGCGCACCAGGCCCTCGCGCCGGAGATGGGCGAGCGCCTCGTCATCCATGATGGATCCCCGCCAGTCGCCGTCGCCCTCGCGGGCAGCCATCTCACTCTCCAGCGTAACATCGGCAGCGCGGGGTTGAAGGGCGGAGAAGCGCGGACCCGTGGCGTACGAGGACGGCGGCCGCGCTCGAGTCGCCGACAAGGAACGGGAGCAAGCTCAACGGCGGCAGCGGCGGAAGAAGGCAGATGAAGCGAGAGAGCGAAGAAGGGGAGGAAGGAGCCCGGTGTGGCCTATTTAAGGGCGGAGGCCGCCTCCTGGGCTCCTGCCATGATCCCCACGATCTGGGCTACGTGGAGGGCAACCGTCGGACGTGCACGGCGGTTACAGCCACAAAGGATCCTACTACCTCCGCTAAACCCGGTAACCGGCACAGAAGATCCCGAGCCGGAACCCGAGGCGTTGCGGTTCCAGCCGGATAGTGGGGCGTCAGATCGACGGGACGGCTGGACGTCATCCCTGACGTCAATCCTAGCTGGCCCGGTGCTGAATTCAAGGCGCCAGCTGGCGAGCCCAAGCCGGCAAGAACGAGCCGGCATTCTTCTGCCGGAGGCAAAATGACGATTTACATCAACACGCAGACGTTTACCCGGCCATACCACCCGGACAAACCCCAACGTGTTCGGGGGCTAGTGTCGGGGGGATGACCCCCGGGTGGCCATAGCATTTTACAAGACAAGATTTCAAGGCATCCGGCTTGACGTATCTAGATGGGTACGTTCGCCGGATCAACCCTATGCCGGCTGCGACTTGGCCGGCTGGCCATTTGCTAGCCGAGTCATGAGGGGAGGACACGCCGGCTGTCTCCAGCCGGCCCAGGTCGCCGACAGAACGACGTGGCTACAAAGAACCGCACGCCTCACATCGCCCACTACGCCACTACGACGGCCTCCATGACGGACAGCGCTGGGCGTGCCGGGGGTCGCCGACCCGCACCCGCCGTAATCGGAGCCGACCGGACTGGAGGCGCGCCGCCCGGCCTCGCACGTCCCCGACAGCAATCCGACTAGGCTGACAACGAGCCACCCGGCCTCACGTGTCCCCAACAGCAGCGGCGCCTCCATACCGTGCGGCGTCCACTGTACCTGATGGAAGAACACTGTGGGAAGGAAGAAGACTGTAGCCGGACCCGTCGGGTCCGGGTCGGGCAGCCGGCCCCTGCCTGTCAGCGTGTAAACGAGTCGGCCCCACACATGTACAGCACCTCCTCAGCCCTATATAAGGGGGGGTTGCGGCCTCCAGGGAAGGAGGTCGAGAGGAGGGGAGGAGCTTAGAGGAAACCCTAGACTACTCCATCCGGCAGCTCTAGCCGGACACTCAGATACAGCTCAAGGAGCAAGTTTGTAACCTATCCACCATGAAATAACAAGAACACAGCAGGAGTAGGAGTGTTACCTCGCCACGAGGGCTCCGAACCTGGGTACATCGTGTGTCGGATAGCACCTAGTCCCCAATCCCGCCTGCAGATGCTGCTGGCTGTGCAAGCTGCTCCCACACCTCACAAGCCTACGCATAGGCATATGTCTACACCACGACATTTATGATCTTATGCTGGAGCATGAAAAGGCTAAGAAAAACATCATCCAAGCCCAAATATCGGACACACAACCGATGAGCCCGAACAGGGAAAACCGGGTTGTTAACGCACTGCCTTGTCCGACTTCGATCCGGAGTTCACCCTACCTGGCAGGTCAGCCGGGACCAGAGGTGCAACTTCTGGGATGCGGATCAATGCCGAATTCAGATTCGGCTCCTTGGATGCAACCCGGCCCTGCGACTAATTTTGCTCCAGTTCCGAATCAATCGGCCAATATGGACGATTTATGGTCGAGTTCAGGACTAAATTGGACCAGATAGCATATGAAAAATTCGGGTATATGCCTAAACCTAGAACTTACGTTAATCCCTATCCCGAATATTTTGATTTACAAGCCTACCCACCTAGCTATAGAGTTCCCGAGTTTTCTAAATTCAATGGGGTGGATAAAAAATCGACATGGGAGCATATTAGTCAATATCTGGCTCAATTAGGCGAGGCTAATCATGATCATATCAAAGTACGCTTGTTCTCTTTGTCGTTAACCGGGGTTGCTTTTTCTTGGTTTTCGGCTTTAGCTCCCAATTCTATACATACTTGGTTTCACTTGGAGCAAAAATTTCATGAGCACTTCTATGCCGGAGAGATCGAGTTAAAGTTGTCCCATCTTACGTCGGTTAGGCAGAAGCATGATGAATCGGTATCCGATTACATCAAGAGATTTAGAAACACTAGAAACCGATGTTATAGTTTTGACGGGGATATACCCTTTGGGTCCCCTATCATTGGTATACCTGGTGCGATCCAATCTACGGCCCACCTGGCAGGCCCAAAGAAGCCCATGAAGCACGACTTGGAGTACAATACAAGAAAACATGTAAACCCTACCTGGCTCCCTTTATAAAGCCAGGCAGGGCACCTCATAGGGGGGCTCCTCCTCACGGGAACACACAGATAGGCATAGCCCTAGCGAGACCATGTCTCATACCATCGCCCTTGCGGCCACCATGTAACTCCACATCATCATCTATACAGATCAGACAAGCAGGATGTAGGTCTTTACCTCACCACGAGGGGCCGAACCTGGGTAAATCCTTGCTTGTCAGCCGACGGAACTACCAGCGCGCACCTCTCTCCCCCTCAATCAACCCGGGGTACTCGACCCAGGGATTTGCCGAGCCCCAACCTCGACAATTGGCGCCGTCTGTGGGAAGAACGCGTGCTGGATTCAACGTTTCGGCGGCTCCAATCTCCATCGACAACAACAACCAGATCGCATCTATCTGGAATTCCTGATCATCCACTTCGCGCAATGGACGTCAACCAGATCTGATCTCAGGACACCGGCGGAGGCGCACCGCGTCGCCCACTCGTGCAGCTGATAAGTCTACAGATCAAATCCGCCCGCCAAGCTGACCGCGCTAAGACGAGAAGACAACGGCGGTTCGCTCGTTCCATCGCTGAGTTCTGGGCAAGAGATTTTGATCGTTCCGACGAGAAGCTAGCTAGCTCGATCCGTGTCAAGGATCACGTACTAGCCTAGCTGATCACGTGTGGGTCTACTCAATCGATCAAGGAAGCTGATTAAACAATTAAGAAAAGGAGTACTGCTAGGATACGTGCGAGCCCATGCTGGCTTCAGATATCAAGAAAAGAAAAAGAAGTAGAAGAAACATAGAATCAGCTCACGCTCACGCAAGGTCATCAGATCAATCCATCGATGAAGCAAGGTTCAAGAAGGAAAAAAGAGCGATCAGATCCGTTAGGCTGCTTGCTAGCTAGCCTGTGTATACGTATCAAGCACGTACAAGCACCAACGATTGGCGAGTCAGCGATCCATCGAATCCAAGTTCTACATCTTCAACATCAGTGCGAGCGTCCTCGACCAGCTGCGGACAACTACGATCCGTAGACGACTCCGTCTATCGCGGATAATTGCGATAATGATCGACCCACTGTGGACAAATTCTTTCTCGACGGCACAGCGTCAACGACACGCCGTTCCGGCTTAATTGCCGGATTTGCTCTCTCGGGGGCNCTCTTTCTTCAATAACACAAGCATCAAGAAACCTCATGATCTATTCAATCCAACAAATAAAGAACAAACTCATGATGAAGATCCTTCTAATCTATTATCCATAGAGTCACACCCGGCACCCATCCTGTCACCGAGGTACCATGATCACAACTGGTGGCTCCGGAAATTGTACTAAATAACACCACTTGAGCAACATCATATCCATTACACATAGGGAAACATCATGTATTCAACTACACTAACAAAGCTCATGATCACAACGAAGATCACATCATGGGAGAGAGAGATAACCACATAGCTACTTGTATAAGCCCCAGCCCCGATGAGGGACTACTCCCTCCTCATCACGGGAAGCAGCGGTGTTGATGGAGATGGCCCCGGCGGTCGATCCCCGTCCCGGCAGGGTGCCGGAACAGGACCTTCTGAACCCTCGAAACTTGTCGGCGATGGCGGCGGAGCTCTGTTGCGTATTTGGGAAAATCCTTCGGGGGTTAGGGTTTTTGCGTCGGGGATGATTTTATAAGCGTCGGAGGCGGCCGAGAGGTGCCCCACAGGGCAGGGGCGACCTGTGGCCGTGGCCTCCCCCTGGCCCGTGGGTGGGACCCGCCCCTGGCCTGTGGGTCCCTCCCGGGGTCGCCCTTCTGGCTCCGGTCCTTATTTCCTCAATAAAAAATCTCCGTAAATTTTCGTCCAATTCCGAGAATATTTCCAGAAGTAACTTTCTGCAACAAAATCAGCACAAAAACAGGGAACTGGCACTGGGCATCTTGTTAATAGGTTAGTCCAATAAAATGCCTTAAAATGATATAACAAGATGGAAAAAACATGTGACAATGACATAAAACAAGCATGGATCACTCAAAAATTATAGATACGTTTGAGACGTATCATTGACCTTGGGCAAGCCGGAACAGCATGAAAATGGCTCCCCTTTCACCAATGATGACTTTGAATGACTGTAGAAGTCGTTGAGGCCTTTTGCTTGCCAGATTGTCAACAATATGGACTCCGAGATATGGACACATCAATACGACTCCAAAAACCGGAAAATTGTCATGGTGACTCCTCCAGTTGTGGAGTTCGGCTGCCCTTCACAATTGTCTGTTGGTGCGTCCACTTCCACAGGTCCTGCATCATCAACTCCTGCGGCACCTGTTCCTGCTCGAGCCCGTCCAGAGGATGCTGTCGACTCCCAGAAGCCAGATGAAGGAGTCGCCCCTGTGACGAAGGATCCCTCTGCACCTGGCAGCTCTGCTCAAGGTGCCGCTGCTAATGCTTCAAGTTCTGCTCCTGCACAATCAGCTCATCCTTTGGATGATTGTTAGATTTTATCTTTAACTGATGTCGTGTTGTCAGGCTTTTGGGATGTAAAACTTTTATCTTTGTAATGACATGCTTTGCATATCTTGGTTCTATGTGATAGGCTTTGCTTTTTTGCCCAGTTTATTTAAATTGTTTTGGTTCTTATAACCCATCTGAAATTTATACTGATGAATAAGTAGGCCTCGCGTGACTTTTACTAACAGTTTCGCTATAACAAGTCCAACTTCTCCTAAGTCCTTTTTAGGCTTCATAGGAGTTCAGGACGAGTTATGCCTGTAGTATTTAGTCAAAATTTTGCGAGTTGCATCTAACTTACCAGATAAAAATCAGGAACGAGTCGGCTTCTGTGCCGGGTTCAAGAGTCTAAAGCTTGAATTTTTTTCTGAAAGACAAGCCCCCAAGAACCTCAAGATCAAAACGTAATAAAGCACACATACTGAGTGTTTCGACAAACAATTTCAATTTCAAATACAGTCGGCTTTATTTCCTTTGATCGTAATAATCATGATACAATGTATGGAGAGCTCACTGGGCTCATTGATAACTTGCATGTCTTGCTTACAAGGATTAACTGTAGTATGGACGCAACTGAGCAATGTTCCATGGCCTCTTTGCCTCTGCATATGGATCTAGCGTATGAGCTGTGTCAGCTCCTTTGCTTTCACTTGCCGGCTCTCGTACATCCATTAGATAGTACGACCCATTGTGCAAGTTTTTGCTGATAACAAACGGTCCTTCCCATGGAGGAGATAACTTGTGCATCCCTTCCTTATTTTGGACTAGGCGAAGCACTAAATCTCCCTCCTAAAAGGTCCAAGTTCTGATTCTGCTTGCGTGATATCGCCGCAAGTCTTGCTGATAAACTGCAGATCTCTCAAGGGCTAACTCCCTTGCCCCTTCAAGTGCGTCCACCAAGTTCTGGCGAGCAAGCTCGTTCTCTGTTTTGATGTAATTGACGACTCGTGGCGAGTCGTGAAGTAAATCACTAGGAAGGACTGCTTCTACTCCATAAACCATGAAGAACGGCATGAAGCCGGTAGATCTATTAGGAGTCGTCCTTATGCTCCAGAGTACTGCTGGTAACTCCTCAACCCAGGACCCGGAGGCTCTTAACAGGGGAACTCTTAATCTGGGCTTGATCCCTTTGAGCAACTCCTGATTTGCACGCTCAGCTTGTCCATTGGATTGTGGGTATGCCACCGAGGCTAGATCGAGTCGGATGTTGTTTTCTCCACAAAACTTGGCCATCTCACCAACTGACAAATTTGTTCCATTGTCTGTGATGATGCTATGTGGATATCCAAATTGCGTGGCTATCTTTTTGATGAACCTGACAGCAGATGCTGCATCGACTCGGCTGACGGGTTCAACTTCAACCCACTTGGTGAATTTGTCAACTGCAACTAGCAGGTGAGTTTTGTGACAAGGTGACTTTGAGAAAGGACCCACCATGTCAAGCCCCCAAACTGCAAACGGCCAAGTTATTGGTATAGTTCTGAGCTCCTGTGCTGGCACATGATCTTGCCTGGCGTACCTCTGACAACCATCACAGACTCGGACTATCTTTTCTACATCCAAGTGTGCTGTCAACCAGAAGAAACCATGTCTGAAAGCTTTGGATACTAGGGACCTTGTTGATGCATGGTGGCCACAATCTCCTGCGTGGATCTCTTGCAAGATTTGCCTGCCCTCCTCTGGGGACACACACCGTTGGTAGACTCCTGTAGTGCTTCTATGGAACAACTCTCCATTGATGACTGTATATGACTTTCATCGCCTAACAAGTTGTCTTCTCTTAACTTCATCCTCTGGGAGTTCCCCACGTATGAGATAAGCAAGATACAGCTCTATCCAAGCTGGGATTGCCCGAGTTGCTGCTACCAATGCTGACTCCGGGTCCGGAAAGGCGAGTTCCTCTTCTGAAGGTAACTTGACTAATGGGTGATGGAGTTCATCTAGGAAGACATTTTGTGGTACTTTCTCTCTTCTAGATCCCACCCTTGAAAGTGCGTCTGCCGCCTTGTTTTTTCGACGATCAATGTGTTCTACTTGGTAACCGGAAAAGAACCCGGCGACCTGGTCAACTGCTCTCCTGTAAGCTGCCATGTTTGCATCCTTTGAGTCCCAAGTTCCAGATACTTGCTGGGCCACAAGATCCGAGTCTCCAAGGCATCTGATACGCTTGACGTTCATTTCTTTGGCCAAACGGAGTCCATGTAGCAATGCCTCATATTCTGCCATGTTGTTTGTGCAATCAAAGTGCAACTGAAGGACATAGGCCAACTTATCTCCCTTAGTCAGAACGACGCCGGCTCCTGATCCTTCGAGTTGTCTGGACCCGTCAAAGTGCATTGTCCAATACTTGGAGCATGGAGTGTTTGGTGAGGATGTGAAGTCAGTCCAGTCATTGACAAAATCAGCCAAAGCTTGTGACTTGATCGCTATATGTGGCTCATAGGTGATGTGGTAAGAATCAATTCGATTGCCCACTTGGCGACTCGTCCCGTTGCATCCCTGTTGCGAATTATATCTGCTAGTGGTGCTGAATTCACCACCTTGATAGAGTGCTCTTGGAAATAATGCTTGAGCTTCCGACTTGCTAAAAAGACTCCATATACCAGCTTCTGCCACTGTGGGTACCTTTGCATGGAATCGGTGAGTACCTCACTAATGTAGTAACAGGACGCTGCACTGGGTACTCCTTTCCTTCTTCCTTGCGTTCCACCACTACCACTGCGCTGACAACTCTCTCATTGGCAGCTACATATAGTAACATGGGATCCTTATCTGTAGAAGCTGCAAGGACTGGTGCTGTTGATAAAGTTTTCTTCAACTCCTCAAAAGCATCGTCAGCTTCTTTGTCCCATAGGAATTTGTCTAACTTTTTCAGGAGTCGGTAGAGAGGACCTGCCTTCTCTCCGAGTCGTGATATGAATCTGCTTAAAGCTGCAACACAGCCTGTGAGTTTCTGGACATCCTTCAAACAAGTCGACTTTTGCAGATTGTGTATAGCCTTGATTTTCTTTGGGTTTGCCTCGATCCCTCTCTCTGATATGATGAAGCCAAGTAGTTTCCCTGCTGGAACTCCAAATAGGCACTTGCCTGGATTCAACTTCATCTCGTACTTGCGCAGATTGTTGAATGTTTCTGAGGTCATCAATCAAGGAGTCTGCTCTTTGTGATTTGATAACCACATCGTCCACATATGCGTAGAACGTTCCTTCCAATTTGCTCTTCAAACAATTCTGAATACATCTCTAGTATGTTGCTCCTGCATTCTTGAGTCCAAAAGGCATTGTTTTGTAGCAATAAGCTCCAAAGGGTGTTATGAATGAGGTTTTCAGCTCGTCCTCCTCATTGAGTCTGATCTGATGATAGCCTGAATAAGCATCCAGGAAACAAAGTAACTCGGAGCCTGCTGTGGAATCAATGATCTGGTCAATGCGTGGTAGGGCAAAAGGATCCTTAGGACATGCTTTGTTTAGACCTGTGAAGTCGATACACATACGTAACTCTCCTGTCTTCTTTGGCACTAACACTGGATTGGCCACCCACTCTGGATGAAACACCTCTTTGATGAAATCGGCCGCGAGGAGTCGGGCCACTTCTTCTCCTATAGCTTTTCTTCTATCGTCATGAAACTTGCGAAGTCCTTGTTTTACTGGTCTTGCGTTAGGGTTAACGTGTAAGCTGTGCTCGGCGAGTTCTCTCGGGACACCTGGCATATCAAAGGGATTCCATGCAAAGACGTCCCGGTTCTCATGGATGAACTCGACGAGCGCGCTTTCCTATTTGTCAGAGAGATGAGCCCCCATAGTGAACTGCTTGGAGGAGTCACCGGGGGTGAAATCAACTTGCTTTGTGTCTTGAGCCGACTTGAATTTCATCTTCTCCTCTGTTACCGGTTTCTTGAGTACTGTATTGTCCTCCGGGTCCACATGGGCCCTATAAAACCTAAGCTCCTCTTGGGCACAAGTTGTTTCTGCCATAGCTGCATCTCCTTGCTCACACTCCAATGCCATCTGCCTACTACCATTGACTGTGATGACCCCTTTTGGTCCCGGCATCTTCAACTTAACATGGTTTTGCCATGAACTTGACATATGCAGGACGTCCAAAGAGAGCGTGATATGGGCTGTGGAGGTCCACAACCTCAAAGGGCAAGATCTCTGATCTATAATTCTCAAAAGTGCCGAAAGCAACTTCCAGGTAAATCTTACCAATGGGTTTTGCCGACTTCCCCGGTACTATCCCATGAAAAACTGTCTCTGTCGGTATGAGCTACCCATAGTATAATATGTTGATGCTGCTACCACCATCCATGAGTACCTTGTTAAGCGTGTATCCTCCGACTTGTGGTGCTACCACCAAGGCTAGCTGCCCTGGGTCGTCAACTCTTGGAGGGTGATCTGCCCGACTCCAAGTGATAGGCTGTTCTGACCATCTTAGCCATTGTGGAACTGCTGGTTCCACGGCATTTACTGCGCGAACTTTCAACTTCTTTGCTCGCTTGGAGGTGCTGGTGGTGAAGACGTGATAGCTCCCTTGACTCGGACGATGTGGCCGAGTTGTTATGTAATACTGCCCCTGATTATCATGAAGCTGCTTAGGGTTCTGTTGAAAGCCTCCCTGGTTCCCTTGCTGGTTTCCTCCACCATTGCTGGGTCCTGGGTTGTTTCCGGCTCCTCCACCATAATTGCCAGGTCCTCCATTATTACCTCTATATCCATCGTTTCTACCTCCATTATTGCCACGGTTTGCCGGGTTGTTTTTCCACTGCTGCAGATCGACACATTGCTCTATGGTATGCCCGCACCTACCATTCCTGGCATGGCGAGGACACGGACTCTGTAAGATTTCTTGAGGAGTCGGTCTGCGTGCCTGGTAACCTTGTGAGTTGTTGTCTCTGCGTCTGTTCCCTGAACTGGTGTTAGCTACCAAGTCAGAGTTGTCATACGGTCACTTAGTCCCTCCATGATTTTGGTTCTGGTTTTGATTCTGGTTGTGATTCTGACCACTACCACCTTGTCCCTTTCCGACTTCTTCCTGGTCCTTGGTTTTATCCGTGGTTGTGTGCTTGTTAGCTCCTGCCATGATTTCTCCAATGGTAATTGGTATGCCTTAATTCAGACTGTCCTTCATACGCCCTAGCTTCCAACACAGGGGATTAAAAGTGCAATTCCTTTCCAGGGCCATCAACAGAGAGATTGGTGGGAGTCCTTGCGAAGAATTGATGATCTTAGAGACTTGCTTCATCCAATGCCTTGCAGATTCTCCTTTCTTCTGAACACATCTTTCTAAGTCCTCAATGGTACCCAATTTCTTGCAGGTGCCCTGAAAGTTTTGAATGAAAGCAATCTTCAATTGCTCCCACGAGTTGATTGACCTAGGTGGTAAGTTTCTCATCCAAGCTTGAGTTGCTCCGTCCATCATAAGATACATAAACTTTGCACACAAATTGGCAGTTGCATTGCGAATACTCATTGCCATCTCATAACTGATGAGCCAGGAAGTCGGATCCATATTGGGCTCATAATTACCAACCTTGCGTGGCTCCTTAAAGCTGCTTGGGAAGGACTTGGCTCGAATTACTTCTGACAAACACTCTGGACCTGTCAAGGAAGGTGAACTTCCAGGCGAGTTGACTTATATGATTACACGAGTCGGCTGGACTCCTGGTGCTGGCGCTGGCCCACCAACTCCTGCGACTTCTGGGGTTCTGGCCGCGGCAGCCCTCCCGTTCCTTGCTTCATCAACTCGTCTTTGAGCTTCCGAAGCAGTGGGTACATGTGGTTGATTCCTTGCCATTTCACGGTGTCTTGCGCTCGACGACCCGGCCGGATGAGACTCGTCGTGCCGACTCCTTGTTCTGGAGTTATACGGAGTTGAGTGAAGTCTGCTTGCGTCTGGAAAGTTAGGGTAAAGAGCTTGCTATTGCAATGCTGTTTTCAACATGTCTATGGCGAGTCGTGCTTCCAGTCCCGTTGGATTCTCATTGAGTGGACTTCTCTCTAGTACCATGGTTGCTGCATGTACATTATCCATTGAGTTTGAGTAGTGCCCTGCGGGTGTATGAAACCTTTGCGGTGGAGGACCCATACCGCCGACTCCTCCTCCAGGTGGTGGGGGTGGTGCATTGGCTCCAGCTCCTGCTCCGACTCCTCTGTTTCCTCCTGGCGATGGTGGTGGTTGTGGTGGTGGTGGTGCTCCTTCTCCGGGTGCTGATCCTCCGGCTCCTGCACCTGGACCTATTGGTGTCTGAAACAAGTTGGTTGGATTTATGTGAACTCCTTCATGCAGTCGGCTCCAAGTCCTCCGATGCTGAATTGAGGTGAGCTCTTGCTGGCGATTGCGCACTGCTGCTGCTTCTACTTGTACGCGCTCATACTCTGATTGTATGCGAGCTTGTTCAGCTTTTATGCGTGTTTGTTTCTGCTTGCACGAAGGCTTGGTCCACCACCAATCTGTGATTTGCTTCTGCTACATATGCTAATTGCTTCTCTATTGCCTCACGAGCCGCGATCAACTCTTCTGCACGAGCCGCCGCATTGTCTGTCGTAATTTCCTTTGTTAGCAAGTTGGGGTCGAATTGACTTCCACCAGCATTGCCTCCACCGTTTTCAGGTCCGGACATGTACACTCCAAAGTGACGTGGACATGTTGGTGATTGCACGTACTCCTCCTCGATTCTATATCCGAGTCGATCTTCAAATAGGGGTAAGATTGATTCTAAATCCACATCGTAGTCTGGCTCTGAACCCGACTCCGGCAGCATCTCCGGCTCCTTTTCTTCGACGACTACACCGACTTGTGATGTACCAACGGACTCCTCTCCATCGGACTCGATAACAGCTGTTGCTTCTGAAACAGATTCCAACTCATTAGCACGGTTACCTGTGGTGCTGACCATGCCAACGAACACGTTGATCTTGCCGAAGATGAGCTGGTAGCCTTCCTCAACTTCGTCCATCTCTGTACTCCACCCGTACTCATCAATCTCGGTCTCGCCGTACTGGTTGGTGTAGACCCTGCCGATGGCGAGTTTCTCCATACCTCGGCGAGCTTCTCCCATGATCTCGACTCCTTTCATCACCGGCCCCACGGTGGGCGCCAACTGTCGTGGGGTTGTCACGGCAAGTACTTCCTCCGGGAAGCTAAGTTGTGGGGCCATTGGCGACTAGGACACATGAGTTGTTAATCTCGACAAGGGGACAAGGAATTTACCCAGGTTCGGCCCCTCTGTTTAGAGGTAAAGACCTACTTCCTGCTTGCTCTTTATTGCTGTGGACTTGATCTCTATTACATGGTTTCGACTCCTCTAACTTGGGAGTCAGAAAATACGGGTTTGGTGTTTCTTGAGAGCTTATCGATCTAGGGCCCAGGGCCCTCCTTATAAAGGTGGTCGGGTCCCTGGACTTACGACTTATGCCGAGTTACACTTGAATACGGAGTCCTACTCTAGGTCTTCACCCTCCAAGTTGGTACTCCGGGTTGTATTTGGACTCCGGTCTTCGGTGGGTCCTTTCCCTTCTGCTGACTCGTAACGGGCCGGCCGGCTTGTTCCTTGTCCAGCACATGTTGCTTGAAGTGTAACCTGACTTGGGCCTCCTGGGTTCTAGCGGGTCCACTTTCCGGCTCCATGGGCCTACCTGGAAAGTATCCTCCCATCAGTCGTCAACTTTTAGGGCGCGTTTGGTAGCCTGCAACTAAAATTGAGCTCCGTGAGACTTGGTCACCTAGGGTCTAGTCTGGCGAGACCAACCTCTGAGCCATGTTGTGCACTCCGTTTGGCAGGCTGTGTCGCATCCCTAGCTGTGACTTGTGCATTTCGTTTTATTGGCTACAGCGTCGCAGATTAGGAAGCATAGATGCAAACTGATGTTTTTGATTGCCTTCTGACTATGATTGTGCTCACCTATTGTCGCTCGTGGTGAGGTTACCATGGCACACCATCATCAGTTCAAAATAACAGATCATGCAGTTCATCCCTAACTACTACGAATGGCAGTCATCCCTAACTAGTACGAATCAAATTTAAGAGTACTTCGCAAATGATGATAAATGGAGTGGGGAATGAGTCATCTTCTTCTTGTTGTTCTTCTTCATCTTCTTCATCATCATCATCATCATCTTCTTCTTCTTCTTCTTTTGATAAAGCTCATATCCTGGCGGCACTTCTGTCAGCCCACATTGCCTGAGCCCACTTCATTCTTTTGGCCTTCCAAGCTTCACTGTCTCCAGTGAGGACACCATGGCCGGCCGGATCGACGTCGTCAGGCGGCATATCTTCTTCAACCGGGAAATGATCAGCAATCCCCACTCTAAGATCCAGTTGTGAAGAATGCAGCATGCAAGTACTAACTTTACTTGGGTCTCGAAAGGGTGGAATGGCTTCTGGTCAAGGATTTTGAATTTGTTCTTCAGTGCAGCAAATGCTCTTTCTATGGTCACTCTAAGGCTAGAGTGTCGGAGACTGAACAATTCATGCGCATTCTGCGGACCGAACCTTGCACTGAACTCGTTTAGATGGTACCTGGTCTTTCGGAATGGTGGCAGAACTCCAGGCCGACATGCATATCCAGCATCTCCAAGGTAGAACTTACCTTCAGGGATGTTGATCCCATCAGGTCTAGACATGATGTCAGCTAGAATGGTTGCATCATGTGCTGATCCCTCCCATCCAGCTAGTACATATGTGGACTTCATGTCAAAATCAATAGCAGCTAGGACATTTTGACTGGTGTAGTGTTCCTTCCTCTATATGCTGCAGACTCTGATCTCGTCACTCTAGCTGTTATATGAGTACCATCGATGCCGCCAATACAATCCTGCAATGAGATGACAAACTGTTATCACAGTGTGCTACATATACTGTCAACACATTGCTAAGGTCTACACAAACAGTGAACTCTTACCTTGAAATATGGAAACCATCTGAAGCTGTTCTTTATCTTGGTTGGTGTTTGACCAGTAGGTGGCTTTATCATCTCATGTCTCAGCTCTCCAATAGCAAATAGCACTTGCTTAAAATAGCGGGAGATAGTCTCACATGACCTCCTGGATGTGCTGTGGATAACTCTAAACCTCTGATTATGACCCACAACATGGAGAAACATGCAAACTTGCTCTTCCACACTGGTGTGGATGCTATCTTTCAACAGGCCCCCTCCTCTGAACCTTTTGACAAGTTCATAGAACGGGGCTCTACCCATCCGAAGCATTTGCATAGCCTCCAAATCAGTTATGTTGTAGATGTGGTTGAGATTAGCAATCCTCTCCTGATCTCGGGCGAGCATAGGACCATAGCTGACCAGAGGATACGCATTGCGCCTAACTACGATCTTGCGAATCAATATGATCCATGCCTGAACGATAGCTATGAGTGCTGCTGTCTGCCTGATCAGAGTCATCCCGCCGTCCTAATAATACGTATGTACCATTAGTACCGGCTAGACCTGGCCATTTCTCGGGCCGGGCCGGGCTTGGTCCGAGCCTAAAAAAAGCCTGACGCAAAAAAAACTAGGCCCGAGCCCAGCCCGGACCGACTGTCGGACCGTAGAAATTAGGCTCAAGCCCGGACCGAGCCCGACAAAGCCCGAAAAAGCCCGACCGGCCCGGCCCGACTTGACCCTAGCTAAAATGTTGTTTTGGGTAGGCCCGAGCCCGGCCCGGCCCGACCAACGGGCCCAAAAATCAGGCCCAAGCCCGGCCCGATGGCACTGCCGGGCCGGGCATGGACGGGCTTTTTCGGCTGGCCGGGTCGCCGGGCTGCCCATGGCCAGGCCTAGTACCGGCCGTCCGTTCATCTAAATCGACTCTACAGATTATCCACTGTCGGTTAGGAGAGACATGACAGCTTACTTGCGCCATTGGAGAGGGAGGAGACGAGATGCTGCCGGAGAGGAAGGAGACGAGCAGATGCCGGAGAGGAAGGAGATGAGCAGATGCCGGAGAGGACGGCTACGAGCAGATGCCGGAGAGGACGACGACGACCTGCTGGCGGAGACCAAGATCCGGTCGGAGGGGGATTTTTTGGGGGCTCTATGGCAGGCGGTGACCAAAAAGCGGAGGAGGTGAGAGTATCTGCGGTGCGAAACCCAGCCGGAATTTCGCCATCTCCCGCGATCCTCCCGCGCGCACGGCCTCGCCCCTTTTTGCAGCTCCGGGGCCTGGCTCGACGGGCACGGTCGATTCGACCGTGCCTCTTCGGCCTAGCTCAGCGCTGCCTTAATTAGCGCGCTGGCCACAACACGAGCCTCCCTGCGACCAACCAAACAAGCCACTTTTGCATATGGCGGGCCTGTTTGGAGGTTCTGCAGGCTACCAAACGTGCGCCCTTAGGCAGTACGTGGCGGTAGCTTAGTGGAGTAGTTTTATCAACAAATAATTTTGGATGAACATCTTGGGAGGTAAGTTTTATTTTTCTAAGACACTAGAAGGATCTCGCGTGTTGCAGCGAGATCCCTTACAAAACTATATTGTGTAAATAAAATGGTATATGAGATATGATACATTATGTTGTCTAAAATTTTTAATTGATTATAGTCGAGATAGTAAGACATGAATCATAAATAATTAATTTGAATAATTGGATGGAAAAAATAAATGATGTGTATATTGCATGTAGACATCAACAAATGTTAGGGGAGATGATATGGAGAATTGATTAGCTAAGAGAATAGATGATGTGGATAACTTGCATGTTGACATAGAAAATCATTTATAAATTACAGTGGGAATCCCTTAAAAAATATTATAAATTAAAGAGTATAAAAAATATGATACATTAAGTTGTCTATATGAATATGTAAAATTTAATTTGCCAATATTCGAGATACTAAATTTATTCGACACGATTTACGTGTGTATTAAAATTATTAGCGTGGACAATTAAATGATTCAAAAAATTGATGGTGTGAATTTTATATGTAGAGATTAATACATATTAGTGTATATGATATAAACATTTGATAGGCTAAGAGAATGAATGATGTGGATAGTTCTTATGTTGAGATAAAAAAATATTAATACATTTTAGTAAAATAAAGTTTTAGCTAATATAGTAGTGGACTTTGTTTTAGAGTTAGCTAGCTGCACTCACTGCCCCCGGCCAGGGAACACTTTTTTTTGTTGCTTGGATTGGATGCCGAACCCTGCTGACAGAAGAACAGCGCCCCTGATCGAGCACCACAACGGCTCCCTACTGTATCGGTCCTCGGACTCTGATACCACTGACAAGAGCTCAGTAGAAACGCTATTGAGGTCTGAACTCTGAAGAACAATGCAAGACTTAATCTTCACTGGAGCTGGGCATGGTACGAACACTACTCTGATCCAGAAATTAGTTGTAAGCCAGAGCAGAAGAGCGCGTTGGATTTCTGAGAACTGAGAAATAATCTGGAGAAAACTAGCAAAACAAAACAGAGGCGGATGAAGAAGACAGAGAGCTGAGGAACCATAACGAGAGAAATCATGTATCAAAATCAGGTTCTACTTCTAACTAGCAATCACATCACTAACAACACATGCTCTGTCGCATACTACTGGAAAAGATGTTTGCTACTCCGATGGACGGCTACGAGGAGAAGAAGCGCGTGGTGAAGTTGGACGACGACGACGAGGCCCGGTAGGCGTGGGTGGAGACCGTCCCGGGCCACAGCGTCACCGGCGGCCGGCCGTCGAAGAATCCCATGTTAGATTGATCTCAACATGACCGAACCCAACGGCTCGATCACGCCCCTTGACTGCGCCCTGATCGGGGGCGCCCGATCCTTTATGGACGGTGGGCCCCTGTCGCCGCGCTATATAAAGGGTGGGGGGGCGGCCTGCACGACTTACGAGGTTGACCGTGCGCCGTCACCCCCACCAACATCCCTACCGATCTAGGATTAGCGTGAGCTGACGGGAAGCACCGCCGCCACCACTCACCCACCTCACTCACCCACTCACCTCACCGTCACCACCACACCACCATGTCCGGCAGCTCGAGTTCGACACCGCAAGGAGGAGAAGGTTTCCTATCTTACCTCTCTCCCTCTCTGTCGGGGATATGAACCCCGGATACCCCAGAGAGGTCCATTTCTTCAGAACTCCCCGAGCCGGTTGAACGAGTGCCGGCTGAAACCCTGCCGGCTATATCCAGCCGCCTACGTCTACTCGGATGCGGACGCTCGGCTGGGCTGAAGGCGGACGCACCAACCGACAACTCCGTACGGGTGGGCCAGGCCCGTATAACCGCTCTGGGTGAACAGTACCCCTTGTCAGTCATCTCCTGTACCGAATCATGACAACAAGCTCCAGCCGGCTCAGAAAGTACTGATGTCATAGGGGCAAACTTGTAACTTCTCTGTAACCGAAAACCCTAGCCCGCTGCCTATATAAAGCGGGCTAGAGCCTCCTGCGGGAGGCAAGCGAGCAAGGGACAGAAGAGACCTGCACACCACATAGCATCACCTTCAACCTCCAGCCGGCTAGGACCTCCAGCCGGCTGCCACCCGAAACAGCTCAAGGAGCACCATTGTAGCCCGATTCTTTGATCAAGCAATAAGAACAAGAAGAGCAGGACGTAGGGGTGTTACCTCCGCAAGGAGGGCCCTGAACCTGGGTAACTAGCGTGTGTTTTGCGTGCTTGTTGGCCAACCCCGCGCGAGCATCCATCGTCGCCTGCCCCATAATCTTTTCCATCTCTGATGGATATGCCGTGCAACCCACCACGAGCGGAGTCACGTTCTGCGCGGGATCCCGGACCGTAGATGATCGGCGGATCGTCTCCGGCCTCGTGCTCTCCATCGGCTGC
The DNA here is from genome assembly GCA_012064385.1 of Puccinellia tenuiflora. NCBI lineage: Eukaryota > Viridiplantae > Streptophyta > Magnoliopsida > Poales > Poaceae > Puccinellia > Puccinellia tenuiflora. Next base: position 3,961,600 of record QRDG01000316.1, read on the forward strand.
GTCCTCGACAACACCAAGAGCTTCGCCGACGTGGGCTTCACCAGCGGAGGCACGGTCGTCACCCTTGGCGATTTCCACGTCTATGTCGCCGTCGCCGCCAAGGAATACCCGGAGGTGGTCTACTCGAGCTTGGCTCCTTCGATCTTCGACGCCAGCACCTGCAACGACGACTCCGCCTTCGGCTACCTCAACTCCGGCGATGCCGACTGCGACGACGACAAGCTCAACGTCTACGCCGAGGTGCACATGGTCGAGCACGCGGCGGCGGGAGGCGCCGTCGCTGCTACTGTTCATGAAGCTGGCGAACCCTCTCGTTTCCAGCGCAACCTTGAGGCCGACTTCGAGCTGCTAAGCACCCCCATCGCGCCGGGTGCGGATCCAGCCAAGGCGGCGGCTGAACTCGAGAGGATGCGTCAACAGATATACGACAAGGCTCTTCACCTCGCATCAACGCAGCGCCGACTCAACGCCACGATGCGCGAGTACAACACCGCCCACGGCTTCGAGCCGGCAAGAGGCAACACGGAGAAGCTGAATGAGGTCAGGCGCAAAGGAGGGGATCTCGGCGGTATCCTGAACCGTGTCGGCCAGCCGCACGAGCATTCGGACATCATCCTGCCCGAGTACAGCAACCCGGTGCAAAACATGAAGGCTGCGGAGGCGGCCGCAGCAGAACTACCCCATCTCCAAGGCGAGGAGCTACGCCAACAAGCACGCCGGGTCCAAGAGCTCATCGCCGCGGCCAACCGGCAGCAACGCGAAACTGAGGCGACGGCGAGTCGAGAACATCATGAGCCGCCTCCAGGCTACGATCCAGCCGGCAAGTCCAAGCAAGGCGCTGAGGCGTCATCCACGAGCCGCGGAAGGGCGAAGGACAAGCAACCGCGAGCTCACCGCGAGGGGAGCGCAAGCTCGCATCCTCGTGATCACGGCCGCGATCCGGCTGGACGACGCGAAGACGGCAACCGGAACGGGCCGCAAACCGGTCGCAGCGTCAAGGAGCGAATCGGACACAAGGTCACCATCGAGGAGCGCCTGGGACCGCTGGGGCCCGAAACGAGCCATGACGCTCGCCTCCGCATCGACGCCCTCAAGGCGTCAAGCATCATCGAAGAGGAAGATATCGCCGCACATCGCTGCTTCGGACCTCGCATCCGGACCGAGCAATTCCCGCGGGGATTCACCCTCCCAAGGGATACACCCAAGTACAACGGCTCTGCGAAGCCAGAAGACTGGCTCGCCGATTACGTCACGGCGGTCAACATCACAGGCGGCAACAAAGCGGGTGGCCGTACGCTACGTGCCACTCATGCTCCAGGACTTGGCTGAACAGCCTGCCGGCTGAAAGCATCAACAGCTGGCTGGACTTTGAGGAGGTGTTCAACCGCAATTTCTCACCGGCACCTACTTGCGCCCCGGCAATGCACAGCTGCTCGCGTTGTGCAAGCAGAAGGACGGCGAGTCGGACCGAGACTACCTCACCCGGTGGACTAGCCTACGCAACTCCTGTGAGGGAATCCTTGAGCTCCAAGCCGTCCAGTACTTCATTCAAAGTTGCCGAGATCAGACGCTGCTCAAGCATAGGCTCCTAAGGAAGAGCCCGAAGACCATGGCGGAGCTCATGGCAATCGCCGACGAATACGCCACCGCCGACGCGGGCATGACCAACCCGATCCGACTCGACGAAGCCGGAAGAATCATCACGACGGAGCCGGCTGCACGCCGCAGCCGGGCGGAGAACCAGGAAGGGGGAAAATCAACCCGGCGTGACTCCGACGCGGCCGGCAAGCGCAAGTCCATGGACGACCGCGTCGAGTCCAAGGTCGTCGCCACCACCGAGGGAAGGCCGGCAGGAGGCTTCGACAACCGCCGCATGAGGACGAGCAGCGACATGCACCGGACGAGGGCGAGGAACAGCTACGAGTTCCTACTCGATCAACCATGCCGGAACCATGGCGATCGGCCGGCGAACCACACCGTTCGGCAATGCACCCTCGGCCGCCCAAGGCCACCACCGTACGAGCGACGAAATCCGCCTCCGCCTCTGGACGAAGCCGGACGAGACGATCGAAGACGTGACGACGGACGGCGCGAAGACAGGAATCGCGATGATCGCCAACGCGAAGAACAGAGGAGGGAGCGCCTTCCTGCTCCGCCTCCTAGGGGTCCAGACGGCTACCAGAATCCGGATGCCGCCTACATCGTGTTCGTCAGCGAGCGCGACGACAAGCCAAGCCGGCGCGAGCGATTCAAGGAGGTGAATGCGGTGGTTCCACCCATCCCCCAGTACCTCAACTGGTCACAAGAACCAATCACGTGGGATCGCCGCGACCACCCGGAGCTGATGCCCAACCCAGGCGGCTATGCTCTAGTCCTAGAACCCATGATCATCTCCACCAAGCGCGCCTGCACCTTCTCACGCGTCCTCATCGACGGGGGCAACAACATCAACATCCTCTACCGCGACACGCTGGAGAAGCTGGGAGTCTCCGAGTCCAGCTTGACGTCGAGCCGGACGGTCTTCCACGGCATCGTGCCAGGGCGAGCCGGCTCATCCATGGGCCTCATCCGGCTGGACGTCCTATTCGGCACCAAGAGCAACCACCGCCGCGAGACCGTCTCCTTCGAGGTGGTCGACCACTCTAGCGCCTACCACGCCATCCTCGGGCGGTCGGCGCTCGCCAAGTTCATGGCGGTGCCGCACTACGCTTACCTCAAGATGAAGCTACCAGGCCCACGCGGGATCATCACCATCGCCGGAGACTACAAACGCTCCATCGCCTATGCCTCCGATAGCGCGAAGGTGGCCGAGACCATGGTCTGCAATGAGGAGATGAAACAATTCAAGCGCAAGGCCAGCGAGGAAAAGCTAGAGATTCCGGAGTCTGCCAAGCCGGCTGGCGAGTCGAATTTCCAGGCGGCGCGAGACACAAAGAAGATCTACTTCGACGACAACGAAAAATCCAAGTTCGTCACTGTGGGGGCGAGCCTGGACCCCAAATAGGAAAGCACGCTCGTCGAGTTCCTCCGTGAGAACCGGGACATCTTCGCGTGGTCCCCCAAGGACATGCCGGGTGTACCGAGGGAACTCGCCGAGCACTCTCTACACGTCCGTCCAGACGCCAAGCCGGTGAAGCAGTCCCTGCGATGCTTCGCGGAAGGAAGAAGACAGTTGATAGGAGAAGAAATAGCACGGCTACTCGCGGCCGGATTCATCAAGGAAGTACAACACACGGAGTGGCTGGCCAATCCAGTGATGGTGGAAAAGAAGAACAAACGGTGGCGGATGTGTATCGATTACACCCACCTCAACAAGGCTTGCCCTAAGGCGTTCAGGCACGGGTTCTACTGGCCGACTGCGCTGGCTGATGCGAACCAGCTGGTCCGGCTCTGTAATGGCTGTCAACGATTTGCAATACAGAAGCACACGCCAGCTTCAGCACTCAAGACAATTCCTATCACCTGGCCGTTTGCCGTCTGGGGCTCGACATGGTCGGCCCGCTGAGAAGATCCAGTGGAGGCATGACACACTTGCTAGTAGCAGTCAACAAGTTTACGAAATGGATTGAAGCCAAGCCGATCAAGAAGCTGGATGGATCAACAGCAGTCAAGTTCTTCAAAAGCATCATTTACCGCTTCGGCTACCCCAACAGCATCATCACGGATAACGGGTCGAACTTCGTCAAGGGAGAATTCGCCAAGTTCTGCGGCAGGACCGGCATCCGGCTCGATGTGGCCTCCGTCGCACACCCGCAGTCAAATGGGCAGGTCGAGCGGGCAAACGGCCTCATCCTATCCGGCATCAAGCCTCGGTTGCTCGAACCACTCGAGCAAGCATCCGGCGCATGGGAAGAAGAGCTACCTTCCGTCCTCTGGAGCCTAAGGACAACCCCGAATCGCTCAACTGGCTTCACCCCCTTCTTCCTCGTCCACGGGGCTGAAGCCGTCATGCCAACTGACATCGAGCATGATGCGCCCCGAATCGTGCTGTACACAGAGGCAGAAGCTAAACAAGCTTACGAAGACGGAATGGACCTGCTCGAGGAAGCGCGCCAGCTTGCCGAGTCAAGGTCGGCGATGTATCAGCAAAAACTACGCAACTACCACAGCCGGCAGGTCAGGCCTGTCCGCTTTCGAGAAGGCGACCTCGTGCTACGACTAATCCAAGACACAAAGAACATGCACAAGCTTTCATCACCCTGGGAAGGACCATTCATCGTAAGCAAAGCGCTCATCAACGACGCATACTACTTGATCGACGCCCGCGAGCACAAGAAGGACACGATGGACAAGGAAGGTGATGAAACGGAAAGGCCATGGAACGCATCACTCTTGCGTCGATTCTACACCTGAGAAAGAACCATGTATGTATCACCTATGCTATCAATAAAGAAATGAGAATGATGAGCACATGAGCAGTTTTTTCGCAACTCTTTTCTGCATTCTCTTTCCGGTTCCTCCGGCAGCCGGCAAGCTTGCCTTTAGCGGCCGTGTAGCGTGACTAACCCCTAAACGGCTAACTCTTCGGATCCGGTTAAGGCCGGCAAGATAATAAGCTGGAGGGGCCAACAATGTGAAAAACGCATAAAGGGAAGTGCTGCCGGCTGGAAAGATGCTGTTCTATAAACTCGGCCAAGCCGGCAGTCGGCAACCACTTCTCCTATTACGGACGATTAACTACACAACGCTAAACGGCTAACTCTTCGCATCCGGTTAAGGCCGGCAAGAGAATAAGCTGGAGGCCGACTGTACGCGAAAGACGTAAGAAACAGAAATCGTTGCCGGCTGAGAAAACTGTAGCCCAACAAACCGGATCCTAACGTTATAGTAGTGTGCATGATCCCGCTGGACGGTGAAGTGCACACGAAACGACGGCAGGAGAGGCTACAGGCGAGTGCGAAATTAAGTTAAGCAAAGTAAAAGTATTCTCCATGATTAAAAGAGCGGGCTAACCACTTCATCGTTTCATTTCACGCACGAAAACTCCGCCAACCGGCTTTGAGATCTCAAGCCGGACACAAGCACGACAAGCAGAAAATTAAAACTGCGCACAAGTAAACAAATACAGGAACAAAAGCAGGTAGCATTCAACATTACGAGCAAGGCCTTACAGACAGGAGCTAAACAACGAGACAAAAGAAGGAAGTCCACAGGCGGACGACCTCGCTTACACGCCAAGGCGGCTACCGGATAACCTAAAACTAGGCGGGAGGCGGAGTCATATCGTCATCGCTCTCCTCCCACTCCTTGAGGCACAGGGTGCCGTCGAAGACCTTGACGTAGAAGACCCCCGTCTGACGCTTCAGCTGGAAGCGGATGACGAAGGTAGAGTCCAGGCGGAAGAACTTGGCGAAAGCCTTCCACCCGGAGAAGAACTCGACGCGGCGGCGGCTCCCCCCGCCTCCGTGGCCGGCGGTGACGTGAGCCAACACCTCCCAGGGTCCTTGACGGGCACCAACCCGATGGAGGAAGAACCTGAAGGGGCCATCCCCCTCAAGCGCATCGGCGATGGCGAAAGGCAACAACTGCACACGCTGCACGGGCTCGTACAGCACCAGGATGAACTCAGAGATCGGGAAGTCCTCCCAGCCACCGAAGATCGGGGACTCCGAGCGGGCAGGAGAGGGGCTCCGCTCGCCTCCAGGCGCCGCGACGGCGGCGCCTCCATCACCCGCCGCGGATAAGCTTCGGCGGCCGGCCCCGGCCGCGCTTGGCGCCCGCATTGGAGGATTCCCCAGCGTCGGTCTTCCGGGGACGACCCCTGCCGCGCTTCGCCGCTGCGGGAGGAGTCAACTCGAACTCCTTCTTCGGGCCATATCTGAGCAGGGAGAACTGGAGACGCGAGAGTGAGAAGACGAAGATGAAAAAGAAAACACACCGGCGTGGATACTTATAAAGAGGAAGAGAAGCAAGCCAACCATCAGCGGCCCATCTCCAAGCGACGCATGTCACCAGCGCAGGAGACGGCGAAGCCGAGGGGGCAAAACGCGAAGCGCAGGAGTCAACACGATGCAAAGGCGACACGTGGCCTGCAAATGGCCCGAAGAGGCGAACCGATTCCCGGGGGCTGCGCAGACGGCAAGCCGGCTCCGCAGACCCGTACGCATATATATATCACCCCAAGTCACGGACTCGGGGGCTGCCACGCCGTCAGCCGGCATAAAATTCCCGGGGGCTGCGCAGCCGGCAAGCCGGCTCCGCAGACCCGGACGCATATATATAACACCCCAAGTCACGGACTCGGGGGCTGCCACGCCGTCAGCCGGCATAAAATTCCCGGGGGCTGCGCAGCCGGCAAGCCGGCTCCGCAGACCCGGACGCATATATATATCACCCCAAGTCACGGACTCGGGGGCTGCCACGCCGTCAGCCGGCATAAAATTCTCGGGGGCTGCGCAGCCGGCAAACCGGCTCCACAGACTCGAACGCATATCTATATCACCCCAAGTCACGGACTCGGGGGCTGCCACGCCGTCGGCCGGCATAAAATTCCCGGGGGCTGCGCAGCCGGCAAGCCGGCTCTGCAGACCCGGGCGCATATCTATATCACCCCAAGTTACGGACTCGGGGGCTGCCACGCTGTCAGCCGGCATAAAATTCCCGGGGGCTGCGCAGCCGGCAAGCCGGCTCCGCAGACCCGGACGCATATCTATATCACCCCAAGTCACGGACTTGGGGGCTGCCACGCCGTCAGCCGGCATAAAATTCTCGGGGGCTGCGCAGCCGGCGAGCCGGCTCCGCAGACCCGGACGTATAACTACATTACCCCGAGCCACGGACTCGGGGGCCGCACGATACCAGGACTGTGAAAGAAAAACACAAAACAAGAAAAGGACATAAAATTTCGACCCGGATCGATGCTCAAACCGGCCCAAAATTCGGGGGCTAGGCATGGTGACTATCATCACCAAAACAATCACAAAAACAATAACATTTGAAGACAGCAAGCAGTATGGCGAAAAATAATCATCAGTACGAAAGATAGCAAGTTCTACAGTTACACCCGGCATTCCGGGGGAGCAAACAAATCAGATGGTAGCGGCGTCAGTGGCAGCAGCAGCGTCGCCGGCTCCAATATCTTCAGCCGGCCGTGGTGCCGAAGACGGCTCAGCAGGCACCAACTTCGTCAAGTCCACCGCCTCGGCAATCCGCCCTGAGGCCATGACGATCTCCGGACGCAGGCTCGCGAGGGACGTTCCCGTGCGAAATCCATCCACCAGCCTGCTCATCTGCATGCCCGGATACCATGACTTCACCATGGCCAGCGCCATGTCGGTGCCTCCGCGCGCCGCCATCTCCACCTGCTCGCCGACGCCGGCTGGCGCCCCTTCAAGCCGGGCAGACAAGTCATGGAGAGCGGCTGGCAAGGGAGCATCCGGCCACAGGTTCTCGAGCACGCCGTCGGCCGCTTCTTTCAACCGTTTGAACTCCTAGCCGAATCGGAGAAGACGGGAGGCGGCAGTCGGAGTAGACCCAGCAGCGGCGCTAGAGGACTCCGGTCGGGAATGAGCCGAGGCAGCATCTTTCTGGATTTGCGCGTCTACCTCGGGGTAAAGGCCTGCATTTCAAACCGGTGAGGCCGAGTAGAAGACCCCAAACAAGAAGACAAGGAGAAAGAGACCTCACTTACCGAGGATCAGTTCGTTCACGCGCTCAACCTCCTTGACCAGGCCGCCCACCAGCCGCTCATGCTCAAGCTCGCGTGCCTTGGCCACCTGGATGATCTGGTCGTTGGCCTCGACGGACTCCTTCAGCTGAATCCTCAGCTCGACCGCATTCTCGCAGAGTGATTCGACCTCGCCCCGTCTCCGCCGCTCAGCTTCCCGCAGTTTCGCCGCTTCCTCGCCCAGCCGGACGATTTCCAGGCGGCGCTCCTCCGACGTCTTTTCCGCCGCCTGGAGATCGGCCTTGGCCGAGGCCAGAGCGACGTCCTTCTCCTTCAGTTGCCTCTCCAAGCCGGTGCGGGAGGCGGTGTCGCCTGCAGAGACCGGATCATCATCAAACCAAGACATACAAGAAAAAATGCAGAACAACAAGACAGAGAATACGAACGAGAAAGAAAACCGAACCTTTGGCCGCCTCAAGCTCTCGCCTAAGCAAAGTCGTCTCCTTGGCCGCCTCGGTAAAGCCATACTCTGTGGAGGAGCAGAGCAACATTATGTTGGCCAGGTTCTCCTTGGCCTTTTGGTCCACCAGCGCGGCGAGGGGAATCTTTCCCGATGCGTCGGGCAGGGCCGGCACCGGCCCGAAATACGGAGGAGAAGACACCAAGATGGATTGATGGGGACCAGGGAGCGAAGCCGTCACCCCCTCTATGGCCTTGTCCTTTGCCGTTTCGGCCACCGACGTGGAAGCAGTGGGGAAGGCGAGGCATCCGGCCCCAGCGCCGGGCCGGAGAACTATCTGGAAAGCATCCACCGACGCCTCAGCGCCACCTCCTGAAACCGGAGGGTCGGAGCCGGCCATAGGGGGAGCAACATTTGCCGACACCCGGCTGACCGGTTCCACATCCGCCGTCGCCGTTACCCGCCTCTGGAGGCGGACCAGCCGTTTGCGCCACGGGAGCCTCGGGAGCAGGCCTCGTGGCCGGCTCCACCATCGCGACGGGCGCCGTCTCCACTATCGGAAGCGGCGCTCTGCAAAACGAAGAAAGCGTCACCACCAAGAAGTACAAGCCGCGAGATTTCTACCACAAGACAAGGACTTACCCGTCGCATGAGCCCAGTTCCCTGGGCTTCCTCCTCAAGCGCTTTGGCGGGGGAGCCGGCACGTCATCGGACAGGCGCTTCACGCCTCCAGAGGGCGCCTCCCCGCCCCCCGTTGTAACGGCAGGGTCGTCAACCGGCCGCTCCGCACGGGCCGGTACCACTTCAACCTCTGCATCGGCCTCCGCGGTCTTGCCGGCGTCCGTGCCCGCTCCCGCCTTCTCCTCAGCCGCCTTGGCAGCGGCCAGCTGCCTCGCGGCCGCCTTGGCGTCCATCTCCTTCCGGATCAGATCCGCCTGCGCCAGCTCCGCGTAAATAGCTTTTTCCATACCTTCAATGCCTAAGTCATAACCCGGATCAACAGCAAGAGCAGAATTAACCACCTGGGCGCTGGTTCCGCCGGCGAGAGGTTCTGCCCTCTCCGCGTCCGCCGCCTTCGCCTTCTCCCCGTCCTCCTTCAAGGCCATCAACTGCTCCACAGTCAGACCAGCATCGGACGTTTCCAAGGCCAAATCCGCCTGTGTCATCTGAGCATAAAACTCCTTCTCCAAATCACCCGGATTCAAATCATAAATAAAATCACCACCGGAAGCACGACCAATCACCTCATTGTTGGCCCCACCAGCTGGGACATCCGCCTTCTCCGCCAGCCTGGCATCGACCTTGGCCCTGATATCGGCCACAATTGCATCCGCCTGGGCCTCCGCCGAAAGTTTCCCGGCGGGCATCAAGCCGGCCGTAGTAGGCCGGGACGACGAAGAAGCCAACTTCTTGGCAGGCAGCACGCCACGCCTCTCGAACGCGCCCTTCCGCTTGTGCGGCACGGCGCTCGCATCGACATCGGCAGCCGACTTCGACTGCCTCTCCTTCAGGGCCCGCCGGGGAAGAATTGCTTTCTTCTTCCGCGCCGCCGCCTCCAGCTCCTTGGTCCTACGGGAGGACGTCGCCGGCTTGGAGGCTGGCACGGAAGAGGAACCCTCTGAGTCCAGCTCGAAACCACTGGAGAGATCTACTACCACGCGCACGATGCCGTCAGCTTGCCCGGCGACATCGGGCTCAGAAGACTTACCGCGGGACGACGAAACCGGAGGCGGAGCGTCGCGCTCGAGGTCCTCGTCCCTATAGGCTGCCGAATCGGGCTCGTCGCGGCACGGGCAGCATCATCTTCGACTCCGCCGCCTTCACCGACATCGGCACCCCCGCCGGACGATTCGGTGGTATCACCACGCCTATCCGAGAAGAAGCGGGCGCCGCCGCCCGATTCATCCTCAGCGGTGGCGTCTGTTTCCCCACCCGCCTGCTCATCGGCGGAATCCGCCTCCAGCAAGGTCGTCAGCGCCTTGGAGAAGGTATCACTGACGTCAAGCTCAAAGACGACTTCGAAATCTTCAACCCTCTGGAGCTCGCAAAGCTGCACAACAGGCCGACTGGGTCAAGCGGCAGCCGGACGAAGGAATTGAAAACGGATTAGGAAGCAATGGCTAACCTCAGGAGCAGGTTCCGAGCGGGTGAATGGATCGAACCTGAAATCCCAGTCCACCTCGATCCTGTCGGTGATGAGGCGGGAAGCCCACTTGCAGAGGTTCTTCGGCTTCGGCACCTCCAAGCTGACCCGGATGGGATCCCGGATACCAGAGTAGAAGCACATCTTGTGCGGACGCGCCTGCAGCGGGTATATCCGCCTGGACAGCCACGCCAGGGTCAGGTCCCTGGACGTTAGGCCGGCCTCCACCAACACCTTCAGCTGGCCAAACAAAGCGCTCTCGAGATTCCCATCCACCAGTGGCTTCCGAATCCAGGACTTGGACGCCGGCAGCGAGTTGGAGAAGGCCGGAAGGCCGATTCGGTCGGCGTCAGTAAGATTCCGGACGTAGAAGTAGGTGCTCTGCCACTTCTTGATGGAATCAGGCAGGTTAATCTTGGGCAGCGGCGTATTCTTTGTGCTGATGGAGACGCTGCCGCAATCGCGCTGCTGGCCGGCGGTCGTTTGAGCCCACAGGAAGAAGAACATGCCGAATATCTCCATGCTGGGCCAGATGCCCAAATACGCTTCGCACAGCGTGACGAAGCAGGACAACTGAGTGATGCAATTTGCCCCCAAATGATGGGGCTGCAGCCCGTAGAAGCGCAGGAATTCCGAGAAGAAGGAGCTCACCGGGAGCCCCAATCCCCGCTCCAAGTGCGTGGAAAACACGACGAACTCGCCCTTCTTGGGCGCCGGCGAAATCTCTCCTTCAGGGGGAACGCGAGCTCCCACGTCGCCCGTCATCCCCAAGAACCTATTCCGACGGAGCTTCCAGAGGAATGCATCGTCCACGGTGGAGCCCATCCACGCGCCCGAACTCGCCATGGAGGATCGGTTTCCCGTGGTGAGAGAAGCAAATGCAAGGACGGCACGGACAAGAGAGAAGATGGGCAAGAACTGGGGAGCGCAAGAGGCAGCGAGGAAGACGAAGCAGGAATGGGGAACGGTAACCCTGACCGTTCCCCCTCTTTCCCCTTTAAAGGCGAGGCAAGCGGAACCGTTCCGCCCGTCGCGCCGCGTGGCGTGCAAACGTGCCGCACTTTCCGCAGATGATCCCACAAGCAAGCAGTTGCCACAGAGAATCCAGCCCGGCGAAGCCGAGGCGACGTGCGCCAGGCCTCGGGCAGAACACCAACGGCTCCCCAAAGCGGCGGGTCGTGGCTGACGTAGGCCACGACCCAAGCCTTCGAGCCGGCCGTTCCGGACCGCTAAGATCTACTGATCCCGCTTCACGTAGCCGAACAAGTCAACAACAACTTCGACAATAGATGACCCAGACCAAGAATGCTTGCGGGGCTTCCCCCACGGGCAGGCCTCGTCTTCATCCGGCTCCACATTCAACCGGCCCCGTCTCCAACCTCGACATTCAAGATACCGCAGCCAAGATCAAGGGGAAGATCGAGAAGTCTTCCCAGCAAGCTAGCAAGACTCTACGATCTCGGGGGCTAGTGTCGGGGATATGAACCCCGAATACCCCAGAGAGGTCCATTTCTTTAGAACTCCCCGAGCCGGTTGAACGAGTGCCGGCTGAAACCTGCCGGTTGTATCCAGCCGCCTACGTCTACCCGGATGCGGACGCCCGGCTGGGCTGGAGGCGGACGCACCAACCGACAACTCCGTACGGGTGGGCCAGGCCCGTATAACCGCTCTGGGTGAACAGTACCCCTTGTCGGGCATCTCCTGTACCGAATTATGACAACAAGCTCCAGTCGGCTCAGAAAGTAGTTGTCGGCACAGTGGAAACCAGGGTACCACGGGCCGGCCTGCCAGGGCCCACAAGATTCTTTGGATGATTTTCGCTAAGGACGAGGCTCTCCAAGCCTGGCGAGCCTCGCGAGGGTATTCCCCTCGCGAGGGGTTTTTCTCTTCGCCGAAGATTCTCTCTCTTGGCGAGGGATCGCAACTCGACAAGGTGTCTCCGACGCCACCCGCAATTCTGCTAAGGACCAAGCCGAAGGGCTCGGCGAGGTTTTTGGCCTCGCCGAGGCTCCTTCCTCACGAAGCCATCCCTGCCTCCGCGGCAGAGCGCACATGGGATCTGCGCCATGTGCAGAGTGACGCGCGCACTTGCGCGCGATGACGACGACGCCGCAGTTGCCGTTCCCATGTATAAAGGAGTCAACAAAGCAGCACCAAGCAAAGCGGACAACGAGTATTGCCACTTCGGTGATAAGGGAACCGTCTGCAGCTACGCTCCAAGGGCAGCGTCACCGTGGGACCCGTTCCGCCTCCGCAGCGCCAGCTCGCCGCCCGTTGGACGGTGGCCTTTTCCAGCTTTGGTGACGCCGTCCCTGCCCTGGACCGCGTCCATGGCCTCCACCTTTCTGGTGGACTTCACCTTTATGGTGTACCGCGCCTCCTCCTTCGTCGTGGTGTGGTAACCCTTCCCGCCCAAATGTTTGGGCGGAAGAGGTCCGGGACGCCTATAAAAGGAGGGGGAGCACGCTCAAGCAAAGGGTTCCAAGATTCCTGAGCCCAAACCCTAGATCTGAAGACTAGCAAGTAGCCATTGTTAGCCACTTCGAGCTCGACAAGCTCTCCTTGTACTGTGAACTCTCCAAGCAGTGCAATACACAAAAGCAGGACGTAGGGGTTTTACCTCCACAAGAGGGCCCTGAACCTGGGTAAGACCGAGCGTTCCATCTCTGCAGTGCTGTCCTGCAGCGAGTCCGACAAGCATCGGCGCCGGAGCACGTTGAGGGTTGTTTGATTCCGTGTTCAGCCCCTTACTCGATTCCTTCTCGAGACACACCCAGTTCCTGGGATAGTTCTCTGACATTTGGCGTGCCAGGTAGGGGGCTGAGGCGCATCTTCAACCTCGACGCAGCCATGGCCGGCCCTTCTCGCGCCGAACGACTCGCTCGCCGGACGGCCAGCGCCGCCACCGCTCCTCCTGCTGGCAACACGCGCGGGAGCGCCGCTCCGGCGCGCCGCGCCGACCCCGAGCCCCGCGTCGAGCACCCGGATGAAGACGACATCGACCACGCTGAGGACGACCTCGGCGAAGAGGAGGCCTCCTCCCTGCACCCGTCACGGGACCGTGCTGCCTCCTCGCTGGGCTGCCCTGCACCCAGCCCGGCGACTGCGCTTCTCATGCCGCAGGAGCTACTGCAGTCCGTCCCACGCCGGCGGCCCAGGAGGCCTGGCTCAACCGCGTCTCCGAACTCATCGGCGCCGCTCAGGCCGCCACACCTGCACCGTCCCGTTCCCTGGTTCCTTCTGCGCTCGTGGGGGATGCGGCGCACGGCGCACCTCCCGCACCTCCTCGTCAGCCTGCGCCCGCTCCAGCTCCACCGGTTCCACCGCAACCTGCTCCAGCGGGGGCTCCTCCTCGCGACGGCCGCGCTGCTTCGCACGCGTCGTCGCCGCACGACTGCCAAATCGTGCAGCGAGCCCCTGAGGACGCACACGTGAGCATGGAGCGTGGGCAGGAATGCCGAAACCGTGCCATCCAGGACGTCGCCACCGCCGGGCGCCACCTCCGCGCCACCCTCGCCAACGGCACGGTCACCTACGGCACGACGGCCGCATTCACCCGCAGCCTCCGTCGCGTCGTCTGGCCGGTCAAGTTCAGGCCGGACCTCCCTCCACACTACGACGGCAAGAACAACCCCCTGTAGTTCCTGCAGCTCTACACTCTGGCCATCCAGGCCGCCGGGGGCGACGACAGGGTCATGGCGAACTGGTTCCCCATAGCCCTCAAGGACTCTGCATCCTCATGGCTCACCAACCTCCCCGCCGAGTCCGTCAACACCTGGGAGGAGCTTTGCCGGTGCTTCGTTGCCAACTTCAAGGGCACGTACGAGCGCGGCCTCACCTACAACGACCTCCGCGCCGTGCGTCAGAAGCCCGGCGAGACCCTCCGCAAGTACATCCAGCGCTTCAGCCAAGTGTGCAACAAGATCCCCAATGCCACCGATGCACAGGTCATTTCGGCCTTCCAGGCTGGGTTCACAGACGTGCGGATGCTCGAGAAGCTCGGCATCCACGACAACATCACCACCGTTGTCAAGCTTTTTGACTTGGCGGACAAGTGCGCCAAGGCTGAAGAGGGCCGCTTGTTCTTCAAGAATGAGCCAGGGGACCCCACCGAGGGGTCCAAGAAGAAGAAATCCTCCGAGAAGCGCAAGACTACTTCGGTCCTCGCGGCAGAGCCCGACGCCAAGCAGCCTCGCCAAGCTGCCACTCCAGCCGCAGGACCTGAGAAGAAGGATGATCGTCCCTTCTGCATCTACCACAACAGGCATTCTCATGCCACCAAGGACTGCTACGACCTCAAGAGGCTTCGCGAGGCTCGCGAGGCAAATGGAGGCCGTGGCGGCCGCGGGGGGCGACGCTGGAACAACAACTACAACGACAACTACCAGCAGAACCCCCAGGCCAACGCTGTCCAGCCCGCGAATGACAACCTGCCTGCCGAGGCTGACGAGTGCTACCAGGTGCCTCGCGGGGCCGCTTGCATCCTCGGCGGGGCTCAGGCCCTTCGCTCCAACCGCCACTTCAAGCAACTCGCTCGCGAGGTCGCAGCAGCCCTTCCTGGAGTCGAGGCCTCCAGGTCCCTCAAGTGGTCCCAGTGCCCCATTACTTTCGACTCCAGTGACCACCCCAAGTCCACTTCGACCGTTGGCACCATCCCACTGGTCTGCACCCCCACCATCAACAACATCGCCGTCTCTAGGACGCTCATTGATGGGGGTGCCGGCCTCAACGTCATCTCCGTCGAGACATTCGAGAAGCTGTAGGTGCCCTACGAGCGGCTCATGCCCACCAGGCCCTTCTCGGGAGTGATAGAGGGTCTTACCACCCCTTTGGGGCAGGTGAGGCTCGCCGTCACTTTCGGCACCCAGGCCAACTACCGCACCGAGCTGATCAACTTCGACGTCGCGCACATCGGCCTGCCCTACAACGCCATACTCGGCTACCCCGCCCTCGCCAAGTTCATGGCGGTGACCCACCACGCCTACAACCTCGTCAAGCTCCCTGGCTCGGGTGGCACCATTGTCATCCGCGGCGTGGTCTCGGACGCCCTGTACGCTGCGCAAGCGGCCTACAAGGCTGCCGCGGTGGCGTCACCCGCTGACGAGGACGAGGAACCCCTCCCGAGGCCCCCCGCGAAGAAGAAGCAGTTGTTCTCTCAGGAGAAGGCCGCGACAAAGCAAGTGTCTCTGGAGGCAAGCGGCTCGGGGGCTAGCGTCATCATCGGCGCCAACCTGCCTCCCAAATAGGAAAGCGCGCTCGTCGCCTTCCTCAGGGCAAACTCTGACATGTTCGCCTGGACACCGTCAGATATGTCCGGAGTACCGAGGGAGGTGATCGAGCACCACTTAGCCGTGTGTCCAAACGCACGCCCCGTCAAGCAAAAAGCGTGGCGCCAAGCGCCAGAGAAGCAAGACTTCATCATCAAGGAAGTAGACAAGCTGAAGAAGGCCAGCATCATCAAGGAAGTGGTCCACCCCACTTGGCTCGCCAATGCTGTGGTCGTCCCCAAGCACATCGGAGGAAGCCGCCTCTGCATCGACTTCACCGATCTCAACAAGGCCTGCCCCAAGGACCCCTATCCCCTCCCGAGGATCGACCAGATCGTGGACTCCACCGCCGGCTGCGCGCTCCTTTGTTTTCTGGATGCCTTCTCTGGTTATCACCAGATCAAGATGGCAAAGGAGGACGAGGAGAAGACAGCATTTCTCACCCCTTGTGGTGTGTTTTGCTACGTCTGCATGCCCTTCGGCCTGAAGAACGCCGGCGCCACTTTCCAGCGCCTCATGAGGATCGCCTTGGGAGCTCAAATGGGGAGGAATGCAGAGGCCTACGTCGATGACATCGTCGTCAAGACCCGCGAGAAGGACACGCTCATCCAGGACCTCGAGGAGACCTTTGCCAACCTGCGCAAGGTCAACATCAAGCTGAACCCCGCCAAGTGCGTCTTCGGGGTCCCTTCAGGCAAGCTCCTCGGATTCCTGGTATCTACCGCGGCATTGAGGCTAACCCCGACAAGATCAAGGCCATAGAGCAGATGCAGCCTCCTCGTCGCCTCAAGGACATGCAGCGCTTAGCGGGATGTATGGGCAGCCTCGGCCGTTTCATCTCCAAGTTCGGCGAGAGGGCGCTGCCATTTTTTCAAGATCATGAAGAGATCTGGTCCCTTCAAGTGGACCCCTGAAGCAGCAAAGGCCTTTGAGGACCTGAAGAAATACCTGGCGAGCCCACCCATCATGGTTGCTGTGGCACCCCCTTCTGACACATGTCGTCAGAAAGGCGGTCGCCCCGTGCGCCAGCCCAGGATATCCGGACGCACGTTACGACAATGCAACATAGCGGAAATATCATTACACAATCAGGCCCAAAGGGCTACAAAGGGTTTACAGGGCCATCAAGGCAAGAAAATCTATTATGGCCAAGTATGGCACGAGACGGAGTTTAATCGGCAGCGGAAGATAATGGTACGACAACGTCTTGGTGCGGCTCCATTCCACAGGCATCTGGCTGGGCTACTGATCCTAGCACGTTCTTGCTCCATCTCTTTGCTATGGTAGAAGGTGAATCCTCTCCACGTCTGGCCACATGAAAAGCCAGTTTGAGTACAATGATGTACTCGCAAGTAACAACCACAAGACATGAGCAGTCAAGCAATCAGGCAACAAGTAACTAGTGACAGAAAATAATCTAAACATGGCAAGTGTCTACTCACGACATTCCAAGTGGATAGAAACAGGGTAGCACGACAAATCATGGCATAGGTAGATGATGGGGTATCCCCAGTACAGAGTCCAACCCAGGTGGGGTTGGATCGTGCACCGGCGATCAGACAAGAGAACTTACCTGTGACGAATAACGGATGTACCCATTGGTAATAAGTATTATAACAAACCTGTCACAACTAGGCCCAACGGCCTCACCACATCTTTCCACTGCTAGGCCCACTGGCCTCATCTATCCACTAGGTAATGCACGGACGATGTTGGCTCAGGCCTAACTCTAGGCCCCCAACGATCGCACCGCCATCCCTCAATGCGGGTAACCATTCACAACTGAGGTAACATTCCCTGCATCATCTTATTGTTTATTTAGTGAAATCAGGTTGTTCATCTTACTTTCACACCGAACTTAAGTTTAACCTCCGGACTCGACAAAGGACAATAGTGTGACCGACACCGAACTGTTCCATAACCTAGGAACAAGGCTAGCTGCTAGTTGATACACTCTCGAGAGGTTGCAGTTACCACCCATCTAAATGCACCTTGCTTCGCGACGGCAAGATACAATTACATAACCGTTCACGCTACCAAGACACTCCTTGTATAGCTACCGACTTACCACTCGGGCTAAGTCTTATGACGAAGTGAATCCGGCACGTCCCCAACTCATGAGCAACGCCTAGCTCCGGAACCTTCACAAGACTAGCCCCGACCACAACTATGCAGTATCCGACTAGACTTGCCAAGTGGGTAGCATCAAGGGAGGCATGATAGGTTACATAGGTTATGGCTCTCCCATTTGGGCGACAGTGACAGTGTGTTCAAGGTTCAGATTGGTGGCACTATGGACTGACCCTATCGAAGCTCGGAGGGTTGGTTCATTTAATCCAGTTTCTTTCAACAACAATTCCAACAACAGAGGGTTAGTCCCACACAATAAATATAATATCATATCAACATGAAACAGATTAGTCCAATGCAAAATCATAATATCATATCAACATGATACAGAAACAAACTGCACTCAATATTTCAAACAATATATAGTTAGTTCAATCAATGGTTAGTTCAACCGGGCGATGGCGGAGATAACTCCGACCAGTGACAGCCACAGGTTGAGTAAAAGAAAATAAACAGCACAGTTGGTTAGCGTCAACCGGGCGATGGCGGAGATAACTCCGACCAGTAGCAGCCACAGATCGACTACAAAAGTTAGTGGAGGCGTCCACACGATCCCGTTCCTCCATTCCATTGACTGCGGCGGTTCCTCCAGTCCATCGTCGCCGGAATGGGGAGTGGTGCATGGTACCGTCCAACACACGCCACAACTCTACAGAAAAGTAGACGAGATTCAATCCACGTGGGCGGTGCCCAACATGTATTTAGTCGCCGGCCGGAACTCAACCCACACTTGATGGGTTTATCGTATTACAGGAATGAAAACAAAGTCACGATATCTCGTGACGCACAGTTGACGGAATATAAACCAAAGCCACGATATCTCGTGACGCACAGTTGACAGATGATAAGCAATCATAAGAAAGAAAGCATCCATTCCACTCGAGGATTAACTCGACGTGGTGTCAGCAATCTTGGCAAAAAGATCCAAATGAAGGCCAGCTTCCCAAGCGTCGCAGTCAAGGCGGGCATACGTCAGCCAAGTTTGACGGAGGGAGAAGAAGCAAATAACTCTTTTGGCAAATGCCCCAACTCCGAGGATCATAAGACGACATTCGTCCGCTCCTCACCTCGGCGAAGGAGAAGAAGCAAACAATCATGGGGACGCTTAGTTATAGTTAGCTGGTCAGATGGTTCGACAAAGCCAC
The DNA here is from genome assembly GCA_012064385.1 of Puccinellia tenuiflora. Classification (NCBI taxonomy): domain Eukaryota; kingdom Viridiplantae; phylum Streptophyta; class Magnoliopsida; order Poales; family Poaceae; genus Puccinellia; species Puccinellia tenuiflora. Next base: position 3,980,351 of record QRDG01000316.1, read on the forward strand.
GCAAGTGCGAGGCGCACAAATTAATCATATGCCAATCGTTTACACCCATGGACGATGAGTGAAACATGGCATCGCTAACTATACTTGAAATGAAACACGGCGTTATTATCTAAGCTCGAAATAGACATAGCATGCAAGTACACATATGGAATCGCTAGCATCGAATAGCCCCACATAAAATACCACGCATGACATGATAATCTGCAACAAACAGCACTGCTTGAGTGTTCATAGCAAGTGGTTAGCTTGCCTTCGGAGATCGACGCCATTTGTCTTGAGGGTCACGGACACATCGCGGTTTTAGGGTATCGGTTTGCCAGTACCCCGGAATACCTATACATGCATACGCGGGTGCTGAGCATATAAACATTTTACAAAAATGTGAAACCTATACCACTGGATAGATCTTCTCAAACCATGAATTTAGAAATTTGAATCACCTCGAACGGAGCTACGGTTCAAAAGTTATGGCCATGCGATGATTAGCTAATCGCTGCTCACTTCGGAAAAAAAAACTGCATTGGGCTGCTTCTGAACCGGGCCGGACTGGTCGCGCATTTCGCGGAATACGCCTTCCAACGGGGGAGACGGAAAACCACCGGTTCCGCCTCCACTCACCCTGACAGTGGGCCGGGCCGAGGCGGGGCCCGCCGGTCGGGGTGACCTGGCGCCACGCTGGCGGCCGCTGGTCGTCTCCCTCGTGCGGGACGCGACCGACGCGGGACGGGCCCGACGCGGTCTCGGCTGGCTCGGCCGTCGGCCGCCGCCGCCGCCCTGGCGCCCGCCGCCGGCCACCGGTGCCTGGGAGGGTGCTCCGCCGCCGCCGCCAGTCGCCGCCTCCTACGCGCGGATGGCCCGCGGGAGCGAGCCCGACGCGGCTCGGGCCGGTTCGGCCGCCGGCCGCCGACCGCCGTCCGCCGTCGCCTGGCGCACCGCCGCCGGCCACCGAGGGCTCGGGAAGGACCGCCCCGCCGCGCCGCCTTCGGGGATGGAGGTTACGGGTGCGGGGAAGCACGGGTGCGCCCCACGGACACGCGCTCCGTGAGGTCGCCGCCGGTGGTTCCCGGACGGAGACGAGGCCTCGGGCCACTACTTTGCAAACGGAGATGTCTGGGAGGTAGAGGGCAGCAAGGGGAACCACTCCACCGGTTTAATCGGAGGATGGCTCGATATGGAGCTCGCCGTGGTCCGTGAACCGACGGCGACATCCTCGGCCGAAACGGAGCAGAGCTCCGCCATCCCGCGACTAAACGAAGCAGAGGGGCTTCAGGAGGGGAGAGTGAGGTGCTGCACGCGCGAGAGGGCTCGGGGGTGGTCTTTATAGGCGGGGGCGAGGAGGGGTGGCCAACCACGTGTCCATGGCCATGGAGGTGAGGGGGAGGGGATAGGATCGTCGGTGGAGTGGATAAGATCCGAGCTGGATGCGCAGTGGTGCACAGAGGATTCACTGGTGCCGGGGATTAGGGCTTGGCAGGTTTAGGTCACGCCTAATCGTGCGTCCGGGATGTCCAGAGCGCGACGCGAGCGACATCGTCGCGTTCCCGTTGACTCGGGGCATGGAGTGGAAAACGGGTCGCACTACTGGGTTCGTAACGACGAGACCAACACAACAAAACTAGAATCACTCAAAGGTGACAAACTTTTATGTATAAGATTTTCAGAAACCTGGGTTGCGCCAGGTGTTCGATGAAATGACAGAGGTCTTCCCCATCTCAGAAAAATCCCCAAAATTCACGGTAGGCTAGGATAGGTGTATGTAGGATGTTGGTGAAGTTTGAGCCCAATTGGGTACCTGGAGGTTGGTCAAAGAATTTGGTGTCCAAAAATGCCCTAATGGCATGGGTATGCCAAATGCACCTACTCAAATTATATTGGCCTAATATTGTGGATATGGGGTTGTGTATGGGATCTTGTCAGCTTGGCAAGGTGGCAATGCCAAATGATTTTTGTAGCTAGGGGTTGCTTTGGAAATTGCAATTAGGCAAGAAAAAGGCATTACAAGGGAAGTACCCCAAATATTGCTCAAATGAGGTTGGGCCAATGGAGTGGAATGTTCAGGAGGTTAAATCAGGCCCATCCACAAAATTGTAGAATTTTTGGATGAGTGGAAGGTGTCTGAATACTTATTGGACTGGAAATGGCATAATAGCGGATATGATTTAACCGAGGGTTTTTGCATTGGACTATGGAATATTTTCCCATAGGGTGGATGTATAAGTATGAGGGAACCATATGGTAGCTTGGTAGAATTTATCTTAAGATACAATTGTGGTGGTGGCTTTTAGTGGAATAGACGGAAGGGTTTTGGAACACTGGAGTGGCATCAATGTGTGACAACGAAAATAGTGGCATCGAGATATGGTGGAGGTTGATAAGCTCAAGGTTTGTTGGGAAATCTCCAAGTGAGCAAAACCAAAGTCAATTCAAAGACCAACAAGTGGGAGAAAATAGTTTGGAAACAGAAAAAGTTTTTCAGGCGGGAGAAAAACATTACTAACATTAGGGACGAATTTTCGGGATGTGACAAACCTTCCCCCCTTAAAAAGAATCTCGTCCCGAGATTCGGAGACTAATGAAGATTCCCGGGGTTATAGAAGATATTTCTTGTATGGTTTATTACACCCCTAGATTTAAATATTTTAAAACTTTTCTACACGGTACTAGGGTTTAACACTCAAAAGGGTTAACACTTAGCAGGATATTTCTAAAACAAACATTATCAAGGCATGATATTTTTATCACACTCAAAGCATTCTAAGGATGGCATGGCAGGGGCTCACTGAATCAAACAAGATAGGATCTACCCCTACGGTATATAAATATAAACTAAGGTTTTTGCTTAAACGATCACACATGGCAAGGCACACATAAACCACAAAACCATGGCAAAACAACAAGCAAGTCTACAACCAAGCTAACAAAACACTCTACAAAAATCCTTTCGTGCTCCAACGATGTGGGACACTCAAAAAGCATAATAAAGCTTGCGATGGGGGTCATCGTGGAGGGCTTGGGCCCTTTCTTTAACATGAGTTCTCACAAGGTTCATATTGGGTGAGGAACCTTGTGTCGTCACATGTATGAGTTTTTTTTTTCAAACCTATACACGAGCCAACATTAAGTGAGCGGGACACCGTGGTTGTAGTGTCTCATTGATTACTTCCACTTAATAGTTAAACCTATGCAACACACCCAAAATAATTCTCATACTAATGGGTAGTGTCGATTCCTTATCAAGGAAGAAACCGGCAAGTCGCGTTGGGAAAGGGTTGGGACAAGCTTTTCTACACCATACTGTTGACCGACACGAGCCATGCCAGTTAGGCGGAGACGGGTTAAATCCATCGGGTCGTTGTCGGGCAAAAGTATGGCGGGGCTCTCCATGCTAGGGTAGTCTACAGCCAGCCTGGTGCTCTGATACCATGCTCTGTGGCACCCCCTTCTGACACATGTCGTCAGAAAGGCGGTCGCCCCGTGCGCCAGCCCAGGATATCCGGACGCACCTTACGACAATGCAACATAGCGGGAATATCATTACACAATCAGGCCCAAAGGGCTACAAAGGGTTTACAGGGCCATCAAGGCAAGAAAATCTATTATGGCCAAGTATGGCACGAGACGGAGTTTAATCGGCAGCGGAAGATAATGGTACGACAACGTCTTGGTGCGGCTCCATTCCACAGGCATCTGGCTGGGCTACTGATCCTAGCACGTTCTTGCTCCATCTCTTTGCTATGGTAGAAGGTGAATCCTCTCCACGTCTGGCCACATGAAAAGCCAGTTTGAGTACAATGATGTACTCGCAAGTAACAACCACAAGACATGAGCAGTCAAGCAATCAGGCAACAAGTAACTAGTGACAGAAAATAATCTAAACATGGCAAGTGTCTACTCACGACATTCCAAGTGGATAGCAACAGGGTAGCACGACAAATCATGGCATAAGTAGATGATGGGGTATCCCCAGTACAGAGTCCAAGCCAGGTGGGGTTGGATCGTGCACCGGCGATCAGACAAGAGAACTTACCTGTGACGAATAACGGATGTACCCATTGGTAATAAGTATTATAACAAACCTGTCACAACTAGGCCCAACGGCCTCACCACATCTTTCCACTGCTAGGCCCACTGGCCTCATCTATCCACTAGGTAATGCACGGACGATGTTGGCTCAGGCCTAACTCTAGGCCCCCAACGATCGCACCGCCATCCCTCAACGCGGGTAACCATTCACAACTGAGGTAACATTCCCTGCATCATCTTATTGTTTATTTAGTGAAATCAGGTTCGACAAAGGACAATAGTGTGACCGACACTGAACTGTTCCATAACCTAGGAACAAGGCTAGCTGCTAGTTGATACACTCTCGAGAGGTTGCAGTTACCACCCATCTAAATGCACCTTGCTTCGCGACGGCAAGATACAATTACATAACCGTTCACGCTACCAAGACACTCCTTGTATAGCTACCGACTTACCACTCGGGCTAAGTCTTATGACGAAGTGAATCCGGCATGTCCCCAACTCATGAGCAACGCCTAGCTCCGGAACCTTCACAAGACTAGCCCCGACCACAACTATGCAGTATCCGACTAGACTTGCCAAGTGGGTAGCATCAAAGGAGGCATGATAGGTTACATAGGTTATGGCTCTCCCATTTGGGCGACAGTGGCAGTTCGTTCAAGGTTCAGATTGGTGGCACTATGGACTGACCCTATCGAAGCTTGGAGGGTTGGTTCATTTAATCCAGTTTCTTTCAACAACAATTCCAACAACAGAGGGTTAGTCCCACACAATAAATATAATATCATATCAACATGAAACAGATTAGTCCAATGCAAAATCATAATATCATATCAACATGATACAGAAACAAACTGCACTCAATATTTCAAACAATATATAGTTAGTTCAATCAATGGTTAGTTCAACCGGGCGATGGCGGAGATAACTCCGACCAGTGACAGCCACAGGTTGAGTAAAAGAAAATAACCAGCACAGTTGGTTAGCGTCAACCGGGCGATGGCGGAGATAACTCCGACCAGTAGCAGCCACAGATCGACTACAAAAGTTAGTGGAGGCGTCCACGCGATCCCGTTCCTCCATTCCATTGACTGCGGCGGTTCCTCCAGTCCATCGTCGCCGGAATGGGGAGTGGTGCATGGTACCATCCAACACACGCCACAACTCTACAGAAAAGTAGACGAGATTCAATCCACGTGGGCGGTGCCCAACATGTATTTAGTCGCCGGCCGGAACTCAACCCACACTTGATGGGTTTATCGTATTACAGGAATGAAAACAAAGTCACGATATCTCATGATGCACAGTTGACGAATATAAACCAAAGCCACGATATCTCGTGACGCACAGTTGACAGATGATAAGCAATCATAAGAAAGAAAGCATCCATTCCACTCGAGGATTAACTCGACGTGGTGTCAGCAATCTTGGCAAAAAGATCCAAATGAAGGCCAGCTTCCCAAGCGTCGCAGTCAAGGCGGGCATACGTCAGCCAAGTTTGACGGAGGGAGAAGAAGCAAATAACTCTTTTGGCAAATGCCCCAACTCCAAGGATCATAAGACGACATTCGTCCGCTCCTCACCTCGGCGAAGGAGAAGAAGCAAACAATCATGGGGACGCTTAGTTATAGTTAGCTGGTCAGATGGTTCGACAAAGCCACGCAAGTGCGAGGCGCACAAATTAATCATATGCCAATCGTTTACACACATGGACGATGAGTGAAACATGGCATCGCTAACTATACTGGAAATGAAACACGGCGTTATTATCTAAGCTCGAAATAGACATAGCATGCAAGTACACATATGGAATCGCTAGCATCGAATAGCCCCACATAAAATACCACGCATGACATGATAATCTGCAACAAACAGCACTGCTTGAGTGTTCATAGCAAGTGGTTAGCTTGCCTTCGGAGATCGACGCCATTTGTCTTGAGGGTCACGGACACATCGCGGTTTTAGGGTATCGGTTTGCCAGTACCACGGAATACCTATACATGCATACGCGGGTGCTGAGCATATAAACATTTTACAAAAATGTGAAACCTATACCACTGGATAGATCTTCTCAAACCATGAATTTAGAAATTTGAATCACCTCGAACGGAGCTACGATTCAAAAGTTATGGCCGTGCGATGATTAGCTAATCGCTGCTCACTTCGGAAAAAAAAACTGCATTGGGCTGCTTCTGAACCGGGCCGGACTGGTCGCGCATTTCGCGGAATACGCCTTCCAACGGGGGAGACGGAAAACCACCGGTTCCGCCTCCACTTGCCCTGACAGTGGGCCGGGCCGAGGCGGGGCCCGCCGGTCGGGGTGACCTGGCGCCACGCTGGCGGCCGCTGGTCGTCTCCCTCGTGCGGGACGCGACCGACGCGGGACGGGCCCGACGCGGTCTCGGCTGGCTCGGCCGTCGGCCGCCAATGTGGGAGCTTCCAGTCGACACCGCGCTTGATGACGCGCAGATCGCGACTAAGGTGAAGAACATCACCAGCCTTCGGGCCGCCGATCCGTGCAACATTAGCTGCCCAGTCGAACCATATGGGCCAAACAATCCCGTGCCTGAGGTAAGCACCTTGAATTCTCTTTACTTTGCTTTAGTCGACAGTTTCTCTTGACTCAGTTTTCTGCTCGCTGCTCGTCAGGATCGAAGGGCTTACGTGAGCCTTCCTCCGCTGATGGAGAATGGACCTCACGATGAGGCCACAGTCGTCGAGCAGGACGACGATGAAGATGAACTCCTTTCTGCTCACTCGCCGAATGAGGAAGCAGAAGAGGATGACGAAGATGAAGAGCCGCTGCGGAAGCGGCTAAGACGAAGGAATGTCGACTCCACCTCGGGGTCGTCTCCTTTGAAGGAAGTGGTTGCAGAGGACAGGGAAGCCCGCGACTCGTCCTCCGATGCGAGTGAGCCGGTTGATCCGCTGTTCGTGTCTCCACTGAATTCGGCACCGCCCGTTGGGTTTGGGGGGATGGCATCTCCTCCCATGAGCAGCGAGGATGAAGACGTCACCAGGTGAGCCTCTGCAAGTACGCCTTGTTGTCATTTGTTCTTCTTTCGACTCCTCAGACGCTTTTCTGAAGTTTTGCTTCTTTACACAGCCATCACACTCGTGGAGATGGCTCTTCGCCTCGAGAAGAGGAGCACCAATCCGCGGCTGTCCCGGAGCGAACCACCGGGGCACCCCAAGAAGCGCCTGAGGCCAATAATCCTTTGACGTTGAAGACGTCGACCTCCAAGGTGCCAGAAAGAGCTGCTGATGCGACTGCAGTGGATGCTGAGCTACTGGAGCATGTAAGTATATTCTGTCTTAGCCTTGCAATTTCTTGTGTCGGGTGCGCGAACAGCGCTCCCGATGGGAGTAGCCCCCGAAGATGTGCGTGACTAGGATAGTCGGGCACAGATTGACACTTTTGCTTCTTTGCACAGCCGTTTTGTCGCCAGCTGCTTGAGGGAGCCAAGTCCTTCATGCGCATGGAGAAGGAGGATGGTCGACTCCGCATTGCTCTGGAGCGAGCCAACAGTAAGCACCAACCCGTGCATTCAGGAGGTGTATCGACTATCTTTGTTTTTGACTTTGATCCGGTGATTCACAGGCGAAAAGGAGACTCTGGCGAGGCGGGTCGCCGAGCTGGAGAAGTCCCTGGGTGCAGCTCAGGAGCGTGAGCGAACCCGGGGCGAACTAGAGAAGACCCAGGTTGAACGCTTGCTCGGACTCGCCAACGCAATCGGAGGTGAGTATCTCGGCTCGTTGCCTACTTTGTCTTGTGTCGACTTCTGATGTGTCATAAGTGTGGTCAGTTCTCGTTTTTCAGGGCCGTGCGAAGGCGCTCCTCCAGAAGAGTCTTCCAGTGAGAATGTCGACCTGGAGACGGCTGTTGGCTTCGTGGACCGTGCCCATGCGTATGCTTCGACTGCACTGCAGCAATCTTCAGCGGCGCTGCAGAAGTCGAAGAATGCTCTGGCGAGTGTGCACCAGGGCATCTTCCCCAACCAGCCGTTGCCTGCCGACGTTGATGGACTTGCGGCCCCTTTTGAAGGCGAGGCGACCACCTTGGCGGACTACACGCGTGCTCAGACGGTACGCGGCTCAGAGTTCACTTTCCGGCTTTTGCTTGGTCATGAGGTTGCAGGCGACTTCGAGGCAGTTGTCAGCGACTTCCCTCGAAAGCCCGATGGCAGAACCAAGTCGCTAAACAGCGTCAAGGCGAAAGCGAGTCAGCTAGCTGTTAAGCTAATTGATACCTTTGAGAAGAAGCTTGCCAGGGCTGCAGAGTTAGCCTCCAAGAAGAGTCGCTCGCAGTCGGAGTCTGCAGTGTAGTCTGTGTAGTAGGGTTCCCTTTTGCCTTAGGGTTCTTCTTTTGGTTATAGTACTGTAATGAACCATACAGTTTGCGGGTCTTCTGGCCGCGGACAAATCTGATTCTGAAATGTGAATATGTGTCTTCGAGTCTTTCGTCATACTTTCTTCTAGGATGTGATCTTTTCTTTGCTTGACACTGTCGAACTTGGCAGCCTGAGATGGGTGAAACTCCCGAGGTTGCTGTGGCCGCTGGTGTGGGTGAAGACGAGGATACTTCTTCGGCTGCACCCACTCGCCCTCGTCGTCGAGCGCGTCCATCCCACGCGCGGAGCGCCAATGACCAACGAGTGTTCACCTATATGAGGAACAAGATTGTTGAACTTGAGTCGAAGGTGAGGACCGCCAAGTTGGAGTTGGAGCGCTGGAAGTCACGGCCTGCTGCACCGTTCTCACAGCGTGAGGAATTCCTTCTTGGTCAGATGGACCTGATCAGTCGACAACTGCAAGGTTGGTCTTCTGACGCTTTGCTCTTGTTTCTTTATGCTTGCACTGTTCTAAGTGCTGGGTCTTCGTGTAGATGTGAATGCTGACCAGACGGCCGAACAGGGTCGAGTGGACGAGCGAGTGGGCAGAGAAGCCGCCGGTGACTCACTCGAAGCCCGTCAATTTTGGTCGGACAGGTCCAAGGGCAGTATACTTGCAAGAATGCTGGATCGCACTTGGCGGGCTGCTTTGCTCTTGGAAGGTTGCAGAAACACTCTATTGCAGGTCAACAAGGTGTTCTTTCCGCACAACGAGCAACCTAGCGGACTGGCTGCGCTGCTGGAGAGGTACCGTGAGGGTAAAGTCAAGGCGTTGAAGGAAGTCGTGCACACCCAGCTTGTTGCCGGGGCGAACGTGGCGCTGGCGTACGTTCGAATGCATCGGCCCCATCTTCCCTTGGACAAGGTGCTTGACGGCTTGCCTGGAGCGGATGACTATGCCGATACTCTTGCGGCTGCGCGTCAGATGATTCAGCAAGTCCAGGCCTTCAGCGAGCAGCTTGTGGGGCCGCTTGATGCGCCAAAGGAGGAACCTGGCGAGTAAAAATAGCAGTCTGTTGTTGTATGATGTTAGCTTGTAACATAAATATGCATGTATGTATGCCCATATGATGTTGTTCACTGAATGTATAATGTGTGATTTTGCACTCGTAGACCTGTATGGCGCGAGCCCCCGAGTGAATCGAGTGGCGGCCTAGGGTTTCTGAGTTTATGCCTGTGCGGCGCAGAACCCGAGTGATTCGAGTGGCGGCCTAGGCTGGACTTAGACCTGTATGGCGCGAGCCCCCGAGTGGTTCGAGTGGCGGCCTAGGATTTTCGAGTTATGCCTGTGTGGCGCAGCCCCCGAGTGTTTCGAGTGGCGGCATAGGCTAGACGTAGACCTGTACGGCGCGAGCCCCCGAGTGGTTCGAGTGGCGGCCTAGGATTTTCGAGTTATGCCTGTGTGGCGCAGCCCCCGAGTGATTCGAGTGGCGGCCTAGGCTGGACTTAGATCTGTATGGCGCGAGCCCCCGAGTGGTTCGAGTGGCGGCCTAGGATTTTCGAGTTATGCCTGTGTGGCGCAGCCCCCGAGTGATTCGAGTGGCGGCCTAGGCTGGATTTAGACCTGTATGGCGCGAGCCCCCGAGTGGTTCGAGTGGCGGCCTAGGATTTTCGAGTTATGCCTGTGTGGCGCAGCCCCCGAGTGATTCGAGTGGCGGCCTAGGCTGGATTTAGACCTGTATGGCGCGAGCCCCCGAGTGGTTCGAGTGGCGGCCTAGGATTTTCGAGTTATGCCTGTGTGGCGCAGCCCCCGAGTGTTTCGAGTGGCGGCCTAGGCTGGACTTAGACCTGTATGGCGCGAGCCCCCGAGTGGTTCGAGTGGCGGCCTAGGATTTTCGAGTTATGCCTGTGTGGCGCAGCCCCCGAGTGATTCGAGTGGCGGCCTAGGCTGGACTTAGACCTGTATGGCGCGAGCCCCGAGTGGTTCGAGTGGCGGCCTAGGATTTACGTTGATTGCTCGCAAAGGAAGAAATGACAAGTGTTTTCCTTCAAATATCTTTATTGATTCTCGCAAACAGGCCGCCTCGTTAAAACCCTTGCAGTCCCCTTAGGTACCCTGGCGAGGGAAAGAGTGCGTAAGAAACCTGCTGCTACTTAACAAGGTGAAGCTTACAAGCTGGGGTTTATCAGGCGTAGAAGCGGCGTAACTGTGCCACGTTCCACGGATTGCTGCAGACTGTCCCTGTCTTCGAGTCCTTCAGGCGGTAAGCTCCGTTGCCGATTGCCTCTGTCACAATGTATGGCCCCTCCCATGGGGAGGCGAGTTTGTGCACCTTCTTCTGCTTGAGCCGGAGAACCAGGTCTCCTGGGACGAATGCTCTAGGCCGCAGTCGCCGACCGTGGTAGTTGCGCAGGTCTTGCTGGTACACAGCTGTGCGGCTGAGGGCGATGTCGCGTGCTTCATCCAGGACATCCACATCATCCTCGAGTGCTTCTTTCCGCATCGGACTCGTCGTAGGCCACTACTCGTGGAGCATCAAATTTGATGTCGCAGGGCAGGACTGCTTCGGCGCCGTACACCATGAAGAATGGTGTATACTGGGTAGATCTGTTTGGCGTGGTGCGTAGGCTCCACAGCACACTTGGTAGCTCCTCCACCCAGGCTCCTGCGGCTCGCTTCAATGGTACTCGCAGACGCTTCTTGATGCCTTTGCTGACCAGACCGTTGGCCTTCTCGACTTGCCCGTTGGACTGCGGGTGCGAGACGGATGCAAAGCTGAGCTTGACACCTTGTTCAGAGCAGAAATCTCTGAATTCTTCGGCTGTGAAGTTTGTCCCGTTGTCGGTGATGATGCCGTGCGGCACACCGAACCTGAAGATGATTGACCTGATGAAGTTGACTGCTGAGGTTGCGGTTGAGCTTGTGATTGGGACCGCCTCGATCCACTTCGTGAACTTGTCGACTGCCACCAGGAGGTGAGTGTGCCCGCCTGGGGAGGATTTCTTGAAGGGACCTACCATGTCGAGTCCCCATTGCGCGAAGGGCCACGCGAGTGGTATTGTCTTCAGTGCCGACGCTGGTGCATGCGGCTTGTTGGCGAACTCCTGACAGCCAACGCATTTTCTGACCAGCTCTTCTGCGTCTTGCATTGCGGTGGGCCAGTAGAACCCTGCTCGCAAGGCCTTGGCCACCAGTGCTCGACTGCTTGCGTGGTGCCCACATATGCCGGCGTGGATGTCGAGTAAGATTGCTTGGCCGTCGGCTGGATCGATGCACCTTTGGAGTACTCCTGAGATGCTTCTCTTGTAGAGCTCGCCATTGATGATGGTGAAGCCTTTGGAACGGCGGACGATGCGCTTGGCTTCGACTGGGTTCTCCGGCAGCCGCTGGTGCAGCATGTAGGCCAGATACGGGCTTGTCCATGTGGGCTCGACTAGCATTATCTCCATGACCTCCTTCTCCGTGCCTGGCGGATTGGCGGTGCTTGTTGTCGATGTAGAGGGTCCCGGCGGGGGCCGGACCTTGATTGAGCGCTGTGTGATGCACTCGAGGAAGACTCCGGGTGGCACCGGGGCTCGATCCGAACCTAGATTGGCCAGGATGTCAGCTTCTTCGTTGCTTTCGCGGCCGATGTGCCGCAGTTCACAGCCGTCGAAGAGGCCTTCCAGCTGATTGTACAGCTCCCTGTAGGCTATCATGTTGTCAGCGATGGCATCACACTGCTTCATGGTTTGCTGCACGACCAGATAGGAGTCGCCGTAGATCATGAGGCTAGTGGCGCCGCAGTTCTGGGCCATCCGCATGCCGTGGATCAGTGCCTCGTACTCTGCTTCGTTGTTGGAAGGAGTTGGGAACTTCATCTGCAGCACGTACTTCAGCTTGTCGCCTTTAGGTGAAATGAGCACGACTCCTGCTCCGGCTGAGTTGAATTTCTTGGATCCATCAAAATACATTGTCCATGCATTGGACAAGTCGGGCTCGTCGGGCAGTTGTGCTTCTATCCACTCTGTGGTGAACTCTGGGAGGACCTGAGCCTTGATCGCCTTCGGGTGTGCGTACTTCAGCCCCCATGGTCCTAACTCGACAACCCACTTAGCGACTCTTCCTGTCGCGGCTGGGTTGGTGAGGATGTCGGATAGGGCAGAGGAGCTTACCACCGTGATCGGGTGCTCGGAGAAATAATGGACCACCTTCCTGGACGTAATGAAGACTCCGTATGCCAGCTTCTGGTAGTGCGGGTACCGCTGCTTGGAATCAGTTAGCACCTCGCTGAGGTAATACACTGGTCGCTGAATAGGGTGACTCTTTTCTTCTTCCTCCCGCTCGACTACAAGTACGGTACTGACCCTCAGCCGGTCAATCTCCTTGCTGATAGCATCTCTCTTGGGACCCGCGAAACGCCTCATGGACTGCTTGACTGGTCTGGCATCTTTACGAACGCGTAAGCAGTGCTCGGCGAGTTCCCTTGGTATACCTGGCATGTCAGAAGGTTGCCAGGCGAATATTTTCCAGTTCTCGCGCAGGAACTCGACGAGCGCGCTTTCCTATGCGTTAGTCAGGCTTGATGACACCCTGACCGTCTTGTCGGCGTCCGTCGGGTGTACCTGGTGAGCCCTTGTGTCGTCGCTTGTGTTAAATGTCGACTCCTTGGATGGTTTCTTCCGTGGCGGGAACAGAGTCCTGTCGTTGTCGACTGCCATCATCTCCAGCTGCTCGTCCATCCCAAAGAACTCAGAAATCCTGCTGAACTCGCGGTCGCAGCTGTCAGACCGGTCGAAGTCGCCTTTCACCGTGATGACACCCTTTGGTCCCGGCATCTTGAGCAGGAGGTAGGCGTAATGTGGCACTGCCATGAACCTGGCGAAGGCCGGACGACCCAGTATGGCATGATATTGCGACTTCCAGTCGACTACCTCAAAGTCGATCGCCTCTCGCTGGAAGTTTTCGGGTGTGCCGAATATGACATCGAGTGTAATGGTTCCCATGGGCGTGACTGCTTGCCCTGGTACTATACCGTGGAAGGTATTTGCTGATGGCGTTAGGTTGGATGTTGACCTGTTCATCCTTCTCAGGGTGTCGGCGAAGATGATGTTTATACCGCTGCCTCCATCCATGAACACCTTCTTCAAGGTGTACTCCCCGATCTGAGCTTCGACTACCAGAGCAGCGTGCCCGGGTCGTGGTATCGCCGGCGGGTGGTCCGCTCTGGAGAAAGTGATCGTTGTTTCTGATCCTCTCAGGTAATCGGGTACTGCAGGTGGATTGGCGAGTGCTTGGTAGACCTGGCGGGTGATGATTTTCTGTGTCCTGTTGGAAGGACGTCCTTTCTGTATCATGTTGATCTGCCCACGTGCTGCCGGGAACGCGTTAGCAGGATCCTGCGGCTGTGGCTGTGGCTGTTGTTGCTGTTGCGGGTAGAAGGCCAGCGCTGCTTGCGCTGGGTTGGCGACTGGAGGAGGAGGTGGCGCCTGGAGGGCCAGCTGTGCGGCTGGCTGTGCCACGGGTGCTGCTTGATTATCGCGCTGTCCGTTCTGAGGGACTATTCGCGCAAACGCCCTGTATATCTTTTGCGCCTTTCTGCAATCCTTCAACAGGTGGCGGGATCCCCACTTGCCTGTTTCTGGGTCCCTGAACATGTGATGCTTGCAAGGTTGCTCTAACTCTTCTTCCTCAGTCAGTGGGCGTCTCCGCCACTCGCGCTTGCGACTTCCGTCTCTATGGTAGCTGCTGCCACCGTCCTGGTTGTATTGCCTTTCATTCTCACGGGGGGTTTCGAATCCCGCCGCTACTAACTCGATCGAGTCGTTGCCGACGTAACGCGGCTTCTTCTTCAGGCGCCCTTCTCGCCAGTTGCTGGGTCCTGCTTCCTGCCTCGGGGATCGTGGTGCATCACGAACAGAGTCTTCTCCATCTGCCCACTGGTTGGCTATCTGCATGAGCTCGATCATGTTCCTCGGCCTAAGCCTACCAAACTCCTCACGGAGGTCGCGGCGGTAAACGCCGTGCATGAATGCATCCATCACCCTGTCCTCTGAGGTGGCTCCATCCATGGTGTTGCGAAGTAAGGTCCACCGCTGGATGTACGAACGGAGTGGCTCGTCTCGACCTTGCTTGCACGCCTGGAGCTCAATGAGGGTTGTTGGCCTTGCGTATGTCCCCAGAAAACTCTTCACGAAGGCGTTCCTGAACTCTTCCCAGGTGCTGAAAGCGTCCCTGGGCTGAGTGTTGAGCCACCCGCGAGTAGATCCCGTGAGCATCAGCTGGATGTACTGCATGGCAGTAGTCGAAGTACCACCTTGACAGCTGCACGCGATGAGGTAGTCTTCCAGCCAGTCCCTTGGGTCTTGCTTCCCATCATACTTGGGTGTCTCCGCTGTTAGCTTGAAGCCTTTGGGCATCTTCGTGTCGCGGATGTTGAAGCTGAAACATGCGGCTCCGCGTGGCTCGAAGTCGTCGTCGTCGTAGTCGTTGGCTTGTGCACTCGCCGCTCGCAGCCGTCGACTGCGGTCCACCCTTCTCTGTGCGACGACGTTACGGACATCTTCGCCTGGCTGCGGCTGTCGCAGTCGAATTGGGGCTGGGTCTGCAAGTGGTGCGGGTTCACGATCGCGGCGGTCTCGATTCTCGTGCACCCTTCCTGCTGGTGCTGACTTTGCCAAGACTTCCTCGACTTCCCTGAGGGATTGGATTTGTCGCCTGTGGAGGCGGGCGTGGGCGTCACCTTCCGGCGGCTGTGTTAGTCGCAGGTAGGTTTCGACCGCCATGAGGGCCGAAGCGGGTGTCTTGGGGACGGGGATTCCGTCCGCATCTTCCGTCATGAATGACGACTCCAGATTGCGAGTGAGGTGGACGCGATCAGCTTCTGGCATCCGTGGCATGCGAGGCCTGTGACGTCCTCCTTGCGAGACTTCCTCTGATCCGGCCAAGAACGAGTATGCTGCCCTCCTGGCACTCGACGCGTCGGCTAGTTCTTTGCGCCGAATCAGATCGGCCTTCTCTTGGCGAACTCGCTCGGACTCCTTCCAAAGCAAGTATTGGACCGCCAGTTGGTCTTCTCGGGGTTCATCTGGTGAAGGGAACGTGCCCTCGTCCACGTGCTTCATGGCCTGGATCGCCATCTCCCGAGTGATTGTGAGTCTTGTCACCCTGTCCGGCATAGTCACCTCCAGCGGGTATACGTGTTCCCCGCCGTTGGATCTTGCTGGGCTGGCCATATAGACCTGCGCGGGGTAAACCCGTCGAGTGGGGCTGATGCTCCCAGTCCTGCTTCCTTCGTCCGAGCTGTGCTCAGAGTCGAAGATCACAGCAACGTGGCGGGTGCCACGGCCGCTGCTACTGGCGACTCCGCGATGCGGAGGCGCGATTGGCGTAGATCTTGGCGCAAATTTTGGCTTCGTCCGAGGCACAGACAAGAAGGTCGGAGTAGACTTGTTCCGCGCCAAGGTTGCAGTAGATGCGATTTTTCTGGTAACCGCGGGTGTGGTCACCGCAGTCGCCTTTGACGCGGTCGTAGATGGTGCTGACGCAGTCGAAGCAGATGCGATCTTCACGGCAGTCGATGACGCGATCGCCTTGGCTGTAGTAGATGCGACCTTCGCGGCGGGTGAAGCCGCGGTCGGCGCAGTCGGTGTAGATGCTGGCGCGTCCGTCGCGCGCAACGTGGCTAGCGTGGGCCGGAGCGTTCCGCGACTGTCCACCAGATAGCGCAGACTACCAAAGGTAATCCACGTGCTCTGCTGCACCTCAGAGTACGCCGGGAGATCCGCCGGCGAGTGGTGGACGAACTCGAGGAAGCCGGTGTAGATCGACTCCCTGGCGCTGATGCCGTTCTTCATTGTTGATGAGGCCGGCGCAACCATGACTCCAACGATCTGTTCTTTCCCACAGACGGCGCCAATTGACGAGGTGGGGGCTCGGCAAATCCCAAGGTTGTACACCCCGGGTTGATTGAGGGGGAGAGAGAGAACGTTGGTGGCTGTGACGGCTAACAGGGGGCGAGTTTTACCCAGGTTCGGCCCCTCGAGGTGAGGTAAAGACCTACTCCTGCTTGTCTGGAATTATTGAGGTGGCTACAATGGCGAGATGCAATCTCGCTAGGGTTTGCTTGCTGGTTGCTTGACCTAAACGACGCACCCTCCTGGCCTTTATATCACAGGCCAGGTCTCAGGTGGACGGTGCAGATTGCACGTTACAAGATAAGGAAAACTCTCATCGGCCTAACCGACTACTTGGGCCACCCGGTATACTTCATGGGCTTCAATGGGCTTCACTTGGCGTGACCCAGGCATCACCACCGTGGGGCACCCGAAAGGTAGCCCCACGACACTCCTCCTTCAGCTTTAGGGACTTCTCCAGCTCGGAAGTTCTCTGGCCATCCAGCTTGGCCTGATCCCGCAGCTTGCGGGTGGTTTCTTTCTCCGCGAGGAGACCCTTCTCGGCGTCTTCGGCTACCCTCCGGGCCTCTGCCTCTTCCCGCTGTGCATCCCTGGCATCCCTGATCTTCTCGTCCAGCGCCGCTTGATGTTTCTTCTCCGCCTCAGTGAGGCGCTGCTTGACCTCGATCTTTAGCTCCTCTCTTCGGAGCTCCAGGTCCCTGGCCTCTTTCGCCAGTTCAGCCTCTCTGGCTGCCAGCTGCTGCTCCCGCTGCGCGAGTTTGTCCTGCTTGCTCTTGTTCTTCTTCTCCATGCTTTTCCACATGATTGAGAAGAGGCTCCACTGGCGGGACAGCTCGGTCGCTGCTCTGTTAATCGCCTCCTCGGCGTGGGAGCTGGCACGCACCAGCGCATATTCCCTGGTCTCAATCTCCTAGACCAGTTGGTCGACCCCCCGGATCACGGCTTCCCTGGTGCTCGCCCCCGTGATCGTGATCTTGGGGGCTGCTCCCTGCGGGCCCCCGGGAGCGTTTCTTCTTCCGCACCGCGCGGAGAAGTCCGTTTTGATCTCCGCCAGCGCGGCTATCTCGGCGCACGCTCCAGAGCATGTCGACAGGGTGACGAAAGCATCCAGCTCTTCCCGGTCATAAGCGAGCAATCCAGAAGGTTCGGGGTTCCCGGACAGTTCGCGTTTCTGGCAGCGGTCGGACCTTGCCCGGGTGCCGCCGCGCGCTCACCCTCCGGGTGCGCGTTCGTTGTCGCCCCAGGTGCGGCTTTGGACACCTCTTGGTCCGGAGTCGTCGCGGCGTGGTCTCCCGTCGGGGACCCGCCAACCACCGAGGTATCTGATTCAGCAAGGCACAATGTCAAGTCAATGGGGGCGGAGCAAGGTTAGACTTGTCCGGTTGGACGAGGCTTACCTGCCGCTTCCGGAATCCCTGCTCCTCCGGCCTTCGCGGGGGTCGGACGCGTCCCGGAGTTTTTCTACGCGTCGCCCCCAAGTACCTTCTCCAAGCTGGAAGCGGTCGGAGCCCCTCCGGGGGCACCGGCGCTGGTGGCCGTGTCGCGTTCCGCCGCCTCCCGCCGCCTCTTGCTGGCTTCCGGGGAAGTTTGGCCCCTGCAACGACTTTTGGTCAACTTCCCGGAGGCGCAGCTCGCAAGTTCAGTAGCAGCACAACAAGGACGAGCAAGAAGAAAGCTTACCCGCGGGGTCGCTTGTGGCCCAGCGACTCGGGCATGCCTACGGACCCGGCGGAGGAGCCGTGCGGGCTCGCAGGCATCGCGTTAGTGGCGAAGGAAGGCTCCAGGGCCGGCGGCTGGCGTCGGGGCTGCTCCATACGTCGCGGCGCAACGACGAAGGCGTCGTCATCAACCTCCATGCCCACGGGGCCGCTCTCTTCTCCGACCACGGGCGGCGCCCGGGGGCTCGTCTCCGGACTCGGGACCATGGCGGGTCCCTCAGCTAGATGCAGGGAAGAAGCCTTTTCCTCTTCTTTGTTGCCGATGGCTTCGCCGGAATCGTCGCCCTCGGACTCCTCGTCATCGCCATCAGACTCATCGTCACCATCGTCTCCGTCCTCGGTGGAGCGGGCGGACTCCACCTCGGAGTTCTCCGCGCTTTCCGCCTCGGACTCAGAGGCCTCCTCCTCGCCGGAGCTAGAGGTGACCTTGACCCTGCGAGCTCTGGCCTTGGGGATCTGGGGCCCTGCATCGTCTTGACCCGTGATCCCGAGGGCGTCGCACT
This sequence comes from Puccinellia tenuiflora, assembly GCA_012064385.1. Lineage (NCBI taxonomy): Eukaryota > Viridiplantae > Streptophyta > Magnoliopsida > Poales > Poaceae > Puccinellia > Puccinellia tenuiflora. The sequence goes on from QRDG01000316.1 coordinate 3,998,822, forward strand.
CCGGCATCTCTGCAAGGATCTCCGCTTTTCTTGGATCCTCGCTCAGAGGCTGGACTCCCTCAGGCATTTGGTATTGTGCGTTGGGGGGAAAGATCTTCCTCATGGCGTCGAAGAGGGCTCCGTCGCTCATGTCAGTGTTCCGCAATCGAGAAGGGTCCTGGGGACCCTGAAAGTTCCAGGCCGGGTGAGGCCTCTTCTGCAGGGGGGCCAGTCGGTTGCGCAAGGCGTGCGCAACAATGGCGGCCCCGGAAATCCCCTGCTCCCGCAGAAGCTTGAAGCGGGACACCGCCATCGAGAGAAGCACATCCTGTTGGCTCAGGCCCCTCCAGAGTTCATGGCTCTCCAGGTGCCTCTTCGGTTCTTGGAGGCACTCAAGGGCCTCCGGCACGACGACGAGGAAACAGATGTTCCTCCATTCCTCCCACTTGGACTTCACCACCATCTCAGGCTAGAATTGCTTGACGTTCTGGCGGAAGAAGAACGTGACTCCACCTGCCAGCCATCCCTCCTTCCCCAAGCGGGGATAGAAGAAGTGCCGGAACAGTGCCACGGAGGGCACCACCCCGACGAACGCCTCGCAGGCGTGGGCAAAGACGGACAGATCCAGGATGGCCCCTGGAGTCAGATGCAGGAGCCTCAGATTATATGCTCGCAGGATCTCAAGGAGGAAGTCTGAGAATGGGGGGACTAGCCCCATCCGGACGAAGATGTCGAAGATGGGGACCTGGGTGGGCCCCCGATCCTCGGCCGGCGGCAGAACCTCTATCGCCACGCGGGCCGGTATGTCCCCTCTCGCCTGGGACGCCACCGCCCCGAATCGAGCCTTCATCAGCATCGCGGGATCGGAGGCGTAGATGCTCGGGAACAGGGCCGTCTGGCGGCGCATGTCCGCCGTCTCGGCGGCACGTTCCGACCTCTTCAACGCTTTCCCGGACCTCGGAGGCGGCTGCCTCCTAACGAGCGAGGCGCCGGCGACCTTCTTCTGGGCGCTCTGCTTGGTCCTGGCCATCGGAGCAGCGGCGTTCGACGCTTGGTGTCGCGGCGGCCGAAAGGAGTTTGCGGCGCGCTGCGAGAAGGACGAAGACGAAGTGCTCTCCGGCGGCGCTTCGGGATCTCTGTGTTTGGGAAGAAGTAACGGCTACAGTTCCTTGGAACCGTGGCTTATAAGGCTCCCCACGCGTCGCTTCGTGGCCCCACTACTCCGGCCGGCGCGGGGATCGAGGAGGCATTCCATTCGACCGTCTCCTCCCGTTGGATTCAAGTCGAGCGTTGGCGACCCGCGCGGATCGCATCGTTCAGAAGACCCGTGGGACGCATGCCTCCGTGTTGCGCGGCTCTGACGGGTGGGACAAGACATTCAAGGCCTGACGCCGGGGACCCACTTTGACTCTATTTGGTCATAGCCCCGGCGGCAGAAGGGCGTGGCCGCCGGGACTATGCCCGGGGGCTACTGTCGCAACAGTGGAACATAGGGTTCCCCTGATGCGGTCAAAGTGGGTCCATCGCACATGGGCCCACCAAGGGGGCACTCAAGGCCAAGGCACAACACTGGCAGATGCCCCCCCCCCCATCTGCCCCACGGCGTCCGGACAAACACGGCATCGACAACCAAGGCAAAGGACCAGGGGACCCCCTGGGGCCCCGTCAACCCGGAAGCAGACATGGAGGTCCCGGGGACCCCACGCTCAACAGAAGGCCAGGCTCACCCCCGGGAACCAACCTCCAGCGCGCGAAGAGGATAAGCTTGCCAGCCCTGGCCGGAAGCTCCTAGAAGACTTGGGCGCCATGAAGATGGAGGCGCCAAGGGGGGCAGAGGTGGAAAAGCTGTCAGACTCTTTCCGCCCTACCTAGAAAAGGTGGGCGACCGCACCTACCTCCTCTCAGAAGAATACTTGGACGAGAGGAGGCCACGTCGCCTCCTAAGAAGAACCCGGAGGGGTTTTCCCGCCAAAACCCCTCCAGCCCCAAGGGTGCACCTGTGGTATCCCCTTAGCCTATAAAAGGAGGACCAAGGCGCCCAAGGGAAAGGACGGAACATCAGCGAGTCGGAGGCTAGGCTAGGTAGCGCACAAGTCCGAGAGTAGCTTAGGCGAGAGGTGATCTCCTCCGGGTCAGGATCTACTCGTCTTCAACCTCTAGCCGACACCTCCCGAGTTCACACCCGCAACCACCATTGTAAAGCTACACCATGATACACCACTCAATCCAGACATGCAGGAGTAGGGCTGTTAGCCTCCGGGTGGACTGAACCTGGGTAAACTCCTTATGTCTCTGTGATGCTTGCTAGCACGTAGATCTCGAGCGTAGACGAAGCCCCCCGGCAGAAGACGTTTCTCAGCCTCCTTCGCGCCCCATACCGAACCTAAAAAGGGGGTATCCTTTAAGGAAAATTTTGTTTTTGCCACTTTTGTTTTTCCCATTTTGCTTTTGCCACTCTAAATTTTGACATTTTGCTTTTGCCCTCCCAGTTCTTGGTAATGCATCATTTTTGCCCTATGTGGGGGCAAAACCAAAATGAAAACTGCGAAATTTGGTTTTGCTTTTGCCCCTACTCTTGTTGTTTTGGTTTTGGTTTTGCCACTTAAAAGGGCAAAAGCAAAATGTCAAAATTTAGAGTGGCAAAAGCAAAATGGGCAAAAACAAAAGTGGCAAAAACAAAAATTTTCCTATCCTTTACTCCCGGTGTCCGTGATCCAAGACACGACATTCAGTAACAAAAATACCGAAGAACTTCTTGATTCCTCTCATGCACATAGCACATTTAATACCCGAAAGCAAAATTCTGAACATGCAAACTGAGAATGCCCAAGTGGCCAACGTTATGATTAGTAAGGAGAGTTATAAAAGGTCGGAACCGAAAAACAGAAAAAACGATCTCACTGAGACAAGCCTCAACCTAGATAAAACGGGATCTGTGCCCCAACCATGTTCCAAAGAATGGTTTCATCTCGAATTCAATGAACTAAACCCGCTACGGAAAGCTCTTCCTTCTGAAAAATACGACGATTGCGCTCTCGCCAAATCACCCAACTACCAAGCTTGAGAATGGAATGATCACTAAGAAAACTCTTCTTTAGGTTGCTATGTGCACTATCGCATCACCAGCGTCGCCAATCTCGCACCGAGTCGATCACGGGGCCGGAGGTGGGATGGACCGATGTAAGTGAAATACATGTGCTAGATTTTCTCCAAATTTGCCTCGGCTAGGTACATTCTGCCAGCAGATGTGTGGGTGTCTTTAGGTTCCTCATGCACAAATGGTAGAAATAATTATTTTCCCAGACCTGACAAAGCAATGAATCCGCAGTCAAGATATTTTTCATGGCCGCGGCCCATAAGAAAAAACAACATTTACCCGAGATACAACCCTCCCAGATAATAGGCGCAATATCATATAATGTGGAATCCCTCGAATTGGAGTGCATAGGCAGAGTGTGCAGAATAAGCGCCGGACCAGGAGGAGCACCATAAAATCCGGTCGGGGGATCCTCCCCACAAGGGTGAGGGCTCGAAGAACGATGACTATGTGAGAAAGCTCAGGTAGCATCTCAGGCATCAGGCCCTGCCAAAGGTTAGCAATCCAACGTTGGTTATGCAGAGCCTCTTTTATATTTCTCTTCTTACTGCAAGAGATTTTGAACATGGAAGGAGCGAGTTCATGGGTGATCTATCTCCCTATGGAAAACAGGAAAAGTACGCTATGGATCTATCTCCCTGGGTGATCTCGGTGGCGGCAGCAAAGAAACGTCGATTTGTCTCATCGGAAGGCAAGGGGAACCCACCTAGCGGCGCTGTGGGTGTCGCTAGGCCTCCCATGTTATTCGGCCGGCACACAGCTGTCCATTTCACCTGAAAGTGTCCACCATGACATGTGCCTTCAGCCCTTCACCTCTCCAGAACCATGCACGGCGGCGCTGCTTAATTTTTTCTAGAGGACCCAAGCAAGAAATTTATGAACCGTAAGCATATATACTTCACCTCAGACAACACCACTTTGAGAAAGACAAGGCGGCCCTCCCGCGTAATCACGGAGCCCTTCCAAGCGGTGAGTAGACTATCAATTTTGTCTAGTAATGCCTGGAAATCAATTTTGCAGTGCGAGCGTAGCGAGAGTGGTGGCATACCTAAATAAGTACACGGAAAAGATATCTGTGAGGTTCTGGACTTGGCAACAAACTGAAAGGGCAACACTTTTCAAAGGGTTAGTGACAAGACCTGAAACTAAACCAAAACAAGATAATGACCTGAAACTCAACCGAAGCAAGATAATAACACCAAGACCAACCAAACCCATTGCAGTTAGAGGCAGTGAGTGTCAAGGAACCAAACGGATTCCTTGGAAACAAACCTCGCAAGAATCATATGGCAATATAAAAAACAAGATTAATAGCCAAACATACCTTAATTTTGGGGTTAATAATAATAATATCATAGATAGATACACAGGCATGCATGGTTCAATAACACAGATAACAAAGAACTTGGCTGCAACTCTCACACGGAGTTGCTATAGATAGATAGGTATGCTAGATTAGATAGTGGGCCGGACTAGAGAGACCAATCTTTCTCCGTTGCATTCATTCAATCTAGAGCCACCGTATTGTCCTCCTCTCTGCAGACGCGAAGTTAACTTAACAGAGCAAGCACCTCCTCCCCTGGATCGTCACAGGCAACAGCGCAGTGCGGGTGGCTGGGGTCAGCGAATTTGACGCCGGCCCGGCGTGCGCGGTCTACGCCGTCACGCCACATCCTCGTGAGGTGTTCCTGCAGCTCAGCGACCAGCTTGAGGTCCTCCTCGTCCGCCTCGTCGTCAGAGGTGTCCTCAAAGAATTCGGCACCGACCCATTGCCACTCATCGTAGATCTTGTCGATGGCTGACCTCTCCGTTTGGTTCTTCCCGGTCTCGACCAGCGCAACCAACGCCTGTACGAGGGCCTCTACCGACCTCTCCGGATGGTTCTTATCGATCTCCTTCCCGGTCTCCCTTGAACCGCTGGATTTGTTCTCTGTCTCCAACGCCTGAACCACCACGAGCAGTGCCTTGCGCATCTTCTCCGACTGGATCTTGTCCATCGCAGCCACTACCTTCCCTGCCTCTACCGGCGGCGCCTCTATTGTCATGGTGGAGAACCGGTTCTTCTCGCCGTCCACCTTCTCCGTCTAGATCGAGGTGGCGGCGGCGGCGGTTCGATCTCATCGATCTATATATATGGAACAGAGGAACCAAAGCCTAGGTACGGCTACGAGGAGCACTCGGTCCCAACTCCCAACTCACCGTACCGGACTCCATCCCCTCAAGCCCACGCAACCAACCGCGCAGTCCAATTATTTATCCACATAAACAGAGACAGATATAGGCAGTAATTAAAAACATGGAGAAAAGGATTGTCTAGAAAAACACGGAGAAAAGGTGTTCAATTGCTCAATTCTCAATCTCAGTGGACATTAATACAAGTAGTACAATACAAAATGAGTCCAAAATGATTGATAAACTGAAACAAGTGCAAACCGAAACAGCACTTCCTTATAGAAATCTTTAAGTGGACAACTATGAATTTGTCGTTTCAGTTCGACTTGCTACAAGGACAAGAGTCGCGGCTCATGCTCTTCTCAAGAGAAAATATGATGTTGGGCGAGCTAAGGAGGATTACGCGGGTCAGTCATTTGTCGAGTATGCTACGCGACAACCGCTACAGGAGACCGTCCTAGCTTGCGACTCCTAGCGACCAACGAACAAGCCACCTAAAAAAGCGCAACCCCTATTTGTCGCTCTTTGAAGAGGCTAGCTCGGACTCGCCCACGGGAGTCAGCGACATGGGCCGCCCATTTGCGGGCTGTATTTTCAGTTTCGTTTCACTTTTTTTTCCTCCACTCACCCGCGTGTGGCATGCGACGGGCCCCGGCACAGGGAACTTTTTTTCATTTCCTTTTCGTTTTTTCTGTTTTTGTTGCCGCCGTTCTGTTCCCTCTTTCGTATTTCTTTATGGTCTTTGATAATACATGAATTTCTGTTACTTGACCATTTTTTTATCTGATTTTTTTAATGAATATTTTTCATATATGTTTTTTAATTTCAACCATTTAAAAATGAACAATTATTAATTATGAATCATTTTTAAAATGAACTATTTAAAAAAAATGAATTTTTGGTTTATCGGTATTTTTGGTTCACTATTATTTTCGATTCACCCAAATTTATTTTCTTTTTTGGTTTACTTTTATTATTGGTTTGCTAGAATTTCTTGGTTCACTATTAATTTTGGTTCACCCGAAATTTTGGTTCACTATTATTTTCGGTTCACCCGAATTTTGGTTCCTTCATGGTTAACTATTATTTTCGGTTTAATGGCATTTTTGGTTCACTATTATTTTTGGTTCAACGGTATTTTTGGTTCCTTATTATTTTAGATTTACTTGCATTTTAGTTTCTTTTCAGTTCACTATTACTTTTGGATCACTATTATTTTCGGTTCACCTAAATTTTGTTTCATTTTCGGTTCACTATTATATTTGGTTCACGGGCATTTTTGGTTCTCTAATATTTTCGATTCACCCGAATGTTTGTTCACTATTATTTTGGTTCACCCAAATTTTGCATCCTTTTCGATTCACCGATATTTTTGGTTTCCTATTATATTTTGGTTCACTATTATTTTCGGTTCACCTGTAATTTCGGTTCAATCGAATTTTAATTTTTGGAAATGGTTCATATTTGAAAAATATTCACTTTTAAAATGGTTCTTTTTTTTAAAGTGGTTTGTATTTATAAAGAAATATTTTTTAAAATATTCATTTTTAAAGGTGGTTCATATTTTTGAAAAAAATATCCATATTTTTAAATAATCTTAGGATTTAAAAACAAAAAAGGAAATATAAAATGTGAAAAACAAACAGAAAAATTGAAACACGAAAAATGTGGTACTCCCCCGGTTCAGTTTAGAGGGCGTACGCGTGGCCCTAGGTTGTCAATTTGACCAATATAATGAAAGTTATACATTATAAAAATTATACCATTATAAACTTTAGATGTTATATTTTCAAATAATATAATTTTTATATTAAATAACTTTAATTATGTTGATAAAATTGACGACCTAGAGCCACGCGTACACCCTCTAAACTGAACCGGAGGGAGTACCAAGTTTTATTCGAAAGTTCAAAAAGAATTTTCTTCGAAAATAGTATACTAAAGACATTTATACAAATGATTCGACGTCATCATTCAATGTTACATTGTACGCAAACAAAAAAACATTTTTACGCTGGGAAGAATGAAGAAACCCGACGGGGAAGGGAAAACTCTAGGCACTGTCGTGCAACAGGAGCAGCGGTGCGGAAAGGGCTTTTACGCCATAATGGGCCTTCGTGTGAAACATAACTACGTGGGTGAGTCGAACCATATGACTCGCTAAGTGCGAGACATAGGGGCTTACCTAAATAAGAGAGCGGTCATCTAGGTACAACCTGTTGGACGGCGTAACGTGAAGCATATTCCGCTCCGCGCACCCCTCCGCACCGCTATTGGCCGGCCCAGTAAGAGCCCCTCCAGTCAGTTTTCTGGTAAAACAAATTTTCCTATTGATTTTTTTATTTTTTTCTTTTTAGTTTTACTTTTTTTCTTCCTTTTTCTGTTTACATGTTCTGTTTTATTTTTACTTCTATTTTTTCTTTTTCTATTTAATGTTTTGACTTCTATTTTGATTTTTTTACTATTTTTTCATTTTATTGTATTTATAAATTTTTATGTTGTGTGAAATATTAGTATTTTCTTGTTTGAATAACATAAATATTCCTATTCAAAAATAATTGAATAACATAAGTGTCCACCAAAAAATTATTCACGTAAGGTAAATGTTCCTATTGAAAAACTATTTTCAACGAGTTAAATATTTTTATGCAAAACCTGTTCAACATAATATAAATATTATTATTTGTAAAACCATTCAAATATAGAAATTCACTTTGGATCCCGAACTCACATACACCTGTACAATATTTTTTTTGTAAAACATGTAAAAAGAATCCGATTTTTTTTGTTGATTAACATATACACCCTCCCTTTCCTAAATATAAGATGTTTTAGCCACTTCACTTATTAACTACATGCAAGCTAAAGTGAGTGAATATATACCCTAAAGTGTGTGTAGATACATGTAGATACAAGTGAATCTAGAAAAGTGCTAAAACATCTTATATTTAGGAACGGAGGGAGTACAAGTTATCTACATACTTGACAACTTTGTGATGCACTGTCTAATACAAGAAATCAGTGGCCAAATTGGGATTTGAAAATTTCTTTTAAGAGTACTGAATTTTTTCACCGAGAGAAAAAAAATTCATTTCATCACGTAATTTGGAAAGTATATAGAAAACAATTTGTTTCGGCTTTTTTTAATTTGTGCGGTGCTTTGTTGATTAATGGTTGGGTGGTGCCCCCAGCTTAAGGTGGTGATGTAGTAAGCAGCAGTTTTCCCTCAATTAATTGAACTGAGGTTTATCGAACCAGTAGGACTTTGAAATCAACAACGAGGTTGTAACCCCACTTAGCGGAAATGAACATTTCGCCAAGTAGAACCACAATTGGATTACATCACATGCACAGGTACGACACAAAAAGATAAATAAACATAGTTCGAAATACTTTTATTACATCACAGGGGATCATACGTCCCGAATACAGCGGAAGCATTCATTCGTCTGAGTATAGACTACATCAAAGGCCTAAAGGCCAGAAAAGAAAAGGGGAACCCGCCCACGCGGTCTCAGGATGCCGCCTAGGATCTCTATCTACTCGTCGTAGTCGGCGTCGAACTCTACAAAGTAGCCTCCATCTGGATCGTCATAACCTGTTGTCGCTCCTGCATCGGTGAAAACACGGGCACCGGACACCCGATGGTATGAGTATAGGGGTACTCAGCAAGTCTTACGCTCAAGACAAAGGAAGTTTAACTATGCATATGCATTGGGATTGAAAAGGGGGCTGTATGTGGACTTGCAGCAGCAGCAGCACCTACTTCTACAGAGGACACTCTACAACTTGCGTCTAATTAGAAAAAGGGAAGAGAGCGATTGCGCTACTGGGCTAAACTACTCACCAAGCAATACCCGTCCTGAGACAACTCCATCGTAACATATACCCACGAGGAAGAAGTTCGGGCACTCACATGTTGTTCAGTTTTTAACGGGTTTATTATTTGAATATGGCTATTTACTAGTCAAATTAGCTATTTATGATATACGGTGATGTCTATGATCTTTTTAGCCAGCACCTTACCCAAGTCGTCCATAACTACGGACACGGCTTTTCGAAAAGATTTAACCCTGCAGGGGTGCCCAAATGTAACCATACACATTCAATCAACCACATGCCACAGAGGCATTTAGGTATCTCAACACGACCTTCCCCACCACTAGTACATTAGATAAAGAGCCACCTATCTGAGACTGATCCACGTCGGGAGCCCGGCCGAAACTCCTTTGCGGTCCCAAACGTTGCGAGGACGGCTTCGGGAGGATAACACTCATACGATTACTCCTCCTTCCACATGCGGTTAACGCTCATGCCGCAAACCTATATGTAGTTCAAAACATCTTGTTTTCTTGTATATGCTCCAAATGGTAAACACCCGAACTAAATGTGGCTCCCTAACCAATATAGCAGATCCAGTACTGAGTTGCGGGGAGTTCCATAAGTCTTCCCACATGTGGGTAGGGCGCTCATTCTTGGATAAGCAGAAAAAAAAGGTTTTTCCTAGGCGACACTAGCAGAACAAAACACCATAAACTGGCCTTCCGCCGGTGCCTTATCTTTAATATAATAAAGTGATTCCCACATAGCAAGTCTTCAATTATTAAGATATACCAACTAAGCATGTGATAGACCACAATCAACTCCTAAGCATGCTAGTAGATAGTAACTTGAAAACAAGCATAGGGTATAGGCAGGCATATCAGGAATAACTGGACTTCTATCAAGCTATGCAATTCTAAAAGGAATCGTAAGACACAACAGAACGGAAGTCCTAAAGCATGCAAGACAGGAATAGGCATCACATGAGAAAGTTGGGGGGGGCTGCTTGCCTGTTGGCTCAGTAGCCTGGTACTGAGCTAGATCCTCGGAGGTGTCGGGGTACTCGGCAACGTCGTCGTCTACGGGTAACCCCAAAACATAGCAAAACAACAATCAATACAAATTCATTCAAACAAGGATGATGACATGAAAATTTTAATTATGCAGCAATTTAAGTGTTAAACATTTTATTAGGAAAAATTAATTAGCATTTAGCAAATTAATAAACAACTAAAGCAATTTAGGCATTTTTAAAGTTCAATTAATGGACTTCTATTTATCCCGAAAGTTAAATTGTTTATTAAATGCATGCAAAATTAGAAACAGACATATTGCATTTTTAGCTACAATTTGATATAAGTTATGGGTTATATAAGTTTAATTAATTAACAAAAGATTAAATTATTTTAGCCATTTAAATTAATTCCGAAATTCAAACATAATTCATATTCGGTTACTTTTCAATTTTCTGATTTGAAAACATATTTTAGTTGCAATTTTTGACCAAAGGTATAACCATTATTTAATTATTAGAAAAACAGGACATAAAACAAAAGGAAGGGACTTGTTTACAAAAGAATTTCGAAACAGGGGGTTTTCTGGAAAACTTCAGATCTGGATCTGGGATTTGGAGTTGCACCGGAGACAGGCCTACTCACAGAGGCTGACATGTGGGACCAGGGGCCCACATGTCCGTCACAGGGAGAAAAGGGAAAAAAAGGGTGGCTTCATTGCCGAAACCGGGAGTCGAACCCGTGACGGATGGGAGGTGCAGGGAACAGAGGCCACTGGGCTGTTGCTGTGTTGTTGTCATGGTTCAGTTAGCAAAGAAGTAGAACAGAAGGCTCGCTGTTAACTGAATCTTTGATAGACAAGGTTCAGACTTGGCGGCAGAGGCAACGACGTCGACGTGATTGCGGTGGCCGACGGTGACCAAGAAACGGCGGCGCTGCTTCTACGTGCGGGGTCGTGCGTGTGTGCCAGTTCTCAAGGTGCAGAGGAGCACGAGCCGGGTGCAGGGGTGCAGCCCGTGCTCGTGCACGTGCTCGACGGCCATGGCGTTGTCCTCGGCGTCCTATGGTGACCGATCGCTCGATGGCGTCGTCCAGAGCAAGGGAAGAGGAAGAGAGGGGGCCAGATCGGTGGCGAGGCTCACCGAGGGGAAGAAGGAAGCGGATCGGTGCCGGGGAAGACGAGCGTCCGGCGGTGGAGAGGGGGTTAGATGATGTTGCTCGGCCGAATGGGAAGTAGAGGGAAGCCGGCCTTGGAGTAGATGTTCTCGTGCGAGTCCTGGCTCCAGCTCCTGGCTTCAACGTGTAGCGCTCCTCCTCGCTAACCCGGTGCGACGAACTCCATGGCGTCGACGACGTGGTTCTCCTCTGGTTGATTTTAGGTGGCTCGGGAAGGTGGAGAACAACAGAGGGAGAAGGAAGGGAAGGAGACGGCGGCAGAGAGGGAAGAGGTAGGCGGCTAGGGTTTGGAGGAGAGGGGATCGGCCGGTTCTTGGCTTTATAGAGGGGTAGGTGGCGTGGGGCGATGGCGCGGTGGCAAGATGGCGACGGAAAAGCGCCAATGGCGCTAAAAGCGACCTGCTGTACGGGAAGAAGGAGAAGAGGGCCAGAGCTAAGGGGTAAAGGGCCTGGCTTGGGCCGACAAGGAGAGAGAGGAGAGGGAGAAGAAAGGGGCTTCGGCCCGATTTCTATTTTTTTATTTCTTCCTTGTTTCTTTTCTTTTTCCCAGAGTTTTAAAAAGAGAGAAAGGAAAGGAAAAAATAAAAATAAAAGCCAGGTTTAATTTCCACAAAAATATATTTTAAAACATAAACCTTGCAACTTTTATTTGTTTGGTTGCAAAATTAATTAATTAGCACACAAGCGATGGTGACATGAGAAAAAAATAAACCATTTTATTTAATTTGAAATTTTGCAAAAGCAACAAATGCAACAAAAGGCTTGATGATGTCATGATGATGCAACAATTAAAATTAACAAGCAAAGAAATTAAAAGGGGATTACTTTTGGGATGTTACAGAGGTGAATGTTGAAGATCTCTGGCGCTTGACCTTCAACAGAAGCGGACCTGCACACACTCAACCAAAATACTTTGCCCCCAACGGCGGAGAGGTTGTCAATCTCTCCGGTCTCGCAGAACACAAATCGGTTAATTGTATGATGAAATGGAATAAATGCAAACGTGACAAGAGGAATAATGATGATTAAAAGCAAGTAAATGAGGTTGTAAACAATGTATAAAGATGGACCGGGGGCCATGGGTTCACTAGTGGAGTCTCTCAAGTAAATAAAATATGCATGTGATGGGTGAACAAATTACAGCTAGGGAATTGACAAGATCATGACACAAACCCAATTTAGATATGACAAAAAGAACATGATAATATTTATGGAGGCATCATGACAAGGAACAAAGACCGTTGAGTCCAACTGCGTCTTTGTCTAATAAGTCCACCGTGGGATCGCTATCCAGCCTGTCACCCAACGGTATTAAGTTGCAAGCAACAGACATATGCATTAAGTAAAGCGCATGATGTAAGCAACACTAATATCAAATGAGACATTAGCGCCACTGTTTTACTCTTAGTAGTAACAGCACACCCTCGCCCTTAGACGTTTCTGTAACTCGTGCCCAGGAACAAAAGGGGGCATGAACCCACTATCTACCATAACTACCCTCTCTTGGAGATACACACAATCACTTGGCCAAAGTAACTACGCACATCGGAGAGCATGCAAGAACATAAATAACACATATAAGAATCATGCACAATCTGAACATAACTTCATAATCCATCGGATCCCAGCAAACACATCACATAGCATTACAATAGTTGATCTTGATAATGTTAGGCAGCTCACAAGATCATAAGACATGAAGCACAAAGGTGAGAGACTACCATCTAGCTACTGCCATGGACCCGTAGTCCAAGGTGTGACTACTCACACTTCATCCCGGAGGAAGGCATGGCGATGAAGAGCCCTCCGGGATCGATCTCCCCTCCGGCAGAGTGCCGGGATTAGCTTCAGATGGGACCCCGAACCAGGGTTCGAGTTGACGGCGTGTCGGGGTTGAGTTTCTGGAAAATAATGGCCGCCCCGATGTTTTTAGGGTTAAAGGCAATTTATACGCGTCGAAGGGCCGAGAGGTGAGGTCCCACGGGCAGGGGCGGTCCCCACACGCGGGTCCACCTTGACCCGCAGCAGCGGGCGCCTCTGCCACCTGGGCCTCCCCTCCGGCTCTCCTTCGGACTGGTACTTCGTCTTGGCGTATAAAAATTCTACAAAACTTTCCAGCTTGTTCCGAGAATATTTCCAGAAGTAAATTTCTGAAACAAAAAGACAGCAAAAACAGGGAACTGGCGCTGGGCATGTTGTCAATAGGTTAGTCCGACAAAATGCTTAAAAAGATATAAATGACAGTAAAAACATGTGACAATATCACAAAACTAGCATGAATCACTCAAAAATTATAGATACGTCGGAGACGTATCAGCATCCCCAAGCTTAACTCCTACGTCGGAGATGTAAGAATTAGCAAAAAGCTTCATCTTCCAACAGTTTATCTTATAGATAATGTCAATATAAAAATTTATGTTTAATCTTGGCAATGCAAGATGCTCAACGATACCCAGGGTCAATACTAGATGTTTGCTTTTGTGGAGATAGAAGGAAGAGGAAAACTGACTCAACATTAAAAGTAAAAGAAAGCACTAGTAGAAAAGGGGGCAACGGTGCGCCCCCTTTAGTACCGGTTGTACAAAAACCGGTACTAAAGGGGGCATTAGCACCGGTTGTATATCTGTGCCAGCCGTGCCCCAAGCCTCCAACCCTTTAGTACCGGTTGGTATTAACAACCGGTACTACAGAGCAGCCTTTAGTATCGGTTGTTTATACCAACCGGTACTAAAGGGTTGGAGGCCCCGCGGCACATGCGGCCGCGGTTGGTGGCCCCACGGCAAGCCCTTTAGTACCGGTTGGTAATAACAACCGGTACTAAAGAGTAGCCCTTTAGTACCGGTTGGTCAGAACAGCCGGTACTAAAAAGGTTTTGCCTATATATCTTCTTCCACCCCGAGCCGGCCAGCTCCATTTTTGAAGCAACCCGAGCCCAATTCCATTTTTCCTCTCTCCCAAGCTCTAGTTCACCCCATTTTTCTCCAACATTTTTCAAGATTTGTGGCACCCTATACAAGGGTTAGCAACTTCTTCATCTTCTCTTCCGGCATTTCATGTTTAGCTCATTTTCTTGCTAGTTAAACTAGTTTGATTTTTGTAGTGCTTGCAAGGTGTTTGATCAAATGCCTAAGTTAGGGATTTCATTTATTTTATATGCATTTTGAGCTCAAATTAAAGTATAATTTGTGGTTTCATATAGTGTCGTCCCGTCCCCTTCCTCACCGCCGTCGATCGCCCGCGCCGCTCCATCACCGACACCACCTCGGTGGGCCTCTTTTTTTATCTTTTATTTTAAAAAATGTTAGTTATATGATTTAAATGCATAATTATTTCTTGTATAATTTTCTTATGTTTTTTTATATGTATAGTGTCATGGTTTTGATATCCGTCCCCGTCGGCCCTCGTCCGATCTATGATTTGGATGTGGTATATTTTTATAACTATTTATTTTGTTTCGTGGTTATAACAATCATGCCGACCAACTTGACATAGATATATTTTTATTTAGGAGGTAGTTGAACCGGAAATTCCAGCCGACCCTACTGTCGAGTTTTTAGAAAAAGAAAACAACGATTTGAAAGCAAAATTGAAGATAAGTGAAGATCTTTGTCTCCAATGCCTGGAAGAGAAGATGGTATTGGACTTGAAGATTGCCGACATCGTTGATGCTCACGGGGTCGAGCTTGCCAACGTCGTCGCTACTCACAAGATGAAGATGGATGCAATGCGCGTCAAGCTTAAAAAGATTAGAAAATATGTCATTAGTCAAGAGGCTTGGTATCATTATGCTGTAGGTTCAATAGTTACCTTGGTTGCGATTCTGATCGCATTTGTTGTTTGATTAAAATTCTTTAGATAGTTGTATGTTAGTTTCGATTGATGTATGTTTCGTGAGAACTATGTATTACATCTGGGCACTACTCTACTTTGGGTTTAATGTGATGAACTTGTATTAATTAATTTGATCACGTATCTCTATTAATTATTTAGCTGGTGTAATGGTTTTTGATGTATTTATGTAATGCAGATGACCCGAGAATGGATGTACGGTGATCGACGCTGTCCCGAGTTCATTGATGGCATGCATCGTTTTCTCGATGTGGTTAGGTTAAACAAGCTGAAGAATGGTTTTATGATTTGTCCATGTGATGAATGTCGGAATACGAAGAATTACCCGAGCGTAAGAACCATACACTCCCACCTGTTGCGACAAGGCTTCATGCCCAATTATTTTTGTTGGACCAAGCATGGAGAAAGAGGGGTTATAATGGAAGACCCTGAAGAAGATGATGATGACAACTATCCTGTGTTCTCTGAACACGGTGATACTACAATGGGGGAAGACGAAGCTGAGCGTGAGGTCATTGTTGATCAATCCGATGATGATGATCTTCGTCAGGTCATTCTTGATGAACAGATGAAGTGCAGAAGTGAAAACGAGTGGTCGAAGTTGGAGCGCATGTTAGAGGATCACAAAAAATTGTTGTACCCAAATTGTGAAGATGGCCAGAAAAAGCTGGGTACCACCCTGGAGTTGCTGCAGTGGAAGGCAAAGAATGGAATATCTGACAAGGCATTTCAAGAGTTGCTACAAATATTTAAGAAGAGTCTTCCAAGGAATAATGAATTGCCCCACAATACATACGAAGCAAAGAAGATTGTCTGCCCTCTTGGATTAGAGGTGGAGAAGATACATTCATGCATCAATGACTGCATCCTCTACCGCGGTGAGAAGTACGAGAATTTGAATGCATGCCTGATATGCGGTGCATTGCGGTATAAGATCGGGCGAGATGACCCAGGTGTTGTTGAGGGCGAGCCGAGCCCCAGGAAGAGGGTTCCCGCGAAGGTGATGTGGTATGCTCCTATAATACCACAGTTGAAACGTTTGTTCCGAAACAAAGAGCATGCCAAGTTGTTGTGATGGCACAAAGAAGACCGTAAGGAAGACGAGATGCTGAGACACCCCGCTGATGGGTCTCAGTGGAGAAACATCGACAGTGCGTTTGGGGATTTTGTAGCTGACGCAAGAAACTTAAGGTTTGGTCTAAGTACAGATGGCTTGAATCCGTTTGGGGAGCAGAGCAGTAGTCATAGCACCTGGCCCGTGACTCTATGTATCTATAACCTTCCTCCTTGGATGTGCATGAAGCAAAAGTATATTATGATGCCAGTGCTTATCCAAGGCCCGAAGCAACCCGGCAACGATATCGATGTGTATCTAAGGCCATTAGTTGACAAACTTTTATAGTTGTGGTCTGACGAAGGCGTACGTGTGTGGGATGAGTACAAACAGCAGGAATTTGGCCTACGAGCGTTGCTGTTTGTAACCATCAATGATTGGCCTGCTCTTAATAACATTTCAGGACAGTCGAACAAGGGATACAATGCATGCACGCACTGTTTAGATAAGACTGACAGTATATATTTAGGTAACAAGAATGTGTACCTGGGGCATCGTCGATTTCTTCCAAACAGGCATCACGTAAGAAACAGAGGGAAGCATTTCAAAGATGAGGCAGATAACCGGACGAAGCCTACACGCCCTGATGGTGATGTTATATATGACATGGTCAAGGATTTAGAAGTAATCTTTGGAAAGGGTCCTGGCAGTCTATCTGTTCCGAAAGACGCAAACAAGCACGTACCCTTGTGGAAAAAGAAATCTATATTTTAGGATTTACCCTATTGGAAAATCCTAGAGGTTCGCTCTGCAATCGACGTGATGCACGTGACGAAAAATCTTTGCGTGAACCTGCTAAACTTCTTAGACGTGTATGGGAAGACGAAAGATACAGCGGATGCACGGCAGGACCAGCAACGTACGCACGAAAGAGACAACCTGAATCCAGAGAAGTATCAAGGTACTGCCAGCTACGCTCTTACCAAAGAAGAGAAGGAGATCTTTTTTCAAGTCCTGAGCAGTATCAAGGTCCCGTCTGGCTACTCGTCGAATATAAATGGAATAATAAACACGGCAGAGAAAAAGTTCCAAAACCTGAAGTCTCATGACTGCCACGTGATTACACAATTACTTCCGGTTGCATTGAGGGGGCTTCTATCGGAAAATGTTCGAGTACCCATTGTGAAGCTATGTGCATTCCTCAATGCAATTTCTCAGAAGGTAATCGATCCAGCAACTCTACCAAGTTTACAGACGGGTGTGGTCCAATGTCTTGTCAGCTTCGAGTTGGTGTTTCCACCGTCCTTCTTCAATATTATGATGCACCTCATAGTTCACCTAGTCAAAGAGATTTCCATTCTCCGTCCTGTATTTCTACACAACATGTTCCCCTTTGAGAGGTTCATGGGAGTCTTAAAGAAATATGTTCATAACCGTGCTAGGCCAGAAGGAAGCATGTCCAAGGGCTATGGAACAGAGGAGGTCATTGAGTTTTGTGTTGACTTTATTCCTGATCTTAAGCCGATTGGTGTTCCTCAATCGCGCCATGAGGGGAGACTGCGTGGAAAAGGCACGCTAGGAAAGAAAGCAACAAGAAGTATGGACGGACATTCTTTCACTCAAACACACTACACAGTTCTACAAAATTCCATATTGGTGGCTCCGTATATCGTGAAACACATGGATATTTTACGCTTCGAATACCCGGAGCAGACTAACTTCTGGATTAAAGGAAAGCACGTGGAAACTTTTGACAGTTGGTTGAGTACACATCTCATTAATAACACCACTGTTGGAGATGAGCTATACTTGTTGGCCAAGTCACCATCTTTGACTATATTGACTTTCCAAGGGTACGAGATAAATGGGAATACATTTTACACGGAAACCCAAGACAAAAAGAGCACTAACCAAAACAGTGGTGTCCGCTTTGATGCAACAAATGACGATGGGACAAAGGACACATATTATGGTTGCATACAGCAGATATGGGAACTTGACTATGGACCTTCTTTTAAGATCCCTTTGTTTCAGTGCAAATGGGTCAACCTGTCAGGCGGGGTAGAGATGGACCGGTGGTACGGAATGACTACAGTGGATCTCAACAATCTTGGGTACCACACCGAGCCAGTCGTCCTAGCCAATGATGTGGCTCAGGTTTTCTATGTGAAGGACATGTCTTCCAGACCGAAAAAAAAGAAAAGATAAGCAAGCCGATACATCATACGATCAGCCAAAGCGCCATATACTTCTTTCAGGGAAAAGAAACATCGTGGGAGTGGAGGACAAGACAGACATGTCAGAAGATTACAATAAGTTTAATGAAATTGCGCCCTTCAAAGTGAAAACTGACCCAAGCATCGTGTTAAATGATGAAGATTGTCCATGGCTACGGCGCAATCAGAAGAAAGGGACACCCACGATGAAAAAAGTGAACACTAGATAGGGATGTTGTTGGTGATCTGTAATAATTAATGTATTAAACCTTTTATTAAATGCACACGGTTTCCCCGTCATACAGCCCAATGGTTGCTCGTGAGTGCCTGCATATCAAATGCACCGTTGGGCTGTATGACGGGAATCCGAATGATTTGTATTCGGTCGATGAACTGAAGTATTTTGTAGATAGAAGAAACCATACGGTTTCCCCTGCATACAGCCCAACGGTGGCTCGTGAGTGCCCGCATATCAAATGCACCGTTGGACGTATGCAGGGAATCCGAATGCTTTGTATATCAAATGAACTACATTGAGTGTCGAACATGTTCGAGAGGGGGGTTTATATAAGGTCATGTGGTTGATCCAACACTGGTTTTGCCCTCAAAAGAAACACATACCGCTGATCCAACGGCTCACAAGTTCTTGAAAGAAACACACCCCTAATCCAACGGCTCACAAGCGCTTGAATGAAACACACGATCCGTGTGCTTCTTTACTCCCAGTTGGTGTTACCAACCGGGACTAAAGGCGGGCTTTGCGGTCAGGACTCGTGTCCTCCCCTATCGTTGTCCTGGCCATGTGTGTCCTCCCCCAGCGCTGCCTGGTCACATACGTGTCCCCCCTACGTATTGACGTTGACAAATAGATAATAGATAGATAATTATTACAATTTTGTAGACAATTAAATTAAATATATATTAAAGAAAAAGAAACTAGAGAAAAACAAAATAGAAACCAAATAGATATAAAAACAGAAAACAAATAGATAGATAATTATTACAATTTTTAGACAATTAAATTACATATATATTAAAGAAAAAGAAACTAGAGAAAAAAAAACAAAATAGAAACCAAATAGATATAAAAAACATAAAACATAAGAAAGAAAAAAGAAACTAGAGGGAAAAAAATCAAAGCCCATTAGTACCGGTTGTTTTGTACAGCCGGTACTAAAGGGGTGGGATTCGCGCGCGAAGTTTTTGCGCGGCCCAAAACAAGCCTTTAGCACCGGTTGTTCTAAACAACCGGTACAAAAGGAAGACCCTTTTGTACCGGTTGTTTAGAACAACCGGTGCTAAAGGCTTGTTTCGAACAGTTTAAACACCGCCGATTCATTTTTTCCCCAAAATCGACTTCTCTCGCACCGTGCCATCACCTCCGCCGCGGACGCCCTCCACCACGCCACTCCACGCTGTTGACGGCGCCGCCTCCCTCCGCCGCGGACGCCCTCCACCGCGCTGCGGCTCCTCCACCGGCCGCAGCTCCGCCGCCCTCCGCGTCGGCAGCCCTCCGCCTCCGCGCTCCGCCCTCCGCCTCCGGCCGCACCTCCGCCGCCCTCCGCCTCTACCGCCCTCCGGCCGCACCTCCACCACCCTCCGCCTCCGCCACGCTCCGCCCTCCGCCTCTACCACCGGCCGCACCTCTGCCGCCCTCCGCCTCCGCCGCCTTCTGCCTCCGCGCTCCGCCCTCCGCCTCCGCCATCGCCGGCTTCTAGCCTCCGGCCACCTCCGCCACCGCCTCGGCCAACAAGCATTGAGGTTTTTTTTTTCATTTTTAGTAAAGTTTAAGTTTTGTTTAGCTTATTATTGTTTAGGTTATTATAGGTTATCAATTTTTAGTGTAGCAATTTTTTGAGATTATTTTAGCTTATTATTGTTTAGGTTATTATAGGTTATTAATTTATAGTGTAGCAATTTTGAAAGTTTAGCAATTTTGAAAGTTTAGCAATTTTGAAACTTAGCAATTTTGTTTAGATTATTTTAGGTTATTATTAGTGTAGCAATTTTGTTTAGATTATTTTAGCTTATGATTGTTTAGGTTATTATAGGTTATTAATTTTTAGTGTAGCAATTTTGAAAGTTTAGCTGCGTATATAAATGTGCGTAGGTTCCACTTCATTCTGCTAATTGATGAGTTCTGAATACCTGCGTATATAAATGTGCGCAGGTTCCCGATATTAAGTGTAATTGATGAGTTCTGAATACCTGCGTATATAAATGTGCGCAGGTTCCACTTCATTCTGCTAATCATTAGACTCGAGGAAGGAGAAGTTGAAGTCTGGGACTCATTAAGGAGAGATCAAGATGATTACAAAAGCGTGCGTCTAATGCTCAAGAGATAATTTTACTCGCACTATATTTTCCACTTTCGTTCATTTTCGGATATCAAAAGTATATAAAATAACTCCTCAATTCATTTTCTTTTCCGGGCAGGGTTTGGAGAAAGTTCATCGCGGAAGAACGCGGTGAATGGAAAGATAAGCTGGAGTTCAAGGCTAACAAAGTAAGTACTACTACGTATCTAGGTCTGTGTATCTTTCTAATACCATTATCATGCTCTTGATTATTATTTGATTAAATTATATTCTTTTATAGTGGTGTCTGCAACAACCACAGGGGACGCACCTATGTGGATACTACGTTTGCGAGTATATTCACATGAGGGTCAATGAGAGAGTCAATAGTGTAAGAAATCGAGAGGTATGTAAACATCATACACAACTTTTATTTTGCTACCATCAATTGTGTTTAGTTTCGATCATAACTGATTTGATCTCCTTCTTTTAAAGATGTCAAGGAAGCGGAACCAGCTCCTACCATAAATCCGCGTAAAAGCTATTGCGGAGTAATTGGCGGGATTCATGCTGACGCATGTCATAGATGAATTTGGTGAATTCCACTATGTCGAAAAATAGACTCCCTCCATGCATGTACTAGCTAGCGGTGATCTCCATTGTAATTATGACTTTATATGTAATTAACGAGAGTACTTTATATGTGTAATGAGTACTTTATATGTGTAGTGAGTAATTTATACGTGATCTTCTCTGAAACCCTGAAAAATGAGCGAAAAGGAAAAAAACAGAAACCCTAAACCCCGAAAAATAAGCGAAAAGAAATAAAACCGAAAACCTAAACCCCCTGAAAAAATAAGGGGGTCAAAAAAGCAGGAATCTCCTCAGCTGCGCACGCGCAGGTTTGCCCACGTGGAGGGCCTTTAGAACCGGTTGTATATACAACCGGTACTAAAGGGGTACCCCTTTAGTCCCGACCTTTTAGTACCGGTTGCACAACCGGTACTAAAGGCCCAATAAGGCCGGTACTGTTGCCTTGTTCTCTACTAGTGAAGGCCCTTCGCAGAGAGAAGCAGGGATTAGTCATGTGCTAGAGCTTTTTATCTTTATGAAACAGAAGTAAAATGATTTTGAGCCATGCATGTTTTCGTCAACGACTTCACAATAGAGAAATTATCTAGACCCTCATGACAAGCAAGGTTTTTAGACTTGTGAGAGTAGCTGGTTTTTGGAGGAGCGAGTACGCTCCTCTATCTCCTTGGTTTCACCACTGTCCAATGTTTGGGCTGATTTCTCAGTTTTGCATTGCGCGGAGGAGAATTTGTGAGTTGTATTTATATTTTTGCGTAAGCTGCTCTCGGGTTGATTCAAGTGAAGACGTAATCCATCAACACCGGGTGAAAGGGGGGAAATGACCTTGCTCGTCACAAGTTTATAACTAGCTCTCTACTGCTCCCTCATGAGCTTAAAAACAAAGGCACAAAAAAGAAATATTTAAATTTTTAAAGATAGCACATGACAAATTTACTTGGAATGGTAGGAAATACCATTCATAGGTAGATATGGTGGACACAGCTGGCGAGAAAGTTTGGCTTTGGGGGATTGGATGCACGAGTGAACCATACACTCAGTACGCATTTTTGGGCTTAGCAAAGAAGGTATTTGAAGCAAACATCTAATCATAACCGGTAACAGAACAACATAAGACATTTACCAGTCATAAGCATAAAAACTCTACACCGTCTCCGTTGTTGACCAAACAATTCTTTTGATGGAAAGATTAGCACTATGAATTAACAACTACGAAACACCACACAATTTCAAGCTTTCAACCATATTTCTTTACTAATCAATTCCACCTAAATAACCAGCAAGTTTAAGCATTCAACTTAACATCTCAAAACAATTGATAAGCATCAAGTATCCACACCATGATCTACAAAACTATGCAGTCTTTTCATTTTATTCTATCATCACACAAACAGCATTTTGTCGCATTGACAATTCAAGCAATTTTTCAAAAACAACTCTCCAACAAGTATAAGTGAAGAACAACAGAGTTTAACAAAACAACTAGCAGCGCTAAACAAGATAAAAGCTAAAAGCGAGAGCTTACTAGAAAAACAGACAGTGGCTAAGAATACTCAACAAGATATAATCGAAGCAAAGGAGTATTCAAATGAAAAAGCGGAGCGTGTCTCTCTCCCACACAAATAAAGCTAGGATCCAATCAAAGATATGACCAGCAAACAAACAAACTAAAAGTAAAAAGACGCTCCAAGCATAGCACATAATATGTAAAGTGATAAAAACGAAGTTCAGCGAAGACGACCTTATGATAGTCGATGAAGATGAGGGGATGCCTTGGGCATCTCCAAGTTTTGACTCTTGATAATTCTTGATATTCAGAGGGGGTGCCATGGGGGCATCCCCAAGCTTGAGCTCTGATCCATCCTCAATTTCTTCATATTCATCTCCTTTGGAACTTAAAAACTCCATTCACACAAAACTTCTCATAATTTGATTAGAGGGTTAGTGCTCACAAATTAAAAACGCACATGTGTTCAACTTAGGAAAAATTGCAAACCAACTCCATTAGACATTAGCTACAGTTTACTAAGTCTCAATGTGGTACTCTACCCCTAGAATATTGATACGTGTCAAACGTATCTATAATTTTTTTCATGCCACTTTTATACCTTTGACACTTGTTTTCATACTAAGTTTATGATTTAATTTGACTAACCTATTAATAGTTTCAAAAGTGCACAATGTTCTTGTTTTACACTTTTATGTATAGGAATCACTTAGAAATTGGCAAAAACACAAAAGGAGCCTTATTGGAGGTGGACTCTGACTTTCCTGAAATCTGTCCTCCTCACAGATTTCAGAGATTGACAGTTTGAGACCAGAAGACGATGTCAACTGAAAATCAATTTTCCTGCAAGGTTGTGGGAAATTTCCATAGCTTTCATTTAATCTCAAGAACAGCCCAATCGGAGGTTCGTAGCTCCGGGAATCCACATTTTAATGAAGGACAAATATCTGATTATGGGATTCTGAAAGTTGGTGACGTGATTGACTCCAACTCTTACCAAACTTGTAGGATTCGACCAAGCCACGACTTTGGGACCTCATTAAGGATATGAGGGGTCCCTAGGAAGGTTCTAGAGGTGCCCAGGAGCCATTGGATCAAGGGGCCATCCATCGGAGGGCCGGGAAGCATTGTCTCCACCTATATAAAGAGAGGAAACCCTAGTTTTGGGGACAGCCACCAAAAGCCACGAATTTGCCTCCCACTTGACCCTCATCTACAAGGGGGGGGGGGGGTCCTCTACAGCACCAAGAAGTCATGGAGGAAGGGGGTTAGGGGGCGGCGCTCCCCCTTGGCCGGCCGGCCGCCGCCATGCGCCGCCGCCGCCGCCGGCCGCCCGCGCCACCTCCGCCTTGCCCTTTCCTCCATTGCCGCCGCCTTCACCGCCATCTCCATCGCCAATTCCTTCATAGCTACAGAGGTCCATTCTCTCACAAACCTCTGTAATCCCCTATGTAAACGTGGTGTTTGATGCTACAAAATATTATCCTATGATATATGTCATGTTTGTGTAGTTCCTTGTTGTCTTATGGTTGAGTTCTTGAATATATTTGGTTGATTCGAGTTGTATGTTGATATGGTACAGTCCTATGGTGCCCATTATATACTTATGCGCGCATGGATCACAGCATAGGGTTTTTAGTATGTGAAGGAGGCCGGGGGGTAGGGCTGCCGGAGTGACAGAAACCTAAGCCCATCCCGGTTTTTGACATTGTATGGGATAAAGAGGACCTTATGATCTTAATGCTATGGTTGGGTTTTTACCTTAATGAATGTTAGTAGTTGCGGATGCTTGCTAATGTTCCAATCATGTAGTACATGTAATCACAAGTAGTTGAGAACGTGTATGCTTTGCCTCTCTCACATAGAAAACTGCATCGAAGACGATGAACCAAATAACTTCACTAATTAATTATGATCAATTCCGCCATGCTTCCACCATTTTTCCGCACTCATGGTTCTGTTATTTATGGTCTTTTAGTATACTTTGTTGCTGCAGCAACTAACTTTTATTTTCTTGTTCTTTATTATATTGCAAAGCTATCCTTTCATACCTGTTTTATTCCTATAGTTTTATTTCCTAGATAGAGCAAACGTTTGGTGTGCATAGAGTTGTATCAATGGTTGATAGAACTTGAGAGAATATTAATCCTACCTTTAGCTCCTCGTTGGGTTCGACACTCTTATTTATCGAAAAGGGTACACACGATCCCCTACACTTGTGGGTTATCAAGTATCACATATGACGATGGTAAAGAGACAAATGCAAAATAGAAGCAGAATCTGTCAAAATCTGAACAGTCCATAAAGATCGAATTTTTCGAAGCACTTCTGCAACTCAAATCAGAAAACTCAAAACGAACGAAAGATATATAAAAACATCAGGCTTGCTGTAAAAAATTATCAGAAAAAGATAAAATTCTGGCGATTTTAGGATTTTCGTGCAACAGGCGCATAGAATCTGTTTTTGGACAGCAACTCAATACCTCGCACTTTCAATGCATTTGAGGCTAAACTTGGCACAAAAAACCAAAATAAAAAGATACAATGACGTTGCTACAGAGTTAATTACTTCATGACTCAAGAAAAGAAAAAGCAAACTGAAAATAAAAGATGGGTTGCCTCCCAACAAGCTCAATACCTCGCACTTTCAACGCCTTTTAGCTAGGCGCAATGCCAAATATCAAGTTTTTTCGGAGGCCTTTGCAACATCAAGAGCATAGCTTGACCTTATGATTGATTCAAAAGGAAGCTTCTTTCGCTTTCTAGGGAAGTGCTCCATCCCTTTTCTAAGGGGGAACTGAAACTTTATATTTCCCTCTTTCATATCAATAATAGCACCAACGGTTCTTAAAAACGGTCTTCCCAAAATAATAGGACAAGAAGCATTGCACTCAATATCCATAACAATAAAATCAATGGGAACATAATTATCGTTAACAACAACAAGGACATCATCAACTCTACCCAAAGGTTTCTTTTTAGAAGAATCAGCAAGATGAACATTTAAATAACATTCTTCCAAAGGATTTAAATCAAGCATATTATAGAAATTTTTAGGCATAACAGAAACACTTGCACCAAGATCACATAAAGCATTGCAATCAAAGTCATTTATTTTCATCTTAATAGTGGGTTCCCAACCATCTTCTAACTTCCTAGGGATAGAGGGGTTTCAAGCTTTAGTTTTTCTTCCCTAGCCTTGATAAGAGCATCGGTAATGTGTTTGGTAAAGACAAGATTTATTTTACTAGCGTCCGGTGTCTTAGCAAGTTTTTGTAGGAACTTAATGACTTCAGTAAGATTGCAATTATAAAATCAATTTCATCATCTTTAAATAAACTAGGAGGATCCTCTTTAGTGGTTTGGATAGTATAAACTTTAACAGTTTTCCTATTCATTTTAGCAATTCTAGCTTCTTCAGCCTCTCTAGCCCACCTAGCTTTCAAGAGAGCCATTGATGTCTACACACGCTTCTATTCTTGTAGACAGTGTTGGGCCTCCAAGAGCAGAGGTTTGTAGAACAGCAGCAAGTTTCCCTTAAGTGAATCGCCCAAGGTTTATCGAACTCAGGGAGGTAGAGGTCAAAGGTATCCCCCTCAAGCAACCCTGCAATCACAATACAAAAAGTCTCTTGTGTCCCCAACACACCCAATACACTTGTCAAATGTATAGGTGCACTAGTTCGGCGAAGAGATAGTGAAATACAAGTAATATGGATGATTATAAGTAGCAATTGCAATCTGAAATAAAAATGGCAGCAAGCAAACATGTAGCAGAACTTGTTGTAAACGGTGTTTCAATGCTTCGAAACAAGGCCTAGGGATCATACTTTCACCAGTGGTCACTCTCAACAATGCAATCATAATTGAATATAAATATAAGCACTTCAATATACTACTCCGAAGTATTCTCCGGCTGGATAACGAACACTAATTCATTGTGTAGGAATGCAAAAGCACGCCTCAAACATATATTCCCAAGTACTAATGAATACCCCACACTGGACCATGAGCATTCATAGGAGGTACTAACACACCACAATTTCATAGAGACATCCAACTCAAATAATAAATCAGTGAACAAGTATCTTGTGAAATATAGCTTAAAGACCCACACGGTGCACACACTGTCACCTTTACACACGTGGGACAAGGAGTCTCCAGAGATCACATAAATAAAGCCCACTTGAGTAACATAACAACATCTAGATTGCAAAGCTCATGATCACATATAGATCACATCATGGGAGAGAGAGATATAGACCACATGGCTACCGGTACGGCCTTCAGCCCCGAGGGAGAACTACTCCCTCCTCATCATGGGAGTCAGCAACGGCGATGAAGATAGTGGTGGAGTCGATGGAGATGGCTCCGGGGGCACTTCCCCGTCCCGGCAGGGTGCCGGAACAGAGACTTCTATCCCCCGAAACTTGTCGGCGATGGCGGCGGCGCTGCAGATGTTTCTTTGGAATATGACGGGGTCCGTCTAGGTTTTATGCGTCGGGGGCAATATATAGGCGAAAGGGCGGCGTCGTGGGCTCCCGTGGGCCCCACACCACCTGGTGGCGTGGCAGGCATGGGTCCCGCGCCACCCTATGGTGTGGCCGGCCCACGGCCCTCCAGGTCCTCTCCTTCGGGCTCCGTGTAGTCCATTGAATTATAAGACTGCTGCTTTTTGTCCCGTCCAATTCCGAGAATATTTCCTTAAGTACTTTTCTGAAACGGGAAAATAGCAGAAATAGGAACTGGCACTGTGGCATCTTGTTAATAGGTTAGTTCCAGAAAATGCATAAAAATGCTATAAGATGTAAACAAAACATGTAGCAAATGGTATGAAAACAAGCATGGATCATAAGAAATTATAGATACGTTGGAGACGTATCAGCATCCCCAAGCTTAGTTCTACTCGTCCTCGAGTAGGTAAAACGATAACAAATAATTTCTTAGGAGACATGCTAACTCACAATCTAGATCAACATAGCAACGCAAAGCACATGATGTGAATAAGGTGATCCAAAACAATTGTCTATAGTTGACATTAAGCAAACAATGATTAACAAATGCTAGCTAAAAGAAGCTAGAACTTTTCATGAATCAGCATGTTGGAGACAAGGAACCATACATAAGGTTTAGAAAGAAGGATAGTAAATTGTGTCTCCAATGTAAAATGTCAATCAATCTTCAAAGCATCAAATTCAGTCAATAATAGAAATAGCCAAGCTCAAGTCAAGTGTCCTTTATCCATCCACTTAACTGATCAACTGTTATGTAGTCCACTCAACTAATACAAGCAAGAAGAAGGCTTGGCACCATGAGGTTATGGCAAAGAGAATAATAATGGGGGTTTGGAAGGCCAAAAAGAAAGGCTCAAACAGTGGAAGAGGTAACCACAAGACAAGAGGAAGTCCCGTAGTAGACACTGAATGAGGAGTAGTGATTGCCATGCAACGGATGCACATAGAGCTATATGAATGGAAGCTCTCCAATGGAACTAGTGGGGGTGCATCCAACTTGCTTGCTCATGAAGACCTAGAGCTCACTTGAGGAGGCTCATCATTGGAATATACAAGCCAAGTTCTATAACGTTTGGTCCCCACATAGTTATACTAACGAAGCATGAAAACTCACTACAAGATGTAGGTGCTACTAGCACAAGTGTGGAATAAAAGGATAGTAGTGTTGCCCCCTCTCTCATTTTATATTCTTTTTTTTTCTTTTTCTCTTTTTTTGCTTTTTGCTTTTTTGAGGCCTTTGTGGCTCTTTTATATTTTTCTCTCATTGGTCTCTTTTGGACTCTTTTGATTGGCCACTTTGGACTCTTTTCAATATGCTCACAGGTAGAGGCAACACTCTATTTTACAAGATGATCATCACACTTTTTGGTGTACTCAAAACTCAAAGACTAATACATGGTGTATGGTGGATATGCAAGACCGAGCGTAGTGTGGAAAAGATGTAACACATGTGCAAAACCACGCATCACACTAACTCAAATGGTCAAGCAATACTATATGGTAATGAAGTAAAAATGACATAAAGTCATGTAATGTAAATGATGGATGTTGCATGGCAATGTATCTCGGAACAGCTATGGAAATGCTGTGATAGGTAGATATGGTGGCTGTTTTGAGGAAGATAGTTGGCTTATGTGTAGTAGACCAAGATGAAGATCTCCCACGGGGTTGGATGTACTTGCGAAGTATGCACCAATCTCAATGTGAAAAAGGGCAATGCAAAGTACCGAAGAGGCTAGCAAAATATGGAGGTGGAAGTGCCAAAAACCAAAAACTCACATAGCATGTCGTATATTGCAAACAACTAACAGTATCAAAGTTTTACAAATGGTTAGAGACACCCCGAGAGGGATCGTGGCGGCGACACAAGTGCCCCGTTGGCTTCCCCGACCGTTGCAGTAACTATACCATTAGAAACTTCTTTTCAACTAAGAGGAAATCACGACACTAAAGCACTATTGACTTAAGTTGTTTTTAGTTCAGAAAAGTACGGCTCCACGCTCTACTAACACATCTTCACTAATCAGCTCTTAACAACATTAACCAACATATTTTAACCATTAGTTATTTTAATACCTCAAAACAATTGAAGAGGAGCAAGTTATCTACACAAAGGTCTACAAGACTATGCAGCTTTTCTCTATTTCATACCACTATCACAAGCATAGCATTTTCCAATCTAACACATCAACCAAGCAACTAAAACAACTCTCTAACAAATAAGAGTGAAATACAAGAGAGCTTAACACAAAGAACTAGCAGCTCTAAACAAGATAACATGCTAAAAGCGAGAGCTTACTAGAAAACAAACAGTAGCTAAGAATACTCAACAAATATAAGCGAAGCACAAGAGTATTCATATGAAAAAGCGGAGCGTGTCTCTCTCCCACACAAGAATGCTAGGATCCAACTTATTAAGCAAACTAAAACACACACTCAAAATAAAAACAGACGCTCCAAGCAAAATACATAAGATGTAGTGGAATAAAAATATAGTATCACTAGAGATGACCTGATAGTTTTGTCGATGAAGAAGGGGATGCCTTGGGCATCCCCAAGCTTAGGATTTTCACTCTTCTTAATTTCATCATATCGTCCCTTTTGCTTACTTGAAAACTTCCACCACATCAAACTCAAAGTAATTCTCATTAGAGGGTTAGTGCATAAACCAAAAATTCACAATTTCTACTGTGACACAAGCACATCTTAATGCATTATAACATTAGCTACAGCCACTGATGCTCAAAGAATCAAAAAGATCCAAATAAACATCGCAAAAGAAGCAATGCACAATAAAAGGCAGAATCTGTCAAAATCTGAACAGTCTGTAAAGACGAATTTTTTCGAGGCACTAGAGTTGCTCAAATCGAAAATCACTTAACTAGAAAAAGTTTCATACATATATGAAGATTCAGCACACAAAATCTCAAAGCATTTCGTCGCTTCTGGAATAAATGACGAATTTAACGGTGACAGACAGAAATCTGTTTCCTATGCAGAAATCCAAATATAGAAAAAACTTTCTACTAGAGACCTTACTTGGCACAACATTGCAAGAAAATAAAGATACAAAGAAGTTGCTACAGAAGTAAACAAACTTCTTGACTCAAATAAAAGAAAAGATACTGAAAATAAAATGATGGGTTGTCTCCCATAAGCGCTTTTCTTTAAAGCCTTTTAGCTAGGCATGGTAATTTATATGATGCTCACATAAAAATGAGAGTTGGAGCACAATAAGAGAGCATCAAGAAGCAACTATAAAACTCATTTAAGTCTAACCCACTTCCTATGCATAGGAATCTTGTAAGTAAATAAATCCATGAAGCATAAATTGACTAGCATAGGAAGACAAAATAAGTGCAACTTCAAAATTTTCAACAAAAGGAGAGGAGATTCAATATAATTGTGATATATGAAGCCATGTCTCCCTTTTTCATAAAAACTTTCAGTAGCATCATTGATAAAATCTACAATATAACCATCACATGTAAAATTCTTATCATGATCCATATGCATAAAAGTGTCATTATTACTCTCCACATAAGTAAAATCCTTCTCATTAGTAACAGTGAGAGTAAAACTACCATAGCCATCATTGTAATCATCATATATAGGAGGCATATCATAATCACAAGGGAATTTATGCTCAATAGTAGATGGACTAAAAAGATCACATTCATCATTATAATCATCATATATGGGAGGTATAGTATCATCAAAGCAAATTTCCTCCTCAAAGCTTGGGGGACTAAAAAGATCATTTTCATAAAAACTAGCTTCCCAAGCTTAGACTTTTCCATAGCATTAGCAATAATGGTGTTCAAAGAATTCATACTAATAACATTACTACCACTATTATGCAAACAAACTTCCATAGGTTTTTTAATTTTCTCTTCAAAAGCATCATGTCCTAATTCAATATAAAGTTCATAAAGATCTCTAATTTTTTTGTTGTTTTCCATTAAGCCTAACTAGTGAAATTAAAAACAAGAAACAAAAAGATATAATTGCAGAATCTAAAGTAAATAACTTCGAGCACTCACAGAACAGCAACAATACTATAAAATAGTTTAGTAGCCAGAGGATGTGAGTACCTTTTACCTTACCTCCCCGGCAACGGCGCCAGAAAATAGCTTCGTTGCCGGATAGCTTTGTTGTTGGAGTGTGAGTGCCGCTTACCTTACCTCCCCGGCAACGGCGCCAGAAAATAGCTTGATGTCTACACATGCTTCTATTCTTGTAGACAGTGTTGGGCCTCCAAGAGCAGAGGTTTGTAGAACAGCAGCAAGATTCCCTTAAGTGAATCACCCAAGGTTTATCGAACTCAGGGAGGTAAAGGTCAAAGGTATCCCTCTCAAGCAACCCTGCAATCACAATACAAAAAGTCTCTTGTGTCCCCAACACACCCAATACACTTGTCAGATGTATAGGTGCACTAGTTCGGCGAAGAGATAGTGAAATACAAGTAATATGGATGATTATAAGTAGTAATTGCAATCTGAAATAAAACTGGCAGCAAGCAAACATGTAGCAGAACTTGTTGTAAACGGTGTTTCAATGCTTAGAAACAAGGCCTAGGGATCATAATTTCACCAGTGGTCACTCTCAACAATGCAATCATAATTGAATATAAATATAAGCACTTCAATATACTACTCCGAAGTATTCTCCGGCTGGATAAAGAACACTAATTCATTGTGTAGGAATGCAAAAGCACGCCTCAAACATATATTCCCAAGTACTAATGAATACCCCACACTGGACCATGAGCATTCATAGGAGGTACTAACACACCACAATTTCATAGAGACATCCAACTCAAATAATAAATCAGTGAACAAGTATCTTATGAAATATAGCCTAAAGACCCACACGATGCACACACTGTCACCTTTACACACGTGGGACAAGGAGTCTCCGAAGATCACATAAATAAAGCCCACTTGAGTAACATAACAACATCTAGATTGCAAAGCTCATGATCACATATAGATCACATCATGGGAGAGAGAGATATAGACCACATGGCTACCGGTACGGCCTTCAGCCCCGAGGGAGAACTACTCCCTCCTCATCATGGGAGTCAGCAACGGCGATGAAGATGGTGGTGGAGTCGATGGAGATGGCTCCGGGGGCACTTCCCCGTCCCGGCAGGGTGCCGGAACAGAGACTTCTGTCCCCCGAAACTTGTCGGCGATGGCGGCGGCGCTGCAGATGTTTCTTTGGAATATGACGGGGTCCATCTAGGTTTTATGCGTCGGGGGCAATATATAGGCGAAAGGGCGGCGTCGGAGGGCTCCCGTGGGCCCCACACCACCTGGTGGTGCGGCAGGCATGGGTCCCGCGCCACCCTATGGTGTGGCCGGCCCACGGCCCTCCAGGTCCTCTCCTTCGGGCTCCGTCCATTGAATTATAAGACTGCTGCTTTTTGTCCCGTCCAATTCTGAGAATATTTCCTTAAGTACTTTTCTGAAACGGGAAAACAGCAGAAAACAGGAACTGGCACTGTGGCATCTTGTTAATAGGTTAGTTCCAGAAAATGCATAAAAATACTATAAGATGTAAACAAAACATGTAGCAAATGGTATGAAAACAAGCATGGATCATAAGAAATTATAGATATGTTGGAGACGTATCAGCCATCATCCTTTCATTTTCATTAATTTGAAGAGAGATAGCATTTAAAGTTTCAGTATGTTTATCTTGATTTGGAGTGGTCCTAATTTTCAAAATCTCAACATCATGAGCAAGAACGTCTACTTTAGAGACTAAACTATCCAGTTTTTCCAACTTCTCTTCAATAGTTTTGTTAAAAGCTTTTTGCGAAGTGATAAATTCTTTTAAAACATTCTCAAGACCAGAGGACACATTCTTATTAGGATTAAAAGAACCACCATAGGAATTACCATAAGAGTTGCCATTATTGGGAGGATAAGGCTTATAGTTGTTACTACCAAAATTATTTCGATAAGCATTATTGTTGAAGTTTCTATTAAGAAAATTAACATCAACTTGATCCTTTTCTTGGGAAATTAATGAAGCAAGAGGAGCATTATTCGGATCAATATTGGACTGATTGGTAGCAAGCATAGACATGATCATATCAACCTTATCACTCAAAGAGGAAATTGCCTCGACAGAATTTACCTTCTTACCACTTGGAACTCGTTCGGTGTGCCATTGTGAATAATTTGTCATCATCTCATCCAAGAGTTTAGTTGCTGCACCTAATGTTGTGGACATGAAGGTGCCTCCCGCGGCCGAGTCCAAAAGGTTTCTTGAAGAAAAATTCAAACCTGCATAAAAAGTTTGGATAACCATCCACATAGTTAATCCATGCGTGGGACAATTCTTAACCATAGATTTCATTCTCTCCCAAGCTTGAGCAACATGTTCATTATCAAATTGTCTAAAGTTCATAATGTTACTCCTTAGTTGTATGATTTTAGCAGGTGGATAATATTTTCCAATAAAAGCATCTTTGCATTTAATCCAAGAATCAATGCTATTTTTAGGCAAAGACAATAACCATTCTTTTACTCTCCCTCTCAAAGAGAAAGGAAAAAGCTTCAGTTTTATGATGTCACTTTCCACCTCTTTATATTTTTGCATATCACATAACTCAACAAAGTTATTTAAATGAGAGGCAGCATCATCAGTACTAGCACCAGAAAATTGCTTTTTCATAACAAGATTTAGCAAAGCAAGTTTAATTTCATAAGATTCCGCTTTAGAAGCGGGTGGGGAAATTGGAGAGCATATAAAATCATTGTTGTTAGTGCTAGTAAAGTCACACAACTTAGTGTTTTCAGTAGAAGACATAATGATAAGATAAAATAACAAGACATGAATAAAGACTATACTAATTTTTTTGGGTTTTAAAATTTTGAAACAGGAGAATAAACTAAACGAGAAATAAAGCAAGCAAGACAAAAACAAAGTAAAGAGATTGAGAGTATGAGACTCCCCTAGCTGCAGCTTCAAAGCCCCCGGCAACGGTGCTAGAAAAAGGCTGCTTTGTTGATTAATGGTTGGGTGGTGCCCCCAGCTTAAGGCGGTGACGTAGTAAGCAGTTTTCCCTCAATTAATTGAACCGAGGTTTATCGAACCAGTAGGACTTTGAAATCAACAACGAGGTGAATGTTGAAGATCTCTGGCGCTTGACCTTCAACAGACGCGGACCTGCACACACTCAACCAAAATACTTTTCCCCCAACGGCGGAGAGGTTGTCAATCTCTCCGGTCTCGCAGAACACAAAGCGGTTAATTGTATGATGAAACGGAATAAATGCAAAAGTGACAAGAGGAATAATGATGATTAAAAGCAAGTAAATGAGTTTGTAAACAATGTAAAAAGATGGACCGGGGGCCATGGGTTCAGTAGTGTAGTCTCTCAAGTAAATAAAATATGCATGTGATGGGTGAACAAATTACAGCTAGGCAATTGACAAGATCATGACACAAACCCAATTTAGCTATGACAAAAAGAACATGATAATATTTATGGAGGCATCACGACAAGGAACAAAAACCGTTGAGTCCAACTGCGTCTTTGTCTAATAAGTCCACCGTGGGATCGCTATCCAGCCTGTCACCCAACGGTATTAAGTTGCAATCAACAGACATATGCATTAAGTAAAGCGCATGTAAGGAACACTAATATCAAATGAGACATTAGCGCCGCTGTTTTACCCTTAGTAGTAACAGCACACCCTCGCCCTTAGACGTTTCTGTCACTCGTGCCCAGGAACAAAAGGGGGCATGAACCCACTATCTAGCATAATTACCCTCTCCTGGAGATACACACAATCACTTGGCCAAAGTAACTACGCACATCGGAGAGCATGCAAGAACATAAATAACACATATAAGAATCATGCACAATCTGAACATAACTTCATAATCCATCGGATCCCAGCAAACACATCACATAGCATTACAATAGTTGATCTTGATCATGTTAGGCAGCTCACAAGATCATAAGACATGAAGCACAAAGGTGAGGGACTACCATCTAGCTACTGCCATGGACCCGTAGTCCAAGGTGCGACTACACACACTTCATCCCGGAGGAAGGCATGGCGATGAAGAGCCCTCCGGGATCGATCTCCCCTCCGGCAGAGTGTCGGGATCAGCTTCAGATGGGACCCCGAACTAGGGTTCGAGTTGACGACTCGTCGGGGTCGAGTTTCTGGAAAATAATGGTCGCCCCGAGGTTTTTAGGGTTAAAGACAATTTATAGGCGTCGGAGGGCCGAGAGGTGAGGTCCCACGGGCAGGGGCGGACCCCACCTGCGGGTCCACCTTGACCTGCGGCAGGGGGGCGCTTCTGCCCCCTGGGCCTCCCCTCCGGCTCTCCTTCGGACTGGTACTTCGTCTTGGCGTATAAAAATTCCACAAAAATTTCCAGCGCGTTCCGAGAATATTTCCAGAAGTAAATTTCTGAAACAAAAAGACAGCAAAAACGGGGAACTGGTACTGTGCATCTTGTCAATAGGTTAGTCCGAAAAATGCTTAAAAACAATATAAATGACAGTAAAAACATGTGACAATATCACAAAGCTAGCATGAATCACTCAAAAATTATAGATACGTCGGAGACGTATCATGCGGGAGCATGTGAACTTGGGAGGCAAAACAACCCTCCATTTCAAATGATGTAAAGGTTCATATTAAAAACATTCAAAGAAAATAAATATTGTTTTTTACAAATTCGATCAAAATAATCTAAATGTTCTTATTGAAAATACAACAAAAAAGATAGTTACTCTTATTTATTAAAATCCGTTAAAATTATGTAAAAATGTAGTTGAAAAAAAAAATTAGAAATAAAAATAAACAACAAAATTAAAAAGGAAAAATACGAAGCTGAAAAGAAGACATGAAATGAAAACAGAAAATGAAAGCTACAAGAGAAAAACAAAATTATACCTATTCTTGGCCACTGCGACCAATGTGGAGAAAATTGTGTGCGGTTAGTTCACTGCGGCTATTTCTATTGGACTCGTAAAACGGACTGGAAATGTTCCCACACACCACCCGAGGCTCTAGTGGGCCGGCAGTGTAGGGAGCGATGCCGGGTTTTTTTTCTTCTCTTTTTCCTTTTTCGTTTTTTCTGTTTTTTCTATCTTACTTTTCTTCTATTTCATATTATTCTTTTTATTTTCATTTTTATATTTTTCTTGTCTCTTCCTATTTTTTGCTTTCTTTTCTTATCTCATATTTTTAAACAAACATTCAGGTTGTAGAAAATACATTGGCCGTTTGGTTTGTTCATATAACATAACAATTCATGTTGAAAAACCGTTCAACTATAACAAACTTTTATATGGCGACCTATGACATTTAGCTGCGGCTAGGCGAGAAGCTATGAAAAGCTATAGCGAAGCTAAGCCTTATTTAGCGTTTATACTTAAATTGTGAATCTCTAGAAAATTAATCATACAATCAAGCATCATACATCATCACATATATTTGGCATATATATGTTCAGTAACTAAGATTTGCATTAATGTGTCATATATACATAAAAACTAAGAAGAAAAAAACACTAGCAGGAAAAGCCTTATTCGTGGCGCACCAAAATTTCTTATCTGTGGCGCACATGCAAAAAAACGACATGCGCCACCACTAACACGCCACTAGTAATTTTTAGTCATGGTGCAGGAAGATGGTGCGTCACTACTATTGCGACATACCCGTGGCGCACTAGGAATATGCGCCACTACTATTTATTTTAGAATTAAAAAAAAACAGCCCGCCAGCCACCGACGCGTCGCGGTGCGCACGGACAATGCCGTGTCGGCCGAGGGGGGCTTCACGAGGCACCGTGCTTGGCCGCAGACCTCCACCGTGCTCGGTTTTCTTCGGCATACATCCTCGAGGCACCCGCCGCGGGGGCCTTCTTCTTCACGGGGGGCTCGACGGACGCGGGGGACCTCCTCCTCCTGCCCCAATGCCGTGCGCCTGACCTCAGGGAATCTCCAGAGGATGCACCAGGTGATGAAGATCCTGGACCCGATCTACAGCATGCAGCGTCAGGACACTGGCGACCTGACCAGGCCGACGAGGCCGTGGAGGATCTAATTGGTGACACGTGTGCGGAGGTCAGAATGGATCGAGAGAGAGCAGCGAGAGGCCAAGCAAGATCTAGCGGGAGGGGTGGTGGTACGTCGAGTACGACGGCGGCCTGCGGGAGACATCCTCTTGACGGTGGTGTAGACGTCCCGGCGGCCCGGCCAGAGAAGCTCGATATCCTGGGCGCGTCCTCCTGCCCCCGACGCGGCGTGCTCGGAATCTCGCCGGCGTCGGGGCGAGCTCAGGCTCGTCGCGGGCAAAGGGGAGGGGATGGCCGGATGGGCGCGTCGCGGGGAAGGGGAACGGAGTGGGGCTCGTCACGGGAAAAGGGGAGGGGACGGGCCAGTCGCTGGGAAGGGGAGGAAGGGAGGGGTGGGGCTCGTCCGTCGTTTCGTGTGTGGAGACTGGAGAGGCGAGAGGATAAGGTGTGGAGACCAAGTGTGAGAGGATAGATGGTCTATCAGTGGCGCATATTCAATATGCGCCACGCATAACACTGACAGACTTGGGGCCAGTGGGGCCCTGGTGGGGCCCACAGATTATCCATGGCGCATATTCCCTGATATGCGCCACTAACATGGAAAATATGAATGGCGCATCTTGCATATGCGCCACGCATAACTCAGGATATTTTGTCCACGACCCTTCTGGTGGGTCCCACAGAATTAGCCGTGGCGCATTTCATGGAGGATGCGCCATTAGTACAAAAAATATCAGTGGAGCATATTTCTAAATGCGCCACTAGTAAATACTAGTGGGGCATATTGAAAAATATGCTCCACTGATAAAAAATCTATCTATAAGCCTTTTCCCACTAGTGAAATAGGATATTTGGATGAAATGATGTAACTCATTTCCATCCGTCCTTTGGCTACAATGGCTTAGGGGGCCAAGTGAGTCCAACTTTTGCGCTATAGCGAGATTTAGCAACTACAGTCATTTTAAATTTAGCATTAAAAGTGCATCGCTTTAGCAGGAGGTATCTTAAAAAGCTATAACAAGGGTATAACGCAGCTATTGCGGCCTATTTAAAACTTTGAATATAACAAATATTTATTTCAAAAAATCAAACAAATTAAAGGTTTGAGACAAGATTTGAATCTAATTTTTCCATTTGTAAAATAGTATCGTAAACCGGCTTCTTTTTGAAGTCAACAGATAAAATATTATTTTATCATTTTTAGACAAATGCGATATGTCATGGGATTCATTTCCATGGAACCGAACAAGTGATACATTCTAGGTGCGCCGAACGAACCTTTCTAATACTCTGAGATATATACCTTTAGATTTCTTTGCCCAATAATTTGTTCTACATCTTGTTCTAATCGTGTTTTTTCTCTATTTTACCATTAGTGTTTAGATGGAAGTACTTTATATTATTTCTATCGTCTTGAATATATTTACCATTGGCGCGTTGAACCCATTTGCACTCCTAATCACTCCATAGTTTCTTTATTTGTTAATTGGCATGTCTCAAAGTATCCCTTTCGGATATATATTGAGGGGTGTAGATTTCAGCTTTCACATCTAAAATGCCTATAACAGGTGATAGCACCCCTCTCCTTCTTATAAACCTAGATCTGCCACGGACATGGCAGACCTTATTCGGCCATACCTCTATAGGCCAATTGCCTGTCAAAATAGAAATCCATTTTCAAGCCACCACATCATAAAACCATTTTGACATAACCAGTAACCACGGTAACACTACAGAAATGAGGCCAGGTGCCGACGGCCGCCTGCTACGCCGACGGAAATTTGTCGGGGCCGTCGGCGTAGCTTCCTGGCGGGCCAGCCGGTCGAGGTGACCGTCGGCACACCTTTGCCGTCGGCGTAGGATGGTTGTGCCGACGGCAAAGCCGTCGGCATAGGTTCACAGGGCTACACCGACGGCTTTGCCGTCGGCATAGATATGAGTTTTTTCCTATTTTTCATTTAATATGAAATAATTCATATCTTTAAATCCGTAAATCGAAATTTAACAAATGGGTTTTTTATTCAAAGAAAACCCAAAACCCCTTAGTCAATACTATTCTACAACCAAGATACACCAGTGTGTCAAATATTGGCTCATTTCGACATTTTTTGCTATGTTAAATGTCATACCCTAGCTTATTTCAGTCGAAAACCATACATCTTTATACCTCGTAGCTCATTTATGTGAAGGTTTTTTTTATAAAAACCTCCATAACTCATGTTTATAATTTTTCCAGGTGGTAGGTCAAATAAAAGGATGCCATGTGAAGGTTTTCTATTTTTTTGATTTTTTTTTGAATTAGTTATGCCTAACCCTAGCCCGAAACCGAGACCATAAACCCTAACGATAAACCTAAACCTAACCGTAACTTCGATCCAGCAAAAACCGTCAAAGATCTCTAAAGAAAGTATACATTGTGGATCTAAATGTGATTTTTTCAAGAAATCATGACCAAACTATGCGGCACTCGTAGTTCAAATCAGACCCACTTCCAGCGAAATCGGCAGAAACTTATCTGAAATGTTTGAAACACCTAAGTATGTTTTTATATCGAAACCCAGGCTTAAATGCACTTATAAGATATTCTACTATTTTCTATCTATTTGAATGTTCCTCTTTCGGTGAGCCATTTTGGTAGCTGCTTCACAAAAAAAGCCTGTTTTGACACTAAAAAAAATGAAAAATGGGTTTTTTATTCAACGAAAACCCTAAGACCCTTAGTCAATACTATTCTACAACCAAGATACACTAGTGTGTCAAATATTGGCTCATTCCGACATTTTTTGCTATGTTAAATGACATACCCTAGCTTATTTCAGTCGAAAACCATACATCTTTATACCTCGTAGCTCATTTATGTGAAGTTTTTTTATAAAAACCTCCATAACTCATGTTTATAATTTTTTCCAGGTGGTTGGTCAAATAAAAGGATGCCATGTGAAGGTTTTTTATTTTTTGATTTTTTTTGAATTAGTTATGTCTAACCCTAGCCCGAAACCGAGACCGTAAACCCTAACGATAAACCTAAACCTAATCGTAACTTCGATCCAGCAAAAACCGTCAAAGATCTCTAAAGAAAGTATACATTGTGGATCTAAAAGTGATTTTTTCAAAAAATCATGACCAAACTATGCGGCACTCGTAGTTCAAATCAGACCCACTTCCAGCGAATTCGGCAGGAACTTATCTGAAATGTTTGAAACACCTAAGTATGTTTTTATATCGAAAACCAGGCTTAAATGCACTTATAAGATAGTCTACTATTTTATATCTATTTGAATGTTCCTCTTTCGGTGAGCCGTTTTGGTAGCTGCTTCACAAAAAAGGCCTGTTTGACACTAAAAAATGAGAAATGGGCTTTTTATTCAACGAAAACCCTAAACCCCTTAGTCAATACTATTCTACAACCAAGATACGCCAGTGTGTCAAATATTGGCTCATTCCGATATTTTTTGCTATGTTAAATGTCATACCCTAGCTTATTTCAGTCGAAAACCATACATCTTTATACCTCGTAGCTCATTTCTGTGAAGGTTTTTTTATAAAAACCTCCATAACTCATGTTTATAATTTTTTCCAGGTGGTTGGTCAAATAAAAGGATGCCATGTGAAGGTTTTCTATTTTTTTGATTTTTTTTGAATTAGTTATGTCTAACCCTAGCCCGAAACCGAGACCGTAAACCCTAACGATAAACCTAAACCTAATCGTAACTTCGATCCAGCAAAAACCGTCAAAGATCTCTAAAGAAAGTATACATTGTGGATCTAAAAGTGATTTTTTCAAAAAATCATGACCAAACTATGCGGCACTCGTAGTTCAAATCAGACCCACTTCCAGTGAAATCGGCAGGAACTTATCTGAAATGTTTGAAACACCTAAGTATGTTTTTATA
The DNA here is from genome assembly GCA_012064385.1 of Puccinellia tenuiflora. Taxonomy (NCBI): domain Eukaryota; kingdom Viridiplantae; phylum Streptophyta; class Magnoliopsida; order Poales; family Poaceae; genus Puccinellia; species Puccinellia tenuiflora. Next base: position 4,040,057 of record QRDG01000316.1, read on the forward strand.
TCCAAAGGTTTTTGTGATGCAAAAGATGATATGGATGAAATATTTGAATTCCTCTCATTTTTCTAATCGATTTAGATATTTTATTTGACAAATTTCGATTTACGGATTTAAAGATATGAATTATTCCATATTAAATGTAAAAAGGAAAAAATAAAGTAAAATTCAATTTATTGTTATTTATTCGAAATATACTATTACATAATCATTTTACTTTACTCAAACAAAATTTTAAAATTTAAACAATGAAAAGTGTAACATCATAACCAAGGGCTTAATATGATTGATAGGATACTAATATCAGTAAGTTCTAATTTCTCATTTGGAAACTAGGTTGGAAGGAACTAAAAAGTTAAGCGTGTTCGGGCTGAAGGATGGGTAACCGACTGGGAAGTTTGACTAGGGTAAGTACTTTGAGCTACAATAATTAAGTATGTAATTAAGGATTAAGTATGTGACTAAGTCAAAAATTTCGAAATACAAATAAAAAGAATTAAAAAAGATAAAAAAAATTCAAAAAAATTCAAAAATTAAAAATAATTGGAAAACCTAAGCCGATGGCTTTGCCGTCGGCGTATGGGGAGCTATGCCGATGGTAAAACCGTCGGCGTAGCCTACGCCGACGGCATCTGCTGCGCCGACGGTATATTTACCTATGCCTACGGGGCCCTACGCCGACGGCAGCCATCGGCGTAGACCTACGCCGACGGCAAAAGGTGCTAGGCCAACGGCAAAAGGCCGTCGGCACCTGGACTCATTCCTGTAGTGTAACTCAAAAGAAAACAGAGATTTATTACCTAGGTGAGCATATTCACCCGAGACAATTAATAGTGGTGTGTAATAAGAGCCTGGACGTACTTTCATGTGTTAGGCGGATGTATTTTCAGATTCAGCGTGGACGTATTTCATTTATGTGCTCCTATACTTCATGAGTGTATTTTTTTTTTTTGCATGATAATACGATTCTCATTGATAAATAAAAGGCAAGATACAAAGTACGTATACACCGATCTTACAGATCTGTAAAGATAGGATAAACCTATGTGACAAACCAACGTCTATCCATCTTCTTCGGCACCACCGTAGCAGCCACCAAGAAAAAAATAGACAGATCACCTCTTCACCCAAGCTCGACGCGGCTCCATCGCTGATCATCAGCTTTTCGGACCTCCAATGTAGTTTGCCATAGGACAAACCATTGCCGTTGAAAGAAACAGACCGGGGCAGCATGTCCCCGGACACGCCATCGAACTTCAGCACTGGCACCCACGCACGACGTTGTCGGAGTAGAGAACCAGAACCATCAGCCTTCAACCACGAACTCACCACAAGGTGCACCATATTCCAGCTGTCACCAGTTCAGACCACCGTCTGCACGTACTCCTGGACGAATCCTCTCTGCTCCACCTTGACGCCGGAGACAACGCCGCAACAACGGGGACAGAGCAGGAGGAAAAAACCATCTGATGGAGTCATCGCCGCCGCCTCGCCGACACCATCCGTGAACCCTAAAGCCACCGATCTGAAGATCGGCAAGCACACAGTGCCACCAACTCCGAGACGCCGCCATGAAGGACAACGCCGGTGTGGGAGAGGAGTTGAGGCAGATTTATTTGCCCGGGCGCCGCTCCCACCACCCCAACGACGCGCCATGCCAGAGAACTCCTAGCCCTAAGTACCATGCAAAAAAAGGGGTCCCCTCCCTCCTGCCGCCGGAGCGGCAAGCAGAAGCAGAGGGGCCCAACACAATCGCCGGAGATTGGAGCAGGAAAAAGCTTTTCCACCGCCGCCGCCTAGGAGACGCGGAAGACCTAGGACCCCTGTGTTCCTAACGTCCGAAGTGGAGTAGACCGCTTACTTCATGAGTGTACTTTTAGATGCAATAACGTGGGTGCAGTGCGTACATTTACTCTGTTCGGTGTACTTTATAGCTGAATGTACAAAAGAACTAGTACACGCAGGATATATAAACTAGCTATAAGCAGGCAACCTAATAGTTGAATCGATCTGTATGACCATGCGGTAGTTGGTAACATATTTTCTCTCTAAAAAAACAGATAAATGAAATTTTAATTGTGTGGGCAATTGGAGTCCGGTCCGGTCCTTGGGTAAGTTGGGGTCCAAGTAGGGTACGTAGGGGTACAGAGGATTCTGTACATAGATCAAGATCGAGCCGGACAAGCCCTAAAAAATCAATCTACCGGAGAAGCCCTAAAAAATCCATCGGAGAAGACAATCGCAATGGCGGGTTCCGACGAGCAGGAGGAGGTTCCGCGTGTGGGCCTGAAGGAGCAGGAGTTTGCGATGAAGATGTTGGAGAGACAGGGGAGGTGCTGGTCGAGACCGGCAAGAACCAGCCGGCGGAGAGGTCGGTAGGGGCCCTAGTGGAGGCGGTGGTCGTGATCGGGAAGGAGGTGGATGCGGTGGTGGAGACCGGGAAGGAGGCGGCGGCTGTCGACAGGAACCAGACGGGGATCTCTGCTCGTTTCCAGAAGTTCTTAGATGAGGTTGAATTTGTCGATCTCGACTTCTCCGAGAATGGCTGCGGCGAGGAGGTGGACGAGGAGGACCGCATGTACGCCGCCGAGCTGGAGGAATACCTTGACTGGATGTGGGTTGACTGTCTAAAAATCTTACACCGCCACGGAGTCGAATTCGCTGACCCCAGCGACCCGCATTGCCTCGTCGCCTGCTAAAATTATTAATGGAAGGAGTGTTTGCTCTGTCAAGTTAACTTCACTTCAGTGCGGCACAGAGGAGGAGGAGGACAATATATATATGGTGGCTCTAGCTTGAATGAAATTATTCCAACCAGAAAAGATTGGTCTGTCTGGTCTGGTGCATATATATCTATCTATATCATATGTGTGTGTGTGTGTGGGTTGCAACTAAGTCCTTTTTTATCTGTGTTATTACCGGTACTCTAAAACTAATTATCTTTCGCAATAAATCTTCTCTTTGACTGATATTGTCATATGGTTCTTGCCACATTGGTTTGTTTCTGAGGAATCCGTTTCGTTCCGGCCATGCTTAACACTTGCTGCCTCTAACTGCAGTGGGTTTAGTCTTTGGTCTTTATTACTCTTTGTTTTAGAACATTTGTTTTGCTCTAATGATATATTTAGCCTGTCGAAACAGTTAACTTTCCACTGAAGGGTTCAGCAACATCTTGTAGCTGTCCCAAGACTGAATGCTGCGTCCTATGAGAAAATAAAGATTTGTGCAAGGACGGAGAAAGCTGAAATTGTGGCGTGCGTCGAAGGACTAAAACCGTACCTCACTGTCCTGATATTGTGGCGTGCTAGGCTATCACAGTAGAGTGACCGCATGAGTGTAGTGCAGACTGCAGACCACTGATGTCGGACACTTCATTTTGCTGGAGAGAATACAGGAGAGCCTGCAACTTCACTCGAATATTGAACTTCACCGGTAGATCGCGTGAGTAAGACCAGCGAGAATGTGGTATCTACTCAATGGGAAAAGTATATTTGTCTGAATTGATTCTAAAATCATGCATTGTAATTAATAGGCACATACATCTAAAGTGTATAAATACCCTGTAGTGTCGTTTCGGTTTGCACCGGCATTCCGAGAGACTCCTACTTCTCACTCAAAATTTCAACAATCTTTATTTTATTAATTTTTGTGACTACCAAATTGTATAACACAAAGGTCCACACACATAAAGTAATAATAATTCATACAATGGGTAAAATGTACATTAAATTAAATCACTAATAATTCAATCATGCTTTAATCTGATCAACTATAAGTGTAATTTTTTATCTATTATACTTATTTCATTTTTATTTATTCAATCTTTTTGGAGTCATTTTTAGTTTTGTAACGTGCTTGTACTATGTCCACTGAGAATGAGAACTGAGCAATTGAAAAACCTTTTGTCCAACTTTTTTTTTGAGACAATCATTTTCTCGGTGTTATACTGCCTCTATATCCGGAAATCCACTTTGGCTCCCGAGCTCATCTGCACCCGGGTGCCTTTTCGATTTTTTTGAATTTTAAAAACGCTTCAAAAAAATCTGAAAAAAATTGTGCGGAAACATATTCATGTATTCAATACTCGTGTATATGTTCGACAGAAAATATCAATTTTTGCGCCCTGTGCAAAAAAGACAAATATCTGACAGACAAAATAGGTGAACAGTCCACTATTCAAAAAGACAGATTTGTCTTTTTTACACAGGGCGCAAAAATTGATATTTTTTGTCGAAATTTACACGAGTCTTGAATACTTCAATATGTTTATGTCCAATTTTTTTCAGAATTTTTCGATGCATTTTCTTATTTTAAAAAAATCGGAAACAAAACCGGAAGCAGATGAGCCCGGGAGCCAAAACGCCATCCTCCTCTATATCTATATTTTTTTATGTGGATATAAATAGTTAGAGTACGGGGCTGGTTATGTGGGCTGGAGGCACAGTTGTAGTCCAGGACGGTTCCTTGATGAGTTGGCCTCGTAGCCGGACCTAGCCTTTGGGTTCCTCTATTCCATATACTAGTTGAATTTGGCGTGGCGTCACGCCACGTCTACGTCTTTGGTGATTTTTTTTATAAAATATATTTTTTTATTCAACAAAATGTTGGCTAAATTGTAATGTTCAAACATGTTTTTTTTATGAATAGGTAGCATTTTATGTGAGCATTTTTGATAAATTTTCTATAATGTTCAAATATTTAATAGGGTGAAATGGTTGAACATGTTTGTATTTCGGCGGGAGTATTTAATTTAAATTAGGGAAGATGCATTTGAATTACTTCCAAATAGTGACAACAGTTGAATGTTCCAAAAAAACAAAAAAATTTCTTTAGCATACACCGCACCCGCTGTATTTTGAAATGCCCCAATTTGTCGAGATTTGTCATCTATTTTATCCGAAATTTCACTAAATTGTTTCTTTAAATTTGGACTAATTGGGAAATGTCAAAATCCATTGGAATTTGTCATCTATTTTCTCTAAATTTTCACTAATTTGGAAGTTTTTTTTTAGTTTTCTGCGATAAGTAGGTTGCATATTTTATGTACTTTGGAAATCTTGAAATTCGTTGGAAATTAGTGTCGATTTTATCTAAATTTACAATATTGTAGAATATCTTTTTTTGTTTGTTGGCCATCAATGGGTTGCAAATTTTTTTTTTAAGAATTCTGATGCAATTTCCATTTATCTTTTTCGATTTGTGGTTTTGAAGGTGTTGATATTAGGACATTTATTTATTTATTTTGGATATTGTTTAGGGAAATTGGATCGACATTTGAAAATTTTAAATTTTCAAATTTGAGTTGCGATGATATGTCGCAAATAATTGCGATGAAATGTTTAATTTGAATGTAAAATTGTAGGAAACGTATTGTCTGAGTATTCACTAATTTCAACTTCACATAATTAGAGGAAGTGCATTTGGTTTGTTTCTAAATGGTTACCAATTCAAAATATTCAAACATGTTTGTTTTTTAGACATAAATCATGTTTGAATTTTTCCCATAAGTAGTTGGCATTCATGTTCAAACATGTTTTTTTTATGAATAGGTAGCATTTGTTGCGAGCATTTTTGATAAATTTTCTATAATGTTCAAATATTCAGTAGGGTGAAATGGTTGAACATGTTTGTATTTTGGCGGGAGTATTTAATTTAAATTAAGGAAGATGCATTTGAACTAATTCCAAATAGTGACAACATTTGAATATTCCAAAAAAAATTCCTTTAGCATACGCCGCACCCGCTGTATTTTAAAATGTCTTAATTTGTCGAGATTTGTCATCTATTTTATCGAAAATTTCACTAAATTGTTTCTTTAAATTTGGACTAATTGAGAAATGTCAAAATCCGTTGGAATTTGTCGACTATTTTCTCTAAATTTTCACTAATTTGGAAGTGTTCAATATTTTTTTTAGTTTTCTACCGTAAGTAGGTTGCATATTTTATGTACTTTGGAAATCTTGAAATTCGTTGGAAATTGGTGTCGATTTTATCCAAATTTCCAATAATTTAGAATATCTTTTTTTCTGTTTGTTGGCCATCAATGGGTTGCAATTTTTGTTTATAAGAATTCTGATGCAATTTCCATTTGTCTTTTTCGATTTGTTGATTTGAAGGTGTTGATATTAGGACATTTTTTTGGATATTGTTTAGGGAAATTGCATCGGCATTTGAAAATTTTAAATTTTCAAATTTGATTTGCGATGATATGCCATAAATAGTTGCGATGATATGAGATGAAATGTTTAATTTGAGTCTAAAATTACAGGAAACGTATTGTCTGAGCATTTACTAATTTCAACTCCACATAATTAGAGGAAGTGCATTTGGTTTGTTTCCAAATGTTGACCAATTCTAAATATGCAAACATGTTTGTTTTTTAGACATAAATCATGTTTGTATTTTTACCATAAGTAGTTGGCATTCATTTTTCTGAGCAAGTTGACATATTATGGACTATCTTTTTTTTTTTACCATTTTAAAATTTTCAAATATGTTTCTATATTGCAGTAACATTTAATTTAACTCTGTAATGAGTGGAAATGCGCATTTATTCAATTGAATCCCATATTTAGAGGAAGTTCATCTAGCTTGTAGCAAAATGTTTACGAAATTGGAATGTTAAATTTAAGTCTATTATCAGAAGGAATGCACTATATGACCATTTAGTAAATAGAACTTAACATAATTATTAGAAGGAGTATTTGTTTTTGTTGGTGGATTTTGAAGGCATTTGAATGGTTTAAATACTTTTTTTGTAATTTGGTCACATTCAATAAGTAGTCAATTCAGCACTTAGTAGTGTTGCAAAATTATATAAATACCGTAAAACAATAGTCTAAAGTGTTATAAATTCTGTTAAGCATGTTCTATTTGGAATTTGATTCTGTTAAGCTACTGATTTCGTGGCATTTAGTAGTTTCGCAAAATGGTTCAAATATCGTAAAACAATATGTATAAAGTGTTTTAAATTGTGTAAATCATGTTGTATTTTAGAACTTGGTTTTGAAATATTGTGGCTTGGGAAATAATTGTAAAACAACTATTTCTCGATATTTACAGTCATAGTATTTTTTATTGTGTTATATTTAAGCTCATGGTATAGATGAGTACTTGTATTTAAATGATTTAGCAAGCTCTATTTAAGTAGGATGGTTTGTAGCAAAAAAAATATTATTCTGTCTATCATATTGAATGATATTATTGATGTTATTTCTGCTGATTTTATTTGACTATAGAAGAAATTTTGTGAAATGCATATTTTTTGAAATGTCGTAAAAGTTTGAGCTGCAAACATTTAGCAAATTTATGGCATAAGCAGTGAGCATTTTTTTATGTGCATGTTCATATATTTGTCATATTTGTAAATACTGCCGTGACAAAAAGATAATTTTGGAAATGGACGCAGCAAAAAATGGTTCAGAATTGAATGTATTGAATTTTTTAAAAATACTTCACATTTGTAAGTATCTGAAATTTTTAAATTGTTAATAGTGAGAAAAATTCGTACGTGATTTCTTCTTTACGGTTTTTAAATGCTAAGGTTTGGAAGGCAGGTTTTTTCACCATACTTGGTAATACCGCAGTGTAAATAATTGAAATTTGGAGGTGTGGACATTCGGAAGGTTTTCAGACTTTAATATGTTCAAATATTTATGGTTTTATTTTGCCATATTTTTTCTTATTTAGCACCATATTCAGAGGAAGCCATATTTGTGAGTATCGTGGTGCAAATAATTGAAATTTGGAGATGTGAACATTAAGAAGGTTTTCGGATTTTAATATGTTCAAATATGGTCTAATTTTGCTGTAATTTTCTTATTTAGCACCATATTGAGAGGAAGCGTATTATGGTTATGTAGAAATATTTACCAATGTGAGCAGTAATTTAAATTTGGAAATGGACGTATCCAAGAATATTTTTAGTGTTGGAAATTGTTGCAATTTTTTAAGAAAAACCCACGCTTGAAAGTGGTTCAAATTTCACAGTTTGTTCAAACTGTAAAGTTTTGCAGATTCGGGTTTGTTTACACATCCGTAAAATGATCAGATTTGGGAGACATTTCAAAATTTAAAGTATCCAAATTTGAAATTTTGTCGTGTGTCGTAAATAATTAGCAATTAATTTTATGATCACTCTGATATATCTATGGATATATTTAAAGTCATTGATTTTGCAGCATTTCGTACATTTTAAAAAATGTTCAAACACCCTAGAACAATACCTATGAAGCATTTTAAATTATCTAAAGCATGTTCTATTCTATTTTTGTGTTTTTTTCCGAAAGGAAACTACAAAATTCGTATTTTGTAAGATGGCATGAAGGTGTCAAATTAGTCTTTACGCATTATTTGAAAAAGTTAAGGTTTGAAATAGTTTGGAAAAGGTCATAAAGTTTTTGAAATGAGTAGTTTGATCTTTACAAATTGTTAGAAATTGATCTAAAATTATTTGGAGTTGTATTTGAAAAGGTTTAAAAGTAAAAAGAAAAAAACAGAACAGAAAGTAAGAAAAAAAAAGGCCGTGCGGGCTGCACAGCAGGCAGGCCAGCCCAGCAGCCGGCCCATCCCCGCAGCCCAGCCCACCATGAAGTCACGGTGACGTCACCGGGGCTCGGAGCGGATGCGGCGACGCCGTCGATGCCGGCGGCGCGCCACCGCGAGGCGGGACGCGCGGGCACGTGCGTTCGACGCGGCTCGGCGCGGGGTGGCCGGGAGAGGCGGCGCCGCCGCTTTAAGGACGCCGGAGCGGCAGCAGTGACGTGCGGGCGCAGCGGAGGACCCGAGCACGGCGGCGTCAATCCCGGCGAGCTACGGCCGTCCCGGCGGCCGATCTGCGGCGAGGTTGAAGAGGACGCGGCGGCGGAGCTCCCCGCATGCTTGGATTCGTGCGGGGAGGGGCGTGGCGGCCGCGCGGCGCGGCGGCGGCGCGGCGACGCTGGGGCCGCGGGAGAGAGAAGGGGAAGGGGGGGAAGTGATGACGTTTTTACAAAAAGCACCCTCAGTTTTTCTGTATTTTTTACAGGTCCTTTTTACTGCGAAGCTGTGGACTGCGGGTTCGATTTTCGGTTTTGTGAGGGACCTTTTTGCAAAACCGTCACGAACGCGTCTGCTGGCCGTCGGATCGCCGTTCGACGGCGCGGATCGTGTGCACTGTAGTACTGTAGCGCTACAGTAAGTACTGTTCCTCGCAATAGTCGAGCACTCTCAGGCCGTGAATGGTTCCTGCTTTAATATATAGACTAGTTGAATTTTGGCGTGGCGTCACGCCACGCCCTTGGTGTTTTTTTTTCGCAATATATTTTTTTAATCCAAAATGTTGGCTAAATTGGAGTGTTGAAATGTTTGTTTGTTTTCTTCTGAATATGTAGCATTTTTTTGTGTGCATTTCAGATATATCGTGTACAATATTCAAATGTTTGAAGGTTTGAAGTGCTTAAACATGTTTTTATTTCAATGTTAATATGCAATTGAAATCAGAACAATCTACTTGAATTTGATTCCACATTTGGGGGAAATTTGTTCGTGTGGTGTCTAAATGTTGGCCAAACTGAAATGTTGAAATAAATTTGGGTTTTGTTATGAGTATACTGCAGTTATTTTTTGGTGAGCATTTTATTTTTATTTTTTAGGGAATGTCGGAATATTAGCTCAAATGTTGGATAAATTGGAACTTGCAAATATTGTTTTTTATTTTGTTATTATAAAGTGGAACAGTACTTGTAGTTTTTAGATAAATGACACCATTATTAAGTGAGATGTGAAGCATTTGGAGTATTGTAAAAAATATCTCCATTGTCATTTGTTTAAGGATTTGGAACAGTGCATAAACAGTACTTCCTTTTTTATCTTTTTTTTTGTTTAAACAAAACTCAGAATTTTTCATATTTCTTTTATCTTTTGTAGATCATAAAAAAATATTCGTTGAAATTCAATATAAACAGATCTTTTGTTTCATCATTTAGTAGGCCCCATCCGGGACGTTGTGTCTTGAAATGTTAAAATTCGTCGTAATTTGTCGTTCGAAGTAACTTCATTTTTTTAAGCGAATTTAAATGGTGAAGTGTGTTTGTAGTTTGACATAGCTCTTTAATTAATCTACTTAATCAGAAGAAATACATTATATAAGTATTTTATAAATTCAAAACCTTTTCTTTTTTTAGAAGGAATGCATTTAGGTTTTGCCGGAATGTTTGGTATGTTGAGTTGTTGAAAAATGATTGTATATTGTCGCAAGTAGGTAGCATTTTTTTTTGGTTATTTCGATTTTTTTTGTGAGCATTTTGGCGTGGCGTCACGCCACGCCCTTGGTGATTTTTTTTTGTGTACAATGTATATTTGTTGTTCACCATAGTGTTAGCCAATTTGGAGTGTTTAAATATTCTTTTATTGTGTTGTAGATAGGTAGCATTTTTTTTGTGAGCATTTTCGAAATATTTTGTAGAATGTTTAAATATGTAGTAGTTTGCAATTGTCGATTATGTTTGAATATCCGCCCAAATGTTGGCAAAATTCGTGTTTGCAAACATGTTTTTTATTTTGTAGTGAATAGGTAGTATTTGTTCTTGAGCATTTTTTTATATATTTTGTAGAGTATTCAAATATGTAGTAGTTTGTAATGGTCAATCATGTTTGTATTTTGGCGACAATATTTACTTGGAATTAGGAGAAATACACTTTAATTACATCTAAATGGGGGAAAATGAATATTTGGGGAAAAATATCTCAGCATAAGTATTTTGCATGTAATATTAGGATTGCTTTGATATATTTGTCGTAATTTTCGAACAGATATGTTTAGAGATATCGATGTATACTCTGTTTGAATTTCAAAAGTTGGTGGAAGTGGGAAGTTGTTCTCATTTTTTTTTTTGAATGCTCAGATTTGGAAGTCATTGAAAATTATAAAGTTTAAAATTTGAATTTCGGTCTTATGGCATAAATAGTGAAAGTTTTTTTTTTCTTTTTTGTATGTTAATGGTCGTATGCTTGTTTTTTTTTAACATGGTGGTGGGAGAAATTCAAATTTTAAGCTTTGCACATTCGATGTAACGAAATTAAGGAGGAAAAGTTAACAATTTCAAATTTAATCAAATTTGATTAAGTAGGGTAGGCCCACACGTCGGGAATTGTGGTGTTTTCTGAAATTATTTGTAAAAATAAAAAAAAGTTCGACATATTTAAGAGCATGTCAAGTTTTTAAGCTAATTGGAATGTTAAAAAAAATTGCTTGTTTCTCAATTTGTAATTGAAGTCCATAATGAGTGCGAAAACATATTTATTCAGCTAAATTTCATAATTAGAAGTATGTCAAATTTTAAAAGGTAATTAGAATGTTTAATGAAAATTGTTTGTCTATCAATTTGTAATTGAAGTCCATAATGAGTGCGAAAGTACATTTATTCAACTGGATTTCATAATTAGAGAGTTTGTTTTGTGAAATTCAACTACATATGTTTATGCATATTTTTGGAGCAACTGTAGTGGTTATTTTTAGATTGTGGGGAAATCGGGAAGGAATATAAGTTATATAGAAAGCTGACTGCATACAAACGGTGAGATGATGTTTATAGTATCAATAACGTATGACACAAAGATCTCATAGAAGCAAATACGCTGGGCCAGAAATACAAACACAGAGGATTGGCGTGGCGTCACGCCACGCCCTTGGTGATTTTTTTTGTGTACAATGTATATTTGTTGTTCACCAAAGTGTTAGCCAATTTGGAGTGTTTAAATATGCTTTCATTGTGTTGTAGATAGGTAGCATTTTTTTTGTGAGCATTTTCGAAATATTTTGTAGAATGTTTAAATATGTAGTAGTTTGTAATGGTCGACTATGTTTGAATATCCGCCCAAATGTTGGCAAAATTCGTGTTTGCAAACATGTTTTTTATTTTGTAGTGAACATGTAGTATTCGTTCTTGAGCATTTTTTATATATTTTGTAGCGTATTCAAATATGTAGTAGTTTGTAATGATCAATCATGTTTGTATTTCGGCGTCAATATTTAGTTGGAATTAGAAGAAATGCACTTTAATTACATCTAAATGGGGGGAAAATGAATATTTGGGGGAAAAAATATCTCAGCATAAGTATTTTGCATGTAATATTAGGATTGTTTTGATATATTTCTCGTAATTTTCGAACAGATATGTTCAGAGATATCGATGTATACTTTGTTTCAATTTCAAAAGTTGGTGGAAGTGGGAAGTTGCTCGCATGTTTTTTTTTTGAATGCTCAGATTTGGAAGTCATTGAAAATTTTAAAGTTTTAAAATTTGAATTTCGGTCTTATGGCATAGATAGTGAAATTTTTTTTATGTTAATGGTCATATGCTTGTATATTTTTTTTACATGATGATGGGAGAAATTCAAATTTAAAGCTTTGCACATTCGAAAATTGTTTAGATTTGAATGTATCGAAATTAAGAAGGAAAAATTAACAATTTCAAATTTATTCTAATTTGATTAAGTAGGGTAGGCCCACACGTCGGGAATTGTGGTGTTTTCTGAAATTATTTGTAAAAATAAAAAAGTTCGACACATTTAAGAGCATGTGAAGTTTTTAAGCTAATTGGAATGTTAAAAAAATTGCTTGTTTGTCAATTTGTAATTGAAGTCCATAATGAGTGCGAAAGCATATTTATTCAGCTGATTTCATAATTAGAAGTATGTCAAATTTTAATAGGTAATTAGAATGTTTAATGAAAATTGTTTGTCTGTCAATTTGTATTTGAACTCCATAATGAGTGCGAAAGTACATTTATTCAACTGGATTTCATAATTAGAAAGTTTGTTTTGTGAAATTCAACTACATATGTTTATGCATATTTTCAGAGCAACTATATTGGTTATTTTTTAGATTGTGGGGAATCGGGAAGGAATATAAGTTATATAGAAAGCTGACTGCATACAAATGGTGAGATGATGTTTATAGTATCACTAACGTATGACACAAAGATCTCATAGAAGCAAATACGCTGGGCCGGAAATACAAACACAGAGGATTTTAGTTAAAGGAAAATAGAACCACGTAGAGTATTTTGATACATGAGAACGTCAGGAAATTCCTGGAGGAAGCCGATACAATGCTACTGCCATCTGTGGTATGTACTAACTTTTATACTAAGTGGTAAGACCAAAACATCAGATGTTCTTATGTAACAGGAAATACATTATTTGACTGGCAAAGCTATGTGTGTACGCAAATATTACCACATCACGTAATCAGGAAAGCACGAAGAGACATCCACAACATACACATAATATGAATAGATCAAAACAGGGATGAAGCACATAACCTATCACACACAGGGGCAAAGATGTAGGGGATTACAACATATTAACACAACGTAAGATGAATGTGTAGCAGTTACATCGAGATCCACATAATATATACAGATACAGAGAAAGTGATAAATACATGATATTTTGATTTGTTCACCTCTTGGTCACGTTAGTCCTAAGCTGAATAGTGTAGACACCTTGTAAGTCCAATCATACAACCACTAACATGACCAAAAGGCAGAGTCATCTGGTCTCGGAGGACTAACAAAAAGACAGCTAGACAACAGAGGTTTGGACGATGGTAGCACCAAAATAACAGTGATCTCGGCTAGCTGAAGGTAGGTAGATCCATAGATGCATAATACGTACATGCTGCAAAACAAATTTAGCCTGCAAAATCAACATTCATAAGTATCTGAAGCTAACTCACGCGTAGCTGCCTGAAACAATAGGAAGTATGGTATGTCCAGACCTTTAAGCAGTATGGTAACCTAGTTGTTTTTCTTCACGACAGCATTGGCCGCGGCTTTCTCCGTTTGGTGACCTACGCCTGAAGTGAAGAGCAAAATGGCAATTCAACAGAAACAGAAAAGACAAAGAATGCGCAGTCATGAGTTAGGTAATGTTACAGTAGTTCTCATGAAACCATTTATCATTGGGCGGTTCGGTAGGGAGTGTTGCTGCAGATGTATCCGTAGCTGCAGGGGACAGCAGCACTTATGGAAGATCTTTGAAGGATTTCCATTGTTGTTTTACCTGAAGCTAATTTTAGATTGTTGATAATCTGGGAGCTTGAATTTAGAATGGTAGTTCTGTTGATGCTGGAGGATCTTCCATAGCAGTTGCATTATTGGCCAGGATCGAAAGTGCATCTAAGCCAATTGTAAGTCTTTTATAGTATATCAAAGGGGTAAAGAATATCAACAATCACCTACTGATAGGCACGCAAGCAAATATCTTTATAGTCTAATGATAATAATTTCCCTCAATACAGTATACCACGTTGAAAACATTTCATTCGAAAAACAGAACCAATAAAATGAATGTCCTGATTCACATATGTATGTAAGGCTGGAGACGGCTGGAGACATAAGAGACTATAGATCTTTATTTAGTTATGCCGTTTTCTATAGTCTTTGGAAAAAAAAAAAGAGGAAACAAAGTCTTGGATATTAATTAGAATTCAAGATTAGGTCTCATGTAGAGTGGTGTCAACAATCATCTCCACACAGATCTACCAAATGATGTACTTCAAAGTTAAACTACTCAACAGATATTAGTATTGTGTTTCAAATGTAGACCACGCAAAAGCGTAGGAGTTATATTAAGGTGCTATGAACTAACAATACCAACCAAATATATCTTTGTATTGACCCCAACTCCCGGTATGTCTCTTTTCCTTTGTTCATTTTAATGCAAAGCACACAGACGCACTTTGCATATAACAAATCTTTCAGAAGAAAGGGACATGGAGAGCTCAAAACAGGAAACAAATATGGGACCTGTATTACTCCAGAGAAAGTAATTCAAGATCCAGCATTACGAAATTCGCAAGACAATAATAAACATAGTCAAGAATTTTCAGCAAGTTATACCATCAAATTTGCCATTTGGGCCTTTTCCTTTCTAGAAATATGCATTGAATTGATTGGTACTACAGAAATTCATAAATTGCCAGCAAAGAAATGGAGTTTAAAAGGGTTATCTTGAAAAGACATGTGTGCTACTCTACAATTCAATGAGCTAGAATATATCCACTTGCAGCAGACCTTTAAGTTTTGGAGTTGTATTTACACATCTAAAATTATCTTGTGGGCCAAAACAATAAACAGATGCGTACTGAGCGCACGTTGTAACTCAGCCTTGCCTCTTCTTCTATGAAAATGATACGTCTCCCAGGACGTATCCTTGAAAAAAAACAATTAACATGTCCTTTTACTTGCTATTTAATATCCTTTTTTTTGCAGCCAATTTAAGAAAGAGGAACATGATTTTCTTTTTCTCAGGTGCACTATTTAGAAATAATAAGGCACATCAGTATGTAAAACTGAGAATTAATAGGTGAGGTGAAGCACACCTGAATTCAAGACAATGAGCGACCAACCAAGACAGAAGCAGCCACTCCATATGATCCAGATGCGATATCTCCTAAGTAAATGATAGATGAATCTCTGTAAGTAAAGAGTATTCTCCAGGAATTTATGTGAGGTTGTTGGCAATGAAAATTTCATTTTAGCAGTAGGATTTCATGAACTATCAATCTTGCTGATATGAGATGCGGAAAAAGAAAAGGCGTTCATTCCATTACGAACCTGAACATAATCCATTTGGAACATATCAATATTGAGAGCAATATTCCAAATACTGTGAACTCAATAGCAAGTCAGTTACATTTCAAATACATCCAATTAATTGTTCCTAAGTTGGCAGGTGGACAGTGTTGGTGGACGAATTTCTAGAGGCATGAACAAAAAAAAAATACTCTGCTGCAACAATTCGTATTTCTTACTTGCCGGTCGATGAAGAGAAGCCCAAGTTTGCTCAACTCGCCGTTCAGAGGTATGCTCCCTATCCTTTTCGATTCGAGCAGAGAGAGAGAGCACGATTTAGAGCCCTGCGCTAGGAGGAAGATGAGGGGCGGCCGAGATTGGGGACGGCGACGGTGCTGTGAGGAAGATGGGCGGCGGTGGAGATGGACGCGGGAGGAGAGATGGCGTCGGGGCAGGCCGCCGCCTGCCGCCGCCTCCATGGATTCAGACCGCCATGAGGGAGATGGGGGCTCGGGGTGGAGCTGGGGAATGGGAGGGGCAGAGGAGAGGGCGGCGGTCAGCGAGCTGAGGGTGGTGCTGGGGAAGAGGAGAGGGGGCGGCCGGCAAGGGAGCTCGGGATGGAGCTGGGGAGCACTAGCGCACCGGACTTGAGCAGGGCCGCGTGGAGCTGAGGCACGTCGCGAAGCGCCGCGTGGCGCGGTGTATTACGCGCTGGCGCCGGCGCCGGCGCGGCGGGGTAGAGCCGCCGTCGCGCTCGAGCACGCGTGACGCGTGCACGCGCGCCGGCCTGGGAGCGCCTTGACGCGGGCTACCCGGGAGCGGTGGCCCGCGCTCCTTCTCGTCCTCACGGCGCTTGGCCTCGACCTGCTCGTGGCGGCGTTGGGGAAGCTGCGGGCGTTGGTTGAAGCACCACTTGGGGCCGAAGCGCGGGTGGCGCGGCGGCGGCTTGTCGTCGATGAGGATGAAGGAGGAGTCCTCGGCCGCGGCGGCGAGGGAGTCGTCCGCGGAGGAGAAGTCGAAGATGGAGTCACGCGAGGCGGTGGCGTGCGCGCCCGGGTGTCCCGGGCTGCGCGTCGAGTCCGCGATGCGGCCAAGCCTGTCGGGGCGGGAGAAGGCGCGAAGGGCCGGAGCAGCCTGCGCGGAGCCGCAGACCGTAACTAGCTAGGATGGGTCGTGCACGGCCGCGACAGGCGGGGAAGGGCGAATCGAGCAGAGGAGGAGGTGGATCCGACCGGCGCATCGACCGCGGCACGGCACGGCACGGCGGCGGAAGTCGCCGGACCTTGCCGGAATCGGGGGCCGACGGAGGCGCGATTATGAATCGCGGGAGAGAGGAGATCGTGGAGCAGAGGGGAATTTGGTGACGGTTTTTCAAATAGGTCTTTCACTTTTGTCCTATTTCAGTTTGGTCCTTTGTAGCGTAAAATTGTGGACCGCGGATTCGATTCACGGGTTTGTGAGGGGCTTTTTTTGCAAAAAGCGTCATCAGCGCGCGCTAGAGCCGTCGGATCGCCGGCGGACGGCCGGGATCGCCCGGTTTCCTGTAGCTGTGAACAGTGCCCGAGGGCCTCTCCGCGCGGCATTTCTTCCTTCTTTTATATATAGAGTAGATTAAAAAGAATAGAGTTATCTAGATAATTAAAGCAAAACCGATACAATTGAGCCGAGTCCACCCAAACACCACACCCCTAGACCAAGCGGACCTCCCACCAATGCCGAAGATAAGAAGCCATGACTGCTATGGGAGGAACAAACACGTGACACTCCAACGAAAATGAAGAAATCAACCGACCAGGAGAGCCGCGTCACCGAACGATGACAACACAACATCGAGGACAAAATTTTCACCCACACGACACGAGGTGGATGCCCTCAACGCTACCAAATTTCCAAGGCCACCCACATCCCAAACTACACAGGGAAACCGCACACAGACCACGGCTATTGCACCAACATTCGGGCTCGTAGTCCTGACTTAAAATCGAAGCATCTCCTAAGAGACGTATCGATCGGGCTGATAATCTTGTCGTACTAGTGAAACCAAATTGCTGCTCTGGCCATGCCAAACAACTTCCTAATACGTGTCAAACGTATCTATAATTTTTGATTGATCCATGCTAGTTATATGTCATTGTTACATGTTTTCACTATCTTATTATAATATTTTTAGGCTTGTTGTCGGATTAACCTATTGACAAGATGCCCAGTGCCAGTTCCCTGGTTTTGCTGTTTTCTATTTCAGGAAATCCACTTCTGGAAATATTCTCGGAACTGCGCCAAAATTTACAAATATTTTTTATTTGCCACGACGAAGACGGAGTCCAGAGGGCAGCCTCGGGGGCGCCCCACAGGCCAAGGGCGGCTAGCAGCCGCGGCCCCAGGGCCACCCGCGGGTGGGACCCGCCCCTGCCTGTGGTGGGTCCCCTCGGCCCCCTCCGACGCCTATAAAATCACATTCAGTGGCGAAGGACGGAATAAAACTGAGGTCGGGCGAACTCTAAAGCCAAACAGAAATATAGTTTAATACTTTCTATAATCATAAACATAATCACTCAGTAAATGAAAATGGGAACATAATCTTACGATCATGACCGCTAGAGCCGTTAGGCCACCCACCGACAACTGATCTCCGGCCACCGTTTGCCTAACCGGCAACCCGCCTACAACCATTGAAGTTGCACGTCTAAGCAGTGCTAGGTTTAATTTAGCCACCACCACACGTAGTTAAGCAAGATTGTTGATGTTATTTTTTAGATTTAAAAAAAAGTAGACCTGCGACAGAGGGAACCCGTGGCTTTTTAATTAAGAGAGTGGCGAGGCTCGAACTCTGGCCGCCTATCACACCACTTCATGTGCTAGCTAGTAAGCCCAAAGTCTTTCACTTTTAAAATTTAGAAAATTACTACTAAGGGACTAAACTGCTCATCTGCATTAATTAAGCAATACACACAATATAGTTAAAGTAGCAGATTTGCTGCTAATTCTATAGTCGATAGTCAATAGATCAGCAAAAAACGACAAAGTTAGTGGAGCAAACAAGAGAGAGGAGACTGCACGTTTTAGTTTTTTTTATGGGGACTACACGTTTTAGCTAGAAAAATAAAGTTGGAGCTGGATCTGGACCTTGACTTGGACCCACTCTTATGGGCCCAAAGCCATGGCCCATGCGCCAGTAAAGCCACGGCCCATGCGTTGTTAATCTTCCTCTTCCGTTACGCAAACCGAAACTACGAACGCATCTCTAATGGTGTCGCCGCGACCTGTTAGATTTGGCCTGAACGCATACGTATAAACTAATTTTCGATCGGAATCAAGGTAGGGCGGCCGCCCGACCTCGCCCTACCGAGAGCTCCGCCACCTCGAAACATAATTCGGTGAGATTCTGGAGCTGTTCCCGGCACGTTGCCGGAGGGGAGATCGATCCCGGAGGGCTCTTCATCGCCATGCCTTCCGTTGGGATGATGTGTGAGTAGTTCCACCTGATCTTGTGAGCTGCCCTACATGATCAAGATCGATTATTTGTAATGCTATGTGATGTGTTTGTTGGTATCCGATGGATTATGAAGTTATGATCAGATTGTGCATGGTTTTTATATGTTAATTTATGTTCTTGCATGCTGTCCGATGTGTGTAGTTGCTTTGGCCAAGTGATTGCTTATGTCTCCAAGAGAGAGTATTTATGCTACATAGTTGGTTCATGCCCCCTCTTGTGCCTGGGTACGAGTGATAGAAACGTCTAAGGACGAGGGTGTGCTGTTGCGACTAAGGGTAAAACAGCGGTGTTTATATCTTTATGATTATGATATTACTTACATCATACACTTTACTTAATGCAAATGTATGTTGCTTGCAACTTAATACCGATGGGTGACATGCTGGATAGCGATCTCTAGGTTGACTTTTTAGACAAAGATGTAGTTGGATGACGGTCTTTGTTCCTTGTTGTGATGGCTACATGAATATTACTATGAACACTTTGATATAGCTATATTAAATTTGTGTCATAATCTTATCAATTGTTCAAGTGTAATTTGTTTACCAGTCATATGCATATTTTATTTATTGGAGAGACACCACTACTGAACCCATGGCCCCCGGTACATCTTTTTACATTGTTTACAACCTCGTTTACTTGCTTTTCATATTCACTTGCTCGCTGGTCCGTTTCTAAAAATTTATTTCACTGCACTATACGTTTAACCGCGCGCTTTGTTTTCAGCAGACCGGGAAGATTGACAACCTTCCTGCCGTTGGGGGCAAAGTAATTGGTTGAGTGTGTGCAAGTCCATGCTCGTCGACGGTTAAGCACCTGAGATCGTTGACGTTCACCTCGTTGTTGATTCAAAGTCCTACTGGTTCGATTAAACCTCGATTCTTAATTGAGGGAAAACTGCTACTCGCTACATCCACGCCTTCGCTTGGGGCACCACCCAACTCTACCAACACCATCACTTCCCCACCCAGTGAAACTACTACTCAACATGGTTTCCATGGCCACCGCCTAGACTTGCAAGACATCACCCACTTGAGGTCGCTACCCCAACATCCGCCATCCCGACGACAAAGAGAAGCACGCACCAAAGTTGAAGAGGTCCCTCAGAGGAAATGCCTCCAAGAGGGTAGTGACATAGCCGCCACCACGAACCCATAGCTAGGGATTTCTCCTAGAGAGCCCGAACCCATCACAAGACTGTGGGCATTCCTCACGACAAGCACCTCCAAGGAGGATCATGATGCCGCTGCACCGCCGCCGGCACCGACAAGGTTGGTGCAAGGATTTCGCCCTGGAACGTCACCACACCACCTAAGGACGGCGAAAACACGAGTTCTCTTCATCGACCTCCACCAAGCCCACCTAGTGACGCGGTCGTGCAGCACCACATGCTCGAATGAAAGGTCGGAGTCACCACCTCAGGTCAGCCAATCAGTGAGAGGGCGTCAGATCAGCTGACCATGCCACCTCATTGAAGACAAGACAAGCTCGGCCCAGGGTCGTCACCCCGACATCTTCATTACCGAAACACCTCACCGATAAGACTTGCCGCCTCCACGTCGCTGCACATGAGCCGCACTAGAGGCCATGACGTCTCACCTTCGACCTGCCCTATCCAGATCTAGAATCGCGTCGCATGCACCAACTCCACCGGAGCAGACGGACAACGCCAACCACTCCCATGCACTGCTGAGATCCGCCTGCACGCACACACTCATTACAAGATCACTGATAAGACGATGTCGATGTGCCTCTCTGTCATGCTCTTGTTGAAGGTGGTGGTTTAAACCTCGGCTTTGGTGATGAAAATCCCGAGACTGACCTACAGTTGGATTCATTATCATCAACGCACATGGTGTAATCCCTTGATGAAGGTCCCTACGATTTTTTGTATACTTAGTTTGTTTCGACCACTTGGCCATAGGGGTCGAGTATTCAATATGTAGTGTGCATGTCAAACAGTCAAATATCGAGGCATGCCATTCTGATGACCAGCTGATCGTAGTCAATACATCTACGTAGTAGCATATTGGTTTACTGAACAACGAGCAAAGCCGTGTAATTACATGTATAACGAGCAAAGTAAAATTATGTACACATGACTAGCTAGACGCTATGGATGTCCACTAGGCAGCTGAGACGAGCTGGCCGTCGTCGAAGTTCCGGGAGTAGCTCTGCAGGTCGTAGCCGAACCTCGCAGGGCCGCGCCTTGGCCGCCGCATCACGGCGTTCATCCAGCTGGACCTCACCCTCAAGAACAGCTGCCTCACCGGCGCCGGCGGCCGCCACGCCCTGCTGCCGGAAGCTCTCAGAGACGCCATCTTCGGTCGATCGGTGTTCACCACAGTCCACGGCTCACTCCTCTCTGCTCTGCTGCAACTGTTGGACTAGAATGCAAGGCTGCAAGTGTTCTTCCTTTGCTATCTTCTGATCCGATGATCACCCTATAGCGAATTGTGCAAATCTGCACCCTGGGCAGCTGCTTATAACCATGGGGCTGGCTACGCGTCGCCGTCGACGGCAGCAGTCGCGCACTCGCGGGCTGACGAGGCCACCCAACACGCACGACCTCCCTTACATCAGAATGGCCGTAAAAGGAAGGTCGACGTTAGTTACGTTAAAGCACTAAAGCAACGTGGTTAGTGAAGAACGTTCATGTGAGGGACAAACAAATAAAGGTGAGCAAATCTCTGAAACAAATAAAGTCCATGTGAGGGACAAACAGCTGACTGCAGAAGGACGCTTTACACGGATGACATACATACATATCCAATATTTGGATGACGCACGTCCATTTCATCAAACCAACCAGACTACTGCATAAACGGAATTGTAAGTTAAAGTATGGTCCATTCTATGACAAAGAGCAACTTGATAACGCTAACACACACCATGACACAGTCATAAGATAGCCGCAAAGCTTGTACTACATTATAAAGATTTCTGAAGCTGGGTGTGCTTAATTAGTATTATCTGCGTAGATCGATCAGTTGGTAACGTCGGCACATACTCATGACCATTCTACGTCAGACTAACCTTGGGAAGAAAAGGGTAGAACTGGCGAGTGTTAAAACGAGTTTTTTTTCCCTCGAAATGAAACGAGTTGAATCGTTAAAGCTGAATGAAATAAAAAGAAGGCTTCCAACAGCGCCAACCCGATCTTAGCTGGTCGATAGATCAAGGACGGCCGATGCTTGTTCATAGTTTCGGGTAGGTGGGGCTTAAGTTATGTTGAATCTCTACTACTTAAAAAGAAAGTAGCGTTTCTCAATCTGCCTCTTCCGCGTTCAGCCCGTCCCCTCTTCGTCCGTCCTCTCACACGGATTGCCAGTGCCGACATGTGGGACCAAGACTCATCGCCTCAATCCCCCGGAAAAGTGGATCTCGCATCATCGTTCATGACAGCCACAACCCGATGTGGGGATGATGCCGTACTCAGGCGATCACCGGCCGTCCCTGCCCCCGCAGCCGCACGCCACCCTCCGCTACCTCTCGCACACCACAGCTCCCTTCAACATCAGCCATCCCCGCGACACGACCCCCGATGCGATCCCCAACGCCCCTACTAGCCCTAGCCCTTACCCCGAACTCCCCACCGCGCACCGATGTACGACTCCTGGGTCGAGCCTCCGGCGAGCTACATGAATCTGGAGGCCGGCGCGGCTCCGGTGTTCAGAGGTGAGCTGATGCCTTCTTCTTCCCCTGAGCAGAGTCGTGGAATTGTGTTGTGATTTGTTAGTTCTGATGTCTTCATGGTAGTTGGCTAGGATGCATCTTGGGTTATACCGGGTTCTTGATTGATCTGAGTCATGTTCAGCGGATCAATGTGTGGTGTGTGGGGGGGCACACTACCTGGGGTTATGTGATGCGATCATAGATGGGAAGGTATATGAGCAGATTGAGTTAGCATCTGAACGTCGAGATAGAGAACAATTTGTCGCGCCTTCGTTAGGCATGGCACTTGATTTGCTAATTTTTTACCACCCGTGGTTCTGCTTATGTATTGTGTTTTTTTTTAGAAAAGGGTACCCAGCCTCTGCATCGATTGATGCATGCGGCTTTTATTGCTTTATTAAAATTCAGTTATTATAACGAATTACATCACGGATCAGAAAGCGTTGATACATGCATCAACCATCTAAATAAAGAGCACATGGAATGATACTGCATTAACATGTGATCCGCCGATCAAAACGCCAGTTGCACCGGCTGTATAAATCCCGCGCCACCAAGTCCAGTTGGTTGCACCCAGTAACCAAAGCGGCGCGCTTCTCCGTTGGTTGTAGGTAAGACCATATACGGATCCAGTGTGTGGCCAGGGTAACAACCTGCAAGAATGAATAAGATTGTGCTTTGTTAAAAATATAATCATTGCGCACATTCCATATGGCCCAAAGTAAAGCACAAACACCGATTTGAATCTGCACTGTAATCTTCTTATTGACACCCCTCAACCAATTCCCGAACAGGTTTATGATGCTACTAGGGGGATATATATTAAAGGCCATATGCACAATGCGCCAAACCATTTTAGCTAAAGGGCACGTTATAAATAAATGTTGGATTGTTTCATCTTGATCACAAAAACAACACTTTTTACTACCCTCCCAATTTCGCTTTGCCAAATTATCTTTTGTTAGGAGCACCTTACGGCGAAGAAACCACATGAAAATCTTAATTTTCAGGGGAACCTTCATTTTCCATATGTACTTGCAAATAAATTGCGCATGCTCAGACAAATAATCCAGATATAGAGATTTAACTGTGAAATTGCCCGACGCCGTTAAATTCCACTTAAGACATCTTGATTATCATTAAGCTGAATTTCCACCAAACGAGCAAGCAGATGCAACCAACGGTTCCATCTGTTACCATCCAAAGTTCGGCGAAAGGTTATATTTATGGGTGGAGCTTGGGACAAAACCGATGCCACCGTCACCTCTTTTCTATTGGCTATCCTATAAAGTGAAGGGTATTGGCTAGATAAGGGCTTGTCCCCTAGCCATGTATCCTCCCAAAACCTAACCTTCTCCCCGTTTCCAACAGAAAAGGATCCCCGTTCGAAGAACTCATCCTTCATCTGCATGAGGCCCTTCCAAAACGGCGAATCAGAAGGCCGGCTTTTCATCTGGGACAGAGGTTTTGTGCGCAAATATTTGTTCTGAATCAGCTCATGCCAAACACCATCCTCTGATAGTATTTTAGCTAGCCATTTGGCAAGCAGACATTTATTTTTGATCTCTAAAACATCGATCCCTAGACCTCCCGGATCTTTTGGTCGACACAAAATATTCCATTTAGCCAACCTATACTTCTTCTTATGTCCATCACTCTGCCAAAAAAACCTAGAGCGGAAAGTATCCATTCTTTTCCGTACCCCTTTGGGCACCGCAAAGAAGGATAGCATGAACATCGGGAGGCTGGTTAAGACAGAATTGATAAGTATTAACCTATCTCCATACGATAGAAGCTTTCCAGCCTAGCTAGCTAATTTTTTCTCAAGACGATCCTCAACTGGTTTCCATTCCCCATTACGAAGCTTACGGAAGTGAATCGGAATTCCCAAGTACTTAAATGGAAATTTCCCAATTTCACATCTAAATAAAGTCCTATATTGGTCTTCCATTTCTTTGGCTGCTCCAAAACAAAAAATTTCACTCTTATGGAAATTTATTTTTAGGCCAGAAAGTTGTTCGAAAATGCATAAGATGAGTTTCATGTTTAAAGCCTTGTCAAAATCATAACTCATGAAAAGTATTGTATTGTTCGCATATTGCAAAATGGACACCCCACCCTCAACTAGATGAGGGATCAGTCCATCCACTTGGCCATCTTCCTTCGCCCTAGCGATCATTATAGCCAGCATATCGTGTGGCCACTTATAACCATTCTTAGACTCTTAGTTGTTTTTTCTTTGAAGTAGAATTAGATATATTCATATGTAGAGGGATGTGGGCAGTGGTATCGTGGGAATTTTGTAATCAGGAATTTGGGAAACAATTTTCTAACCTCCTACCAAAGGAGGTCCTCTTTAGAAGGCATAGTTCCGATCATACAAAAAAGCTGATTAACCTTGGTGTATTCTAGGCATAAAAATATTTCTTATTAATTCTGTTATTTTATTTACTGGGGATCAGTTTGCTTATTTTCTGATGGTACTTTTGGATTATCTTGTAAGGCAGAAGATATTCTTTAAGGAATTGGCGATATTGCACAAGAGTGTAGCTTTGGTTTCTGACGAAAATTCTGCTTCTATGATCAACTGTCAAATGCAGTCATGCACCTACTATTCTGCTTGTGTTCTGGAAGAACCAAACGGTTGCCAATAAAGCTTGCTTCACTTTTAGCTTGATATGGCAAATTAGAGGAAGACAGGTGTTCTTGTATTTTACAGACGTTTTTTGTACTAACGGCTGATCCATAGTTTTTTCTTGACTCAGGCAAAGATGGTCGGATCATATGATTGGAGGAGGTCCTCTCGATGGCGCTCTCCCTCACCTCCGCGCTTGACGCCTGCTATGCCATGACTGACTCTGACTTCAACCCCAATAGTTGTCACCGCCGCCAGATGGTGTTCTGTCCAATCCGTCCAATCCACCGCTAAAACCGGCGATCACGTGACCTTCGCCTCCTGACCTTGCCGACTACCGTGACATCATCATAGTGGGTGGTAGCGCCAACATCGCAAGGTGACCAGATGTAGCACCACCGCCAACACCCAACCGTAAGACATAGAAATGCCGCTGCTGGAGCATGAGTGGAAGAACGTGTCTTTGGTCCTGCTCCTGTGATGTGGCCGGTAGGGAATATTGTTTACGTTGTGTCGGGGTCGGAGATGAATGATAACAATGTTTTCAGAACCGTCCACTATGAATCCTCGTGTGTCCTTGGTATCCTTTTTCCGACCTGATTTCCAGTTACATTTGATATTTGATGTGTATGTACCAATGACATACACTACAGTGAGCAATCTTCTTTTATTGTAGTTCCCATCTAACCATGATGATTATCTTTGCTCAGCTCTTAGTTATTGTGATTTTGTAGACTCTTTCTGATGTTACAAGCTCTAATGTTGTGTTTGGATGTATGAATTGGGCCTTGGAATTGAATTGGGGTAGGAATACCAAATCTGAGTTGGAAATGAATTGGCCTCCAATTCCAAATCACTTGTTTGGATGTGCCTGATATTTCCTGTTGGAATCTCAGAATGACACCCAATTCCAATTGTTGTTTAGATGTACCACACCGTGGAATCGAATGTCTTGGTCGACGCCGTCGTTCTCCTCTGTCCGTCGCCGTCGTCGTCGTTCTCACCGGCCGTCCCCGTCCTTCTCTTCCAGCAGCCACCACCGCCACCATCCTTCTCCTCCAGCAGCAGCTGCCGCCGCCACCGTCCTTCTCCTCTAGCGGCTAGGGCGGCAGCAGGCGGGGGCCGTAGTGGCCGGCAGGCAGCAGCCTGGCGGGGGCAACAGTGGCCGGCGACGGCGTGGGGGCTGCAGCGGCCGGCGGCGCGAGGGGCTGCAGCAGCGGTGGCGGGGCTCGGAGGAGGGCGGGGAGGGGCGAGAGGAGGGCTGGGGCCGGAGGAGGGCGGGGAGGGGCTCGTAGGCGGCGGCGGGGTACCTGGGGCGCCGGCCTGGCGGGGGCAACAGTGGCCGGCGACGGCGTGGGGG